>OU342734.1:84097810-84405310 GCA_910589765.1 Avena atlantica | reverse complement strand
GCAAATGTGAGTTCTGGTTGGAGGAAGTTGGTTTTCTTGGTCATGTTATGACAAAGGATGGTGTAGCAGTTGATCCTGCTAAGGTTTCAGCTGTGACTGAATGGGAATCTCCCAAGTCCGTGAAAGAAGTTCGTAGTTTCCTTGGCTTAGCAGGTTACTATAGAAGGTTTATTGAGAATTTCTCTAAGGTAGCTAAGCCCATGACTGAATTGTTAAAGAAAGACAAGAAGTTTGCTTGGTCTGAAGGTTGTGAAGTCATCTTTCAGGAGTTGAAGAAGAGACTTGTGACAGCACCAGTTTTATGTCTGCCAGATTTGGAAAAGGATTTCCAAGTTTATTGTGATGCATCTCATCAAGGTTTGGGTGCAGTACTTATGCAAGACGGTAAAATTGTAGCTTATGCCTCGAGACAACTCAAAACTCATGAAGTGAACTATCCTACTCATGATTTAGAGTTAGCCTCTGTCGTCCATGCACTCAAAACATGGAAACACTACCTTTTGGGAAAGCGTTGTGAAGTGTTCACTGATCACAAGAGTTTGAAGTATATCTTCACCCAGAAGGAAATCAATATGAGGCAAAGAAGATGGTTAGAGCTTATCAAGGACTATGACTTAAGTTTGCAATACCACCCCGGTAAAGCAAATGTTGTAGCAGATGCTCTAAGTCGTAAGGTATTTGTGAATGGCCTTACCAAAGGAGAATTTCCAGATGATTTGTGTACCCAATTCAGAAAACTCAGATTGGAGATTGTTCCTGAAGGACATCTCATGTCTTTGGATGTTCAATCGACTTTGTTGGACAAGATCAGAGAAGCCCATAAGACTGATAAAGAAATTGAAGAGCTTAAAGAAAAGATTGGCAGAGGAAAAGCCAAAGAATTTAATGAAGACGAACAGAGTACTTTATGGCATGGGAAACGTATCTGTGTTCCACAAGATCCGGAACTACGGAAACTGATTTTGCAAGAAGCACACAACTCTTCGTATTCTATTCACCCGGGTAACACCAAAATGTACATGGACATGAAAGAAAGATTTTGGTGGAGTAATCTCAAGTAGGACATCGCCGAACATATTGCTTTGTGTGATGTGTGTAGTAGAGTGAAAGCGGAGCACCAGAAACCAGCAGGTTTACTTCAACCACTACCTATTCCTGATTGGAAGTGGGACAAAATTGGTATGGATTTCATTACCGGATTACCAAGGACCAGGTCAGGATATGATTCCATATGGGTAGTAGTGGATCGCCTAACTAAAGTGGCTCATTTCATACCCGTGAAGACAACCTATACAAGTCCTAAGTTAGCCAAAATCTACATGAGTAGAATTGTATGTCTACATGGAGTACCCAAGAGTATTGTGTCTGATAGGGGAACTCAATTCACTTCCCATTTTTGGAGACAGTTACATGAGTCATTGGGAACGAGGTTGAAATTCAGTACTGCTTTCCATCCTCAAACTGATGGACTAACAGAAAGGACTAATCAAATTTTGGAAGACATGTTGAGGGCATGTGCCTTAGACTATGGAGCCAGTTGGGATGAAAGTCTGCCTTACGCAGAATTTCCTTATAACAACAGCTATCAAGCCAGCATTGAGATGGCACCGTTTGAGTTTCTCTACGGAATAAAGCGTACCACCACATTCTTATGGAATGGTGTGGGAGAAAGAAGTTTATTTGGGCCAGATCTTATCAAAGAAGCCGAAGAGAAGGTCAAGTTGGTTAAGGACAGGTTGAAGATAGCACAGTCCCGACAGAAAAGCTAGGCAGATCCTAAGCGTAGAGAGGTCACCTACGAAGTTAGTGATAGAGCTTATCTTAGAGTGTCACCACTTCGTGGATTGAAAATATTCGGAGTCAAAGGAAAATTGGCACCAAGATATGTTGGGCCATTCAAGATTTTGAGTCGCAAAGGAGAAGTTTCCTATGAAATTGAATTGCCAGAATCTCTATCAGCTGTCCATAATGTGTTTCATGTGAGTCAGCTTGAGAAATGTTACCCAGAAATGGAAGAAACTTCTTTGAAGGATACTATACCTTTGGAGGAAGTGCAGCTAGAAAGTGATCTCACTTATGAAGAGAAGCCTATCAAAATTCTTGAGACGGCAGAAAGAGTCACAAGGACAAAGACTATCAAGTTTTGCAAAGTGCAGTGGAATCATCATTCCGAAGAGGAAGCAACATGGGAAAGAGAAGATGATCTTCGGAAAGACCACCCTCACCTATTTGCTAGCCAATCCGAATCTCGAGGGAGAGATTAACCTTAAGGGGGTTAGATTTGTAACATCCCTAAATTCATGATTTCAAAGATTGCATATCATTCATGCATGCATATAGTTTTGAGATCAATTTCAAACACATTCCAAGGAAACAGAAGCACTTAGTGCTATCATTTTATGTGAGCCAACTTAAATCAGATGCCCATCCTCACTTGAGAAATTAGTGTTTTAAAAACCAAGTTTGGTTGCTTCTATATTGTTTGGGTTGAGTGTAGAGTTTGAACAAAATTTTACAAAATAGAAATGGTTTCAAAAACCATTTTCAAACATTTGCAAACCAAGTGCAATGTCCCTGTTATTTTGTTTTCCCAAAAATGACCAAGCCTTTTTCAAAGTAACCACATGGTTTTATACCTAGAATTGAGTATGTTGCACACTGCAAAAATCCCAAATAGATTTGAATTCAAATGGAGTTTGAATTCATTTGAAAACCATTCCTGAAAATCAAATTAGAAAAAGAAAAGAGAAAAGAATTGGAAAAGGGCCGGCGCCAGGAATTTGGCCCAGCAACAGACGCGGCCCAGCTAGCCCACCCAGGCCACCTCTCTCTCTTTCTCTCGCACGCGCATACGCACCCACGCAGTCACTGACGCCTGGACCCCACTCCCTCTCTGCTTACTTCGCTGACAAGCGGGCCTCGTCCACGTCACCGTCGTCTTCCCCAAATCCCGTGCAGGAACACGTCGACGCCCGTTTCTTCCCCGCCTCTGCCGCGATTTTAATCCTCTTAATAGGCGATGAATGCGTGCGTAATCTCCGCCCCTGCTCCGCCTATAAGATCCTCTCCCCCATTTGCTCCTTTCCCCTCACTCAGCTCTAACAGTACGCCACCAGGCTGCGTGTAATCGCGCCCACACTGCCGCAGCACAAACGACCTCCGGCGACCAATTCCGGTGAGCATCGTTCTCCCCTTCGTCTCTGCTTCATGCGAGTATGATCTACATGCCTCTGCGCATCTTCTCATATCTTCCATTTTCTCTGTACCGCCCTAGGATGCCGTCACCGTCCACCACTGGAAGCGACCGAGGCTCGGCGCAACTCCGGCAACCCCTCCTGGTAGTTTCCGACCACCCCTACTCCCCTTTTTGACACTCACGAGTTCGCCAGGTTTGTGCGCATCTAACGACACCGTTGGTTTGTCTTAGCTCGCTCCAGAACCTCGCCTCCGTCGACGCCAAGGCCTGCCCGACGTCTGCCTCTACTCCGACGAGGAATCCTCGCCGTGTCCACGCGCCCCTTGACGAACCATCGCCACCTTGAGCATCAGAAGATCCCTGCGGTTCTGGTAAGCCTCTTCCCCCACTCCCGCGCGACCTAGAATGCAAGCACCGCCGCTGACAGACGCGCCGCCGCCAATCGCCGCCGCTAGCGCCGCTCAGTTGTGGTCAGTTGATTAGTAGCCGTAGGATCTAGATCCAGCGCTCTAGATTAGATCTGCATCGAAGGGGTAAGTGGAAATCTGAGCCGTGCGCGTAAGTTAGATCTGACGGTCCATGCTAGTCGATCCACGTGAAGCGGTACCGACGAATCAGAGCGCGACGCGTGGCTAGGGTTTGAGTTTAAAAAACAGATTTGAATCCAATTTTGATTTAGCTATAACTTTTGATCCACACGTTAGAATTTGACAAATTTTATACCGTTGGAATCAGGGAGACAAGCCCTTTCTGTTTATGCAATGTGTTTAATGTTTAGTTTCTGTTAAAATGATTTTATTTGCAGAAACTTGTTTAGGACTATTTTGAGTATAGAAATTGTTTAGGAATTTGTTTTAGTGTTAAATAAACTTGGTTTGGCAAGTTTTTGACTTGTTGATGGTTCATTACTATGCACTTGTTTGGTTGAGTTTGAAAAACATCACTTAGCATCTTGCATGCATGCATATATATTTTTGTTTGTATATGACTTGTATGTGATTGTGGTTATATTCTTTGTGTAGACTTTGGTGCTAGTGATTGTGATTGTGAAGAGTGCTACTCTCCCAACTACCAAGGAAAGCGGTACTTCATGAATATTTCCATCCCTATATTTTATACAAGCATTAGAAATATTTTGCTAAGTCTTGTATGTTACTATTTTTGCCAAATGCCATGTTGGGAAATCCTAAGTAGATATAGAATTTCTAGGAAATTCCTAAGTTAAGTTACTATGCCATGCTTAACCTAGCTAGTAGCAACAAGGGTTGGTAAAGTATATACATGCTATGATGAAAATATTTCTAAGTCTTTGGACTTATGTCTTCTTAATAAAACAACTAAGTCAATGAATCACCTAGGTGGAATGGGACTTGATTGGTGGTTGTTGGTTGAGTGTTTACACAAGGCCCATGGATATGGTTTACCTTGTGTATCTCACTTGTGGTATGCCACCCAGGAACAAAGGGATTTTAGAGGCCAAGTGTTGAGAAGCTTATAGTGCAGCCACTTGGCAATATGGGCTCTGCCTGGATCACATAAATTGCTAGAACTTAGCCATTTGGACAATTGGTGGTAGTGGGAATGATAGGTTGGAGCGCGTCCATTTGGTCTAAGGAAAGGCTTCTGAAAGGTCCTGTCTTGGGAAACCAAGTCTGGTGGGGAAAGTGCACAACCTCTGCAGATGGAAAAATCTAAGTACTTAGCCAAGACCATGGCAATGGACAACTTGAGCATCAAGACATGGAAGCTATCAAGAATCTCATCACTCCAACTTCTAAGTAAAACTAGTGGGTGAACAAGGGTGAAGGACCTCAATGTCTATTGATGGTTTCTTGGGAAAAGTTTTGACAAAGAAAAACTTAGTGATTTCAACTAATAGGAAAAACCTATTTTGAGCAAAGCAAGCCAAGCTACACTTAGCCAAAATGCATATAGTAATATAGTCCACTTAAAATTTACTAAGGTATCACTTGCCAATACTATTCCAAAGTATTGACCCACTGTGGCTGTAACTTGTGATGTTGCAGGTTACTCCGATGAGGATTAGGTGTCATGAGTCTACACTCAACATGTTTGCCCGTGGAACATGAAGATGAAGACTTATAATTATTTACTTATTCCAAACTCTTGTATTAGGCATGTGGCCTTGAGTTGTAAAAGACTATGTTATCTCTGGAATGGATGTAATAAATGACCTTTGTATCTGTGTACTTCATCTTAAACTGTGGATGCTAGCAATGATCCAGGGACTAGCATTGCAATCACAGGGATCCTTTTCCTTTACAAAGGAGGGATCTTACAGCGCAAGCACGATGCTTACCGGAATACCTCGCCGGAGTTGCTCAGTCAGCGGCGGTGTAATGCGGAATTCGTGGAGCCTGGCGGCGCTCTGGTGGTGCTGTGTGACGGGAAAGAAGAAGGGTGGGGAGGTGGTTAAGTAGCCGGAGCCGAGGCGAGGATCGCGCACGTAAACGTCGGCATTTACTCGAGTTATGGCGCGGCAGTGAAGGAGGAGAAACAGCCAGCGACGACGTGGTCGCGGGCGTGATTTGGGGAAGAAGGAGGTGAGCTGGCGAGGGTCCACCAGTCAGTGACCGCTTGGGTAGCGCGGGTGCGGTGAAGAAAACAGAGAGAGGGGGAAAACCCGGGTGGGCTTGTGGGCTGGTTCTGGTGCTGGGCTAGTTTGGCAGCGCTGGCCCTTTTCCTTTTCTTTTATCCTTTTCTTTTTCTGTTTTGATTTTCTGGAATGATTTTCAAATGTTTTTTCAAATGAATTTGAATTCAAATTTTCTCTGAATTTTTATAGGATGAATCATGCACTTATTTGAGTATTAAACATTGTTGTTCAATCAAAATTATATTGGCCCTTTGGAATTTAAAAATAAACATTGCCTTTATCATTTATTTAATATAGACATATGGATGGTTTTAAATTCATACTTTGTTTTGAAAAACTTTGTCCAAGATTTGGAAATATCAATCAATCCTATGTCCAATTCTTTTCTGGTCAAAACAAATATTCTCATATTAGAGAGTAGCATTAAGGCCATTGCCTTGCTTACATAAAATAATAGACCAAAAATGCTCCTGTTTTTGAAATCTTGTTTGTAAATGATCCTAAGATGATTATGAATGCATGAACGATATGCAAACTTTGAAATCATGATTTTTGGGATGTTACAAATCTAACCCCCTTAAGGTGAATCTTGCCCTCGAGATTCGGATTGGCTAGCAAATAGGTGAGGGTGGTCTTTCCGAAGGTCATCTTCTCTTTCCCATGTTGCTTCTTCTTCGGAATGATGGTTCCACTGAACTTTGCAGAATTTGATAGTCTTTGTTCGAGTAACTCTTTCTGCAGTCTCAAGAATTTTGATAGGTTTTTCCTCATAAATGAGATCACTTTCCAATTGGACCTCCTCCAAAGGTATAGTATCCTTTAAAGAAGTCTCCTCCATCTCTGGATGGCATTTCTTTAGCTGACTCACATGAAACACATTGTGAACGGCAGACAATGATTCAGGCAATTCAATCTCATATGCCACTTCTCCTTTACGGCTCAAAATCTTGAATGGTCCAACATACCTTGGGTCCAATTTTCCTTTGACTCCAAATCTCTTCACTCCACGAAGTGGTGATACTCTAAGGTATGCTCTATCACCCACCTCATAGGTGACTTCTCTACGCTTAGGATCTACGTAGCTCTTCTGTCGGGACTGTGCTATCTTCAATTTGTCCTTTACTAACTTGACTTTCTCTTTAGCTTCCTTGATTAGCTCTGGCCCAAACAAGTTTCTTTCTCCAACACCATTCCATAGCAATGGTGTAGTACACTTTCTCCCATAGAGAAACTCAAACGGTGCCATCTCAATACTGGCTTGATAGTTGTTGTTATAAGAGAATTCTGCGTAAGGCAGACTTTCATCCCAACTAGATCCATAATCTAGGGCACATGCCCTCAACATATCCTCTAAGATCTGGTTGGTCCTTTCTGTCTGTCCATCAGTCTGGGGATGAAAAGCAGTACTGAATTCCAATCTCGTTCCCAATGACTCATGCAGTTGTCTCCAAAAATGGGAAGTGAATTGGGTTCCCCTATCAGACACAATACTCTTGGGTACTCCATGCAGACACACAATCCTATTCATATAGATCTTGGCTAATTTAGCACTTGTATAGGTTGTCTTCACGGGTATAAAATGAGCCACTTTAGTTAGGCGATCCACTACTACCCAAATAGAATCATATCCTAACCTGGTCCTTGGCAATCCGGTGATGATATCCATGCCAATCTTGTCCCACTTCCAATCAGGAATAGGTAGTGGTTGTAACAGTCCTGCTGATTTCTGATGTTCCGCTTTCACTCTACTACACACATCACACAAAGCAATATGTTCGGCGATGTCCTTCTTGAGATTATTCCACCAAAATCTTTTCTTCACATCCATGTACATTTTGGTGTTACCTGGATGAATGGAATATGGTGAGTTGTGTGCTTCCTATAAAATCAGTTTCCGAAGCTCCGGATCTTGCGGAATGCAGATACGTTTTCCATACCATAAAGTACCCTGTTCGTCTTCATGGAATCCTTTGGCTTTTCCTTTGCCAATCTTTTCTTTAATCTCTTCAATTTCCTTGTATGTCCTTTGGGCTTCCTTGATTTTGTCCAACAAGGTGGGTTGAACATCTAATGACATGAGATGTCCTTCAGGCACAATATCCAATCTGAGATCTCTAAATTGGGCACAAAGATCATCTGGCAACTCTCCCTTAGTAAGGCCATTCACATATACCTTACGGCTTAGTGCATCCGCTACAACATTTGCTTTACCGGGGTGGTATTGCAAACTCAAGTCATAGTCCTTGATGAGTTCTAGCCATCTTCTTTGTCTCATGTTGATTTCTTTCTGAGTGAAGATATACTTCAAACTTTTGTGATCTGTGAACACTTCACATAGCTTTCCCAAAAGATAATGTCTCCATGTTTTGAGTGCATGGACAACAGAAGCTAACTCTAAATCATGAGTGGATAATTTACTTCATGAGTTTTGAGTTGTCTCGAGGCATAAGCCACAACTTTTCCTTCTTGCATCAGAACTGCACCCAATCCTTGATGAGATGCATCACAATACACTTGGAAATCCTTCTCCAAATCTGGCAAACATAAGACTGGTGCTGTCACTAGTCTCTTTTTCAATTCTTGGAAACTGAGTTCACATCCTTCAGTCCAATCGAATTTCTTATCTTTCTTTAGTAACTCCGTCATTGGCTTAGCTACCTTTGAGAAATTCTCAATGAACCTTCTATAGTATCTTGCCAAGCCAAGGAAACTACGAACTTCTTTCACTGACTTAGGAGATTACCACTCAGTTACAGCCGACACTTTTGTGGGATCAACTGCTACACCATCTCCTGATACAATGTGTCCAAGAAATTCGACCTCATTCAGCCAGAATTCACACTTGTTGAATTTGGCATACAGTTCATGCTCTCTAAGCTTCTCAAGTATCAAACGCAAATGTCCTTCATGCTCTTCATTGCTCTTGGAGTAGATCAAAATGTCATCGATGAAAACGACAACAAACTTGTCAAGAAACTCCATGAAAACTTTGTTCATCATATTCATGAAGGAGGTTGGTGCATTGGTCAAACCAAATGGCATCACGGTGTATTCATACAATCCATACCTAGTGGTGAAAGCAGTCTTAGGTATGTCTTGTTCTCTTATCTTAAGTTGAAAATAGCCTGACCGGAGATCGATCTTTGAGAACACACGGGCTCCTTCCAACTGATCAAACAAGTCATTGATTCTGGGCAAAGGATATTTGTTCTTGATAGTTACCTCATTGAGTGAACGATAATCTATGCATAACCTTTGACTTCTATCTTTCTTTTCAACAAACAAGACTGGTGCTCCCCAAGATGAAGAACTTGGTTGAATAAATCCTTTCTTCAACTGTTCTCCAAGTTGTTTCTTGAGTTCCTTCAACTCATCAACTGACATCTTGTAAGGTCTCTTTGCTATTGGTCCAGATCCTGGCAGCAAGTCAATCAGAAATTCGACATCTCTATCTTGTGGCATTCCTGGCAGTTCTACCGGAAACACATCTGGATATTATCTCACAATTAGCACGCTGTGTATGCTAACCCCCTTAAGAGAATTTAGCTTACTCCCTTTTGATTCAAAGTTAGTCTTGAATCTAATCCTTTTATTATCCAGGGTTGTGAGTGTGACAGTATGATTGGCACAATCTAGCACTCCCTTGTACTTAATCATCCAGTCCATTCCCAAAATGACATCCAATCCTTGGGAATTTAGGATTATCAAACTAACGGGAAACTTATACTTCCCAAATTCTATGACTAGGTCATGACATCCTGAGTTCACTATCATTTCTCCACCAGGAGAACTTACTTTTATAGGACACCCAATAGTTTCAACTATAAGTTCATTTATATCACCAAATGCTCTTGATATGAATGAATGTGATGTGCCAGTATCAAAAAGAACAAGTGCTGGAACATAATTGAGTTTGAACTTACTAGCCACAGCATCAGGTTCCTCAAAAATATCTTCCACATTAATGTGGTTTACTTGTCCCTTCTGGAAAGGGTTGGGCTTGGTGGTTCATTCAACCTTATTTTCTGGGCTCTCATTTGCATAATGCCCCATCTTCTTACACTTGAAACATTCCACCTGACTGATATCTCTCTTTGCAGGCTGACTACCACTTCCACTTCCACCTCCACTGTGGTGACTCTTGTGTCCACTCTTGTGGTTCTTGTACTTGTCATTATCATGACTACGGTGATGCTTGTTGTCATGATGGAGGTTGTGTCCGTGGTGGTTGTTATACTTTCCATGTTTGTGGGATCCAGAACTCCCACTATCATCATGATGGGAACGCTTGTGAGATGATCCCGAGTTGTGCTTGTCAAAGCTGTGCTTCCTCTTTCTGCTTTCAACCTGTTTCATATTGTTCTCCAAGATGGTATCCTTGTCACAAAGTGATTGGTAGGTTGGGACATAGGCAACAGATAACTGTAGATTCAGTTCATCGTTCAGTCCTTCGAGGAATTTCTCCTTCCTCTTGGCATCAGTATCAACTTCATCCGGTGCATAACGCGCCAGATTGTTGAATTCCTCAATATATTCGGCCACACTGCGGTGACGCTGCTTCAGATTGTGGAACTCCTTCTTCTTCAAATTCATCACCCCGGATGAGATGTGAGATGTACAGAATCCATCCTCAAAGATAGCCCAAGTCACATCCTCAATGGGAGTGGTGATCTGAAAGTTATCCCACCAAGTTGTTGCTGGTCCTTCCAACAAATGTGCTGCAAACCTGACCTTCTCCTCGTCGGTGAAGCCGACAGTCACTAAATACTTGTTCACATAACGTAGCCAATCATTGGCCACCATTGGATCAGTGATTCCTGAGAACTTTGCAGGCCTCAGTCTTAGGAATCTGGTGAGCATGTCAAATCCTGGCGGATTGTTCGAGTTGTTGTTGTTATTGTTGTTGTTGTTGTTATTCTGATTCTGGTTCTGCATAAAAGTGGTCATCATCTGCATCAATTGTGTCTGTGCTGTCATCAACTGCTGCATCTCGGGAGTAACATTGTTGTTTTTTGGGTTGGGGTTGGCACGTCGAGGAGGCATCTGTGGTTTTCATAAGGATAAGAATGAGATACCCATAGATGCTTATCATGCACAATACATCACATACTCAATCACAATAACCAAGCATCAAAATAACATAGAGTTTGAACGACATAAACAACAAGTTTGGAAATGCAAAACACACCAGAGCAAGCCACCCACATGTTGGATCGTCATCGCGACTCAATAAACAAAGTACGGTAGATGAAAGATAATCGAGTAGTCTACACTACTCCTCCGCATCAATCTCCTCGTCAACAAGTGTAAGACCTGCTCTCTCCATGGCGGTCTTATACTCATCAACACTAGTAGTCAAGGCCTCTATCTTGGCCCTAAGAGCCTTCTTCTGTGAGCGAAGCCTCTCGATCACTCCCTGCTGGTGCTTGAGCTTGAAGTCCTTGGCCTCTAACTCTTCCTTCAGATCCCGGATCTTCTTGTTCCTGTCTTGGACTCTTTTCTCTTGGCTCTTGAATTTCCTGTCCTGGCTTTCAAACTTGGCCTCCATTTCCTTCACTATCTCGTCTTGCTCCGCGAAGAGCTTGTCCTTCTCACGAAGCTGAACCTGGAGCTCGTCATTGCTAAGCATGATGTTGGTCCTATCAGTATCTAGGTGTCTAATAAGACCCTCTAGGTCCTGGAGGTATAGACGAATCGGTTCCATCGTCTCTCTAGAAGCATCCTCGTACTCTATAGCCTCACCCTCCTCGTTGCGTCTCCCTAAGGGGTGAATGTAAAGACCTCTAGGCTCCGTGGAGTGTCTCCCTACCAGGCGCCCAAGTAACTCCTGCATGACTACATCTAAGCCTTTCTCCTTGTCGTCATGCATCAGCTTGAAAGTGATGGTCTCCGTGGTTGGCTATGCCTGGCGTCCGGGCTGAGTGACTATGAATCCCCAAATGTCCTTCCTCTCAAACTTGGTGAGTGGAAGTGTCATGATGCTAGGAAGTGGAAGGTTAAGCACACTAGTGAGCTCAATGAGATGAGTACCAAAACAAGTTCCCTTGAACTCCTCGGCCGTGTTGATAGTAACGTTAGGCATCTATTTTTATAAGATAGAGAAAAGTTAGAATCAGCATCAAATAGAGAAAAACACAAGACAAAATATCACAAGCATATCTTTTGCAACAAACACTCAAGTCATGGCATACACAAATCCATTACAAGCATCAAAGGTTCAACATAACTTAGACAAATTTTTGGAAATAAAACGATAAGTGTGGTGGTCCAACTAACGAAGTACGTTACAACTCTCACTCACTAGACAAAATAGCTATCAGGGCATCCTTAGTAGCCATCTGTCTATATTGCTCACAAGACTCCCAAATTAAGTCTATGATGTCTCCCCTTAGTTTTTGGTTGGTAGTCTCTAACTCTTGGGTATGCTTCTTTTCCTCTCTAAGGTCATTTTGGGTGTTGATCATTCTGCACTTGAGTCTATCACCAAGATCCTTGATAGCATTCCAAGCTGCATTTCTTGCAGAGTCAAAGAATGTTGTGTGCATTTCGGAGTAGGTGACCATGCATAATCCTGACTCCTTGTGGTTGTCTTCCTTGTTTTTGTACAAGTGAAGTTGCACCCACCAATATTCTACTCCTTTATCCATCACATGGAATCCTTTGTACACAACTGCACCATGTATCCCCATGGTAACCATAAGGTTCTTAAGGGCTTTGGGAAATTCAGTCTCACACTCCAAAGTCATGGTCATGAGTGGTCCCTTCCTTATGGCTTTGTTGATGGAGTTCATCTACAAATAGAGATGATAAAGAAGATTAGAAAAGTTTACGAGAATAAAAAGACAAGTGTGGAAATTTTTCAAAGTGTTGGAAGTTTTTCCTTAGTGGTTTCTAATACAATCCTAGGGTCATAATCCTATAGGCAACACAGTGCACTGATACCATCTGTAAGATCCCACCTTTATAAAGGTAAAGCTCCATGTGATTGCAATGCAAGTCCCTAGATCAAATGCTAGCATCCACAGTTTAAGATGAAGTACACAGAAACAAAGGTCATTATTACATCGCCATTCTAGAGATAACATAGTCTTTTACAACTCCATAGCCATAGGCTAGTACAAGAGTTTAACTTAACAATATAAATAAAAGTCTTCATCTTCATGTGCCACAGGCAAGCATGTTGAGTGTAGACTCATAACCCCTAATCATCATCAGAGTAACCTGCAACATCACAAGTTACGTCCACAGTGGGTCAATACATTGGAATAGTATTGGCAAGTGATACCTTAGTAGAATATTAGCATCTAGTTTCTACATGAATTTGGCTAAGTGTATCTTAGGCTTGCTTTGCTCAAAATAGGTTTTACCTATCAGTTGAAAACACTAAGTTTTTGTTTGGCAAAAACTCCCAAGGAACCACCAATAGAAATTGGTGAACCTTCACCTTTGTTCAACCACAACTTTTAACTTAGAAAAATTGTGATGAGGAGATTCTTGATAGCTTCCATGTCTTGATGCTCAATTTTTCCATTACCGGGGACACAGCTAAGTACTTAGTTTCTTCCATCTGTAGAGGTGGTGCACTTTTCCCACAAGACTTGATTTTCACCAATACAGGACCTTCCAGAAGCCTTCCCTTAGACCAAATGGACGCGTTCCAACCTATCACCCACTACCACCAACTGTCCAAATGGTTAAGTTATTGCAACCTATATTATCCAGACAGAGCACATAATGCCATGTGGCTGCACTAGAAGCTTCTTAACATTTGGCATCTCAAATCCCTTTGTTCCTAGGTGGCAATCCACAAGTGGGATACACAAGGTAAACCATAGAAATGGGCCTTGTGTAACCACTCAACCAAAACCACCAAGCAATTACCAATCCATCCAGGTGTTTCATTCACTTAGTTGTTTTATTAAGCAAAAACATAAGTCAAAGACTTAGCAATATTTTTCCATAGCATGTATATAATCCACCCTTGGTTGCTACTAGCTAGGCTAACCATGGCAATAGAAAGTATCTTAACTTAGAGAAAATTCTAATAATTCTACAACTACTAGGATTTCCCAAGCATAGCATATAGATACTTAGCAAAAATTATCATGCAAGCCCTATACCAAATATTTCTAATGCATAGTCAAAATATTGGGACAAAAGTATGAAGCACCACTTGCATTGGTAGTTGGGGGAGTAGCAACAATCCTCACAATCACAATCACAATCACCACTAGCACCAAAATCTACACATAAAATGATAGCACCAAATTCACATATCAAAATAAACAAGCAAAAATATATGAATGCATGCAATTGCTATGTGATGATTTTTTTCTAAACCCAACAAGACAAGTAAACAGTACTGATTAATAAACAAAACAAATATACCCCAAATATACTTTATTTAGCCTTTAAAACATTTTTCCATTATTTTTATACACAAAATAAGCTTACAAATGTCCCTGAAAAAATAACCAATTTTACAGCAATTTATTAAACAAAGTGCATGGCTGGATAAAATTCTTTCTCCTGATTCCAATGATATAAAATTTGCAAAATTTGGACGTGTGGATCAAAAGTTATGAATTTTGCAAGTTTGAACATATAATAGAAATGTTTCTGTCTTTTTAAATAAACCACAGGCCACGCGGCGCTTCCTGATTGGATGGTACCGCTTCACACTGGATCACGCTCGTGCACCGTCAGATCTAAATAAGATCCAGCGGCTCAGATCTGCCCGTACCTCTTCGGCATGGCGTCTAATCTAGACCACTAGATCTAGATCCAGTGGATCTAATTGTCTTGACCCTAAACCGGCGGCGCAAATGTCCAGAACGGTGGCAACGGCTCTGCCGGCGATGGTGCGGAGATTCTAGCGAGGGATGTGGGTAGTGGTGATGCTTACCAGCATCGCAAGGTTGCGAGGAAGCTCCAGATGTTGCTGGCATGGACAAGGGCAAGTTGTTGTGGTCGTGGAAGCTCGTCGGAGTCGGGGACAGCGTCGGGTCTGCTTGGACGGCGACGAAGGCGACGACTTGGGCCACCCTAGCACAAGACAAGGATATCAGTGTGTGCACAAGGAAGTTGCGAATTAGTTAGTGTGAACCAGGAGGCAAGGAGCGGTCGAACCTCATCGAAATTCCTCGTCGGAGTTGGAGACGGCGTCGGATGCTCTCAGTGCTCGTCGAAGTCGACGTTCTGGGCCACAATGAGATGAACCAAGGATATGAGAGGGTGCGCATGAAACAAGGGATCATCCCAGAGTGATTGAGGAGTGGGCGTGAGAATGATGCTTACCGGAATACCTCGCCGGAGTCGCTCAGTCAGCGGCGGTGTAATGCGAAATTCGTGGAGCCTGGCGGTGCTCTGGTGGTGCTGTGTGAGGGGAAAGGAGCGGGTGAGGAGGTGGTTAAGTAGCCGGAGCTAGGGAGAGGATCGCGCACGTAAACGTTGGCATTTACTCGAGTTATGGCGTGGCAGTGAAGGAGGAGAAACAGCCAGCGACGACGTGGTCACGGGCGTGATTTGGGGAAGAAGGAGGTGAGCTGGCGAGGTTCCACCAGTCAGTGACCGTTTGGGTAGCGCGGGTGCGGTGAAGAAAACAGAGAGAGGGGGAAAACCCGGGTGGGCTTGTGGGCTGGTTCTGGTGCTGGGCTAGTTTGGTAGCGCTGGCCCTTTTCATTTTTCTTTTATCCTTTTCTTTTTCTGTTTTGATTTTCTGGAATGATTTTCAAATGAATTTGAATTCAAATTTTCTCTGAATTTTTATAGGATGAATCATGCACTTATTTGAGTATTAAACATTGTTGTTCAATCAAAATTATATTGGCCCTTTGGAATTTAAAAATAAACATTGCCTTTATCATTTATTTAATATAGACATATGGATGGTTTTAAATTCATACTTTGTTTTGAAAAACTTTGTCCAAGCTTTGGAAATATCAGTCAATCCTATGTCCAATTCTTTTCTGGTCAAAACAAATATTCTCATATTATAGAGTAGCATTAATGCCATTGCCTTGCTTACATAAAATAATAGACAAAAAATGCACATGTTTTTGAAATCTTGTTTGTAAATGATCCTAAGATGATTATGAATGCATGAACGATATGCAAACTTTGAAATCATAATTTTTGGGATGTTACACCAGTGCCTCAGCGGCACAAGGAAAAAGGGTTCACACTACACCAAAAGGTGGACAATTGTTTCAAAGACATCATACGCCCGGCATACCGGGGACTTAAAACAACTATGAGTTTTGGAGCCTAGACACCGAAAGAGGCCAAATCACCCTTAAGGGGCAGTAGCATTGCCAGGAGCATCGGGCGTGGGTATCTCGGATGTAGGCGGAGTGGCCTCGGTCTCCTTCATAAGGGTATCTTCAGGAACTGGGCGCTCCGAGGTTGCTGGCATCTCAGCAGAAGTTACCTCGGCTTCAATAGAAACCATAGTAACCTCGGGGGCAAGCCCTGGCTGCCGAGAGACGTCAAATTGGGCTCGAGAGGTTTTAGTCCCTTTAGATATCGCGCGTAGTCATCCTCATCCGAGCTGTCATTTGAATCATGGGCATTATCCGAATCATCCTCCGGTTCATCCTGATCGGCCGAGTCACCACCTGATGCATCTTCAGCTTCGACATCATCAGCCGGGTTGGGAAGAAAACTCGGCCCTTCAATCCAATTATGCACGTCAGCATACTCGATAAGCTGGAAGGCACGAGCTTGACAGCGAGCAACGAACTCCGGATTCTCAACCCAAGGAGAGCCAGTGCGCAGATTCATCAGAGTATCGAGAGAGATATCCTCGTACCAAGACAAAATAGTTGTAAGTTCCATATCAGCACCAGCTCTTCCAGCGGATTCCCTCCAAAGGTTAAGTTGAGTTTGAGAAGACATTAACCTCGCCACAAGCACTTCCATCTCACCAATATCCGAGTCATTCGGCCAAAGAACATGATAAGATCGAATAGCTGCTTGCACCAGATCCTTTCCCATAATTTTCATTGGCCCAATAGCAGCGCCAACCGCAATCAAGAAGTCTTCAATAGAATATTCTTGATTCGGTGTGACAAGCACACCTCGGCACGCGCGAGCAGAAATCGCAGCCTTGGAGCTCACAGTTTTGGCTTCGGGGAAATGATCTACAAGTAAGGGCACCATATAAGATAAGATGAGCAAAGGAAAAGCATAAGCCGATGAGGAACAGAGACTTACGATGAATATAACTCAGCATTTTATGGAGATCCTGGGACCAGTCGGCCCTACTCTTCTCAAAGCAAATAATTTCCTCGCTCATCGCCTGGTTTTTAAGCTCGGCAGCATCAAGAAGTTCCTTGTCATTCTGCAACTGCAGACTTAGTCGATTCTTTTCTTCAGAGAATTCCTGATCAACGTTTTCCAACTTAGATTTCTGGGAAAGCTTGAGAGACTCAACCTCGGCGTGTAACCGAATTATCTCATCATCCTTTTCTTTGAGTTGCGCCAAATGAGTGGCAGCTTGTTCTAAAAAATGCAGCATCATATCAGGCATAGGTATGCATTCTTGATGCGACGCTGCAAGTGTTTGTAACTCGTCTATACCAAAGTCAGAAGGTTGTAAGAAACCGAATATTTACCTCGAACAAAATTCGACAAATTAAAAAACAAAAAGAGTAACTAACCTTCAAGAGCGCCAACTTTCTTGGTAAGGCGAGTATTCAAGTTGTTGATACTAGCTACGCACCAGCAAAAAGTCAATTAGCACGAAAAGCTAAAACTATTACGAAGCTAAGGAACATTACACGGACTGGTTAATTTACCAGTTTTCTTCACAACAGGGACAATCTTCTCATATTTATCTTGAAGTTTTTTGTGCGCAAAGAGCAACCTTTGAAATTCAGCAGTCCGGCGATCATGAGCAACCTAAAAAATGGAAACAAGTTACACAAAGAATAGACAGACCCGAATCAAGTAAAACTTGACTCGGATCTAGATGGCTAGATATTCGAAAAGCAAGACAGATCTGAATCAAGTAAAACTTGACTCGGATCTAGATGGCTAGATATTCAAAAGGCAAGACAGATCTGAATCAAGTAAAACTTGACTCGGATCTAGATGGCTAGATATTCAAAAAGCAAGACAGATCCGAATCAAGTAAAACTTGAATTGAATCTAGGTGTCTAGATATTCAAAAGCAGGACAGATCCGAATTGAGTAAAACTTGACTCGAATCTAGATGGCTAGATATTCAAAAATAAGACTGATCCGAATCAAGTAAAACTTAACCCGGATCTAGATGACTATATATTCAAACATAAGATAAGTGCAGACCAAATAAATCATGTAAGGCTCCAAACGAACAATAAATCATCTGGTTGCAAGCTTCGGGGACTAGTGTATATGTGGTATAATAAACAAAGTACTAACGAGGGCGCTTACCTCGTTCATCTTATCACTGTCGAGAACAATCTTAGCAGCCATATGCAGACGACTGGTGATGTCGGAAATTTGAAACGGCTGGCTACTAGGATTGCCCTCAAGCTGATCGTAGGCATTCCAGTTGTTCACATACTCCACCAGTGAGCCGAGGCTATGCCCGCTATCGGTACGGGTCAGCACTTTACCTCGGGTCTGCTGACTAACTGCGGTCGCCGTCGGACTCTTATGAAGAGTAAGCTGGGTGTCGATAGCAAGGGTGACACCGGGTTTGGCAGAAGAAACTCCTCTGCGAAGTGCATCAACAATACCGGGCTGAGAAGAGCTTGTTGGCCCCTTCTGAGATGTCGAGGGTTTGGTGACAACAACTTTCTTGCCCTTGGTAGAGACTTCGGTGGGGGCAGCAACTTCAGTATCAGGAACCACGTTCTTGGCGGCAGGAGGGACTATAGTTTCCAAAGGGGCCGAGGTGGTGGTATCCTCGATAGGAATTGGAGTAGGAGCTAGAACTGAAGTGATCAAGGGATCATTGGGAGAAACCTCGGCTGTCTCAAGAGAGACAGCAGGCTCAACTGGGTGATCCGGCGTGGGGGTTATGTTAGCAATAACTGTGGGAGCAATAGGCTCATCTGGTTGAGGCGTTACATGGGTCGGCGTAGGAGGAGAATCAACACGAGGACTGGGAACCCGAGTATCCTCTGGAGGAGGGGGAGAAGACGGCCGAGTAGTATGGCTTGTCATGCTAGGAGCACTTGGCTTTACAGAAAGAGGAGCTCTGCATAGGTAATAAAAGCCGAGTTGGAAACAGAGAGAGAAATAAGAAATACAAGTAGAAATAAACTTACCCAGTAACTCCAGGCATGGTCTTGCGCTTTGGGATATGCTGAGAAGATTTCTTGGTTCGCTTCTTGGGCACAGCACCAGAAGGGTACGTCGAGGTGGTGCGCTTCTTCGAAGCAACAAGAGCCTCAGAAGCAAGAGGTTCGGCGTCGTGCACCTGACCAGCTTGGTTAGCTGGGAATGAAGGAGCCGGAAATGCGTAAGAGATAGACACTTCGGCAACTACCTCAACAATTTGGTCATCGTCCGAGTCACCTTCATCCGCACGGGCCGAGGTCTTGCTCTGGGTGCGGACAGGTGCAGCATCCGACTTAGGGACAAACTCCTCCGAGTCAGGTTCCCTAGTGCCCGGGGTATTGCGATCAGCAGTCCAAGGAAGAGCCAGAACCTCGGCATCTTCCGTCTTCTGCTCCGTAAACCTCTGTGAGAGAAGTAAATTCGAATTAGTAAAAGAACAATCACAAAAGCGACTCAAAAGAAAACACTAGTGTTTAAACTTACCTGAGGAGGAGGATTCCCACGAGAAAATGGCTTCAATCCCCATGTCCATTCTTCCGGCATATCGGTCTTAAAGATAGCCCGGACGTGCTTATAGATGTGATAATCGTCGAGCTCAACCGTAGAAACTCGGTTGGGATCCAGAGGACCACTCATGTAACAGAGCTTATGAGTGCGAAGCTAAAAAGGGCAGATTCGGTTGCTGACGAATCAGTTCTTTGAGCCGAATCTCAAATGCCTCGGTAAGAGCATGGCTTTTCCTAGGATTGTAGTTCCAATTCTTCTTGGAAGGAGGACCGATAGAGAAAGCGGGGATCCGAATCTTATCTTCCTTCCCTGTATTTTTGACATAGAAAAATGATCTATACCATTTCTTACAAGACTCGAGGCCGGCGACACGGGGGAACTCAGAGTTTCTCCGAGGTGTAATGGACGCAGCCCCGCATTGGGTAAGAGATTTCTCAGAAGGTTGAAGAGATTTGTCTGGCACAACATTAGTTCGGATCTGAAAGAATTTGTACCAAACATGTACAGAGGGCCAGAGGCCGAAATACCCCTCTGAAGCCGAGATAAAAGTCGACAGAGAGGCAATGGCTTTGGCCGGCAGGTGATGCTGCTGAAGGCCGAAGTAATCAAGGAAACCCCTAGCAAAGTCGCTAAGAGGGAGGCCGAACCCACGAGCGAAGTGGGACATGAAAACTACATACTCGCCCTCGTTGAGTACGGGCGAGGATTCTTTGTCGGGCAAGTGACAGCTTACCTCGGCAGGAATTCGGCGCGTTTTAATTAACCATTCTACCTCTCGACGAGTAACGGTGGAACCCTGCCAGTAACCCCGCTCTGGACCGGACGCAAAGTCATCATCCCCGACAAGGGCGCCGCTAGCGGAGCTAGACATAGGCTCGTCGGAGGAATCTACAGAGGAAAAACTAGCGGCGGGGAGAGGCCTAGAGGTGCAGGGCCCCGTCGTGATTCTAACAAGCACGGCGGCAGAACAAAAAAGAACCGCCGCAGGGAATCTAGGAAAACAAGAGAGATGCCTAGTGCGCAGACCCAGCGGCGGCGCTGTAGGAAAAATCACCGGTGAAAGCACCAGAGCAAGGGCACTGCGGCGAGGTCGCAGGAGCCGGAGAACAGCAGCGCGGCCGTCGAGGAGGACGACGATGGCACGGCCACTAGAACACGAACGGAGGCAGCGGCGCGAGGAAGAAGATGAAGGGAAAATGAGGGGGGAAAGTGAATCGTCTAGCCCCTCTCCCCTCTTTATAACCGCGTAATGTTAGCGGTAGTGGGATCGTGGCTATGCCACAATAACCGCATAATCGCGCGTGTGGCGAAACCGTTCGCAAGTAGTGGAGCCACACCGAAGACCACACAGCGCAGGAGAGGATCGAGCCTTCTGACCGATGCGGTACTCGAGGCGTCACTACGCCAACGCGACGGGCGCAATAACCACTGTAGCTTGTCAGTAAACACTGTAGAGGAACAAAAAACTAGAAAACAATGATGGTTGGTACACATAGGACGAGGCTTACCCAGGAAGCCACGCAAATACCTCAAACAAGGGGGGATAGCTCGGAAAGTAATCCACAGAGGAAGAAAGATGAAAAGATCAAGAGGGTGGCGAATAAAGAACGTCGGCTAAGAAATACCTCGGAAGGAAAGAGAGACGAATCTCGGAAGAAAAGAGAGACGAACGTCGGCTAGAGGTTTCTGGCAGGACCGCACCAGCTTCGGGGACTAATGTTGGGGGGGTGACCCCGGATAGGGTCAAGACAGGGGAAAGACGAAAGGAGTCTCCTTCATCTTAAGCAGAATTACTGATTGTGTCGGCCGAATTATGTAAGATTCGGCCGAGATGAGCTGAGCCATGGCAAAGATAGAATGAGTAACACCTTACTCGGCCGAAATATGAATTATGTCAGCCGAATGAGGTTGATTAACTTGTATGCAGGTGAAGGCCGAGCCGAGTTATGCGAGATAAGGCCGAATAACATGAAACTTGCAGGAGAAGGAGATGCCTATAGTCAAACCCTAGTCACTGGCTCAGAGGAATCTAGACAGAGCCAAGCGCGAAGGACAAGGAGCAGAGCAGCAGGAGGGCAGACAAACGTCACGGAGGTGACAGTGAGGAAGCCCGAGGCGCGCATGTGAAGGTTTCTGGAACATTGCCACCGATAGAAGGGGACACGGAAAGGAGGCCGCCGAGTTACCATTTTGGGACAAGCATATTCCAAGGATATGCTTGCCACGTCAGCCCTAGAAGGAACCCCTTTATAAGGGCGGACGCGGGCTCCTGAGAGGGGATCGATTCATTCTACGCTGAAAGGCTCGTGTAGTAGTTTTCTTCTTATATATGAGACAGCTCTAGGAGCACTGGTAGTTCTTGATAAGAGGAATAAAGATATACTTACAGGATAGTTGAGTGTATAAATCACTACATCTTCCCTCCCCATATCCCTCTAGCATCCATTGTCCCCATACTTTAGCCTACCCATGGCATCTGTCGTGCCACCACCACGACATGAAGTGTATCTGTAACACATAGAACAGCTTATCTTCTAGGGGTTACTTGAGCACCACGCTAGCCCCCGAGCCTCCTCGTGCTTTTGATCCGTCAAAGTGTAGGGTCCAAAATTCCAAGTCTAGAGGACTTGTGTTTTCTGTCATCTCTGTCCAATTAGCGACAAAGTGAGGAAGTATTTGGCACTTGATTGTTGTTCGTGGCTTGTACTCGATGTTGAAAGCTGCAATCTCTATTCCCCACTTTGCGACACATCATGTGGCATCACGATTGCTGATTATATCTCCCAGGGGAGCAGTACTCACCACTGTGATCTTATGCTCTTGAAAGTAATATCGTAGCTTTCTGGCAGCAAAGAATACTCCATAGGCTAGCTTTTGGTAATGTACATACCTTTGGTTCGACTCTATCAGTACCTCACTTAGATAATAAGTTGGATGTTGCACCTTATGTTCATGATTTTCTTCCTTGCGCTCCACTGATGTTACTACAATCACGACTCTGTTTGTCACTGCGATGTAGAGTAACATAGGCTCCTATGGTTCTGGTGCTATGATAATTGGTGGATTTGAAAGTAGGTATTTCAAACTTTGCAAGGCAGCAACGACTTCTTTGGTCTATACAAATTTGCCTATTTTCTTTAAGAGCTTGTATAAAGGTGCAGCTCTTTCTTCGAGCCGGCTGATGAACCGGATCACTGCTTCAATGCAACCAGTGAGTCGGCGCACGTCCTTCAAATGAGTCGCCCTGGTAATGTTTAGTATAGCCTTGATTTTCGCTCGGTTCACCTCTATGCCTCTTTGAGACACGATAAAACCTAACAATTTCTGGCTGGGATTCTGAAAAAGCACTTCTTTAGATTTAGCATTATGTTGAATTTGCTTATATTAGCGAATGTTTCCTCCAAGTCGGAAAATAGTGTTTCCTTATTTTTGGTCATAACCGCTATGTCATCCATGTACACATGGACGTTGCATCCGATTTGGTCGTTAAGGAAACACTGCATAGTGCATTGATATGTTTCTCCTGCATTCTTTAAGCCAAAAGGCATAGTTTTGTAGCAAAGGTTCCGAAGGGAGTGACGAAAGACGTCTTTAGTTGATCCGATTTTTTCATCGGAATTTGGTGATATCCGGAATATGCGTACAGAGTAATTCCGACCCTACCATGGATTCGATAACTTGATCGATTCTTGACAAAGGGAACTGATCTTTGGGACAAGCCTTGTTCAAGGCAGTATAATGAACACACATACTTAAATCAATAGTGTCATTTTTAGGGACGAGTACATGATTTGTCACCCATTTAGAATGGATGACCTCTGCGATTAATCCGGTTAATTCTAGTCGGGCTAATTCCTTAGCTATGCGAAGAAATCTTTATTATCTTTATTAGCTTTGTGGAACTCAACGAGCGCGTTTTCCTATTTGGGATCTAAGCCTATACCTACATTGGTAGCCTTGGAGGGATCATCTTCCTTCAACTGCGTCTTATTCGTGTCTTTTGATGCCTTAAACTGCATACTCGGTTTCAGCACCACGTTCTTTGTAGCGGGCATCTCAGACGGGTCGGTGTTTTTCTTGATCTCCTGGTACTCCTGGGCATGCAACACGACTTCGGAAAAAGCGGCAGATATGTCTTTTCAGTCTCGTGCTTTCTTCGAGTTTCCCTAGATGGTGATGACGCTGTTGGGACCCGGAAGTTTCATCATGTTGTAGATGTAGCAGGGACGTGCCATGAATCCAAGTAAGCTGGACGTCCGAATATGGCATGGTAGGCACTTTTGAATGGTACCACCTAAACGGAGAGTGGCTCGGTCCAGTAGTTGTCCGGAGTTCCGAATGTCACGTCTAGTGTGATCTCACCCAACGAATTTACCTGTCTTCCTGGTACAATACCATAAAAATCACATTGCTATGATTTAGATGCTGAAAGGATACGGATGTCGCCTAGAGGGGGGTGAATAGGAGATTAAAACTTTTCCTAGAGTAGCTCAACAAAGGCGGAATAAAACTAGTGTTTACTTTGTTAAGCACAACCTAGAACAACTAAGGTTCACCTATGTGCACCAACAACTTATGCTAAGCAATACAAGCAACAAAGTGATAGCAAGATATATATTACTTCAAGCACGAAGGCTATCACAATGTAAAGTGCATAAGTAAAGAGCTCGGGTATAGAGATAACCGAGGCATACGGGGACACCGATATTTTACCGAGTTCCTCCCAACATGGAGTACGTCTCGTTTGGAGAGGGGGTGGTATCAAACCACCAACGCCACAAAAGGCCTCCCTTATCCTCTGGTGAATCTCACCCCAATGGGATCGATCCATGCTTCCACTATCGGTGCACTTGTCGGTGGCAACCGAAACCTCTCACAAGGTTGGGCACTTCTCCACAACTTAATTGGAGGCTCCCAACAAATGCCACAAAAGGCCACAATGCCACCAAGGCCACAAAACCGTCTAGGGTTCCAAGAACCCAAGAGGGACAAGCTCCAATGAGTAACTCAAACCAAATCCTCCGAGGAGAACACAAACCGATGCACCGAATGAAAATGGCAATAACACCACAAAGATGTTCAAATCCTTCTCTACCAAATTCCACCAAAGCTACAAAATCTTATGGGGGAATAAGAGAGGAAGAACAATGGAGGAAATCCACAAAAGACTCCAAGATCTAGATCCTAATATGTTCCCCTCACTTAGAGGAGAGATTGATTGGTGGAATTGTAGATCTAGATCTCCTCTTTCAAATACCTCAAGAATATGCAAGAATCATCGGAGGGATTGAGAGAAAGAAAGCTCAAGAAGGTCAACAATGGAGGGGAAACTTGCAAGAATGGTTGGGGAACCATTGGGGAAGAAGGCCCCTTAAATAGGTCCCCCAAAAATCCAATGGTTGAAGCCCAAAAATGCGAATCCCGGTACTACCGGACATTCCCTGGGGATCCCAGGTCGCCAAACGCACCTTATTCAATACCAACCGGTACTAAGGGGCGGTACTACCGGACCTCCGGTACTACCGAACCCTGGTCCGGTACTACCGGTCATCCCTGAACGAAAACGGCCATAACTTTTGCATCTGGACTCCGATTTTGATGATCTTGGGCTCGTTTCGAAGAGGACAACAAGCTCTAAAAGATCATGGAAATAAACATCATAGTCCAGCAAGGAAGGATAGATCCAAATGACGAAATATTTAACCTCTCTCAAAAAGACGAACCGATAAAACCTCCCACATCGAAAACATAATAGAAAATGCATATGAAATCCGTTTTCAATGAATTAGAGCTTGTCATGGAGAGTAACACAAGCTCTCAATACTCACATGAGTAAGAACTAAATAATGGAAGGTTTAACATATCTCTAAAATACAAACCGGTAAAACCTCCAAGATCAAAACGCAATAAGATATAAAAGGGAAATCTGTTTTTGATGACCTAGAGCTTGTTATGGAGATTACCACAAGCTCTATATCCTCACATGGATAAGACCAAATAACAACCAAATATGATGATGCAAGTATGCAAAGGTTTGAGCTCTCTCCTAACGATGTGATCGAGTTACTCATTCGAGAGCCCCTCTTGATAGTACGACTATCTATCCTAAACCCGGTCTCCCACTAACAACATGAGACCGACAAAAGGGAAAACCTATCAAGATTATACCTTTGCCTTGAGAATTCTACTTGAGTTCGATGTAGACGATCTTTCCCTTCTCAAGATTGAACGCCTTTCTTGATTCTTCATCATCTATCCATGATCACCGAGGATGGCAAGCATTAAAAATGAGATCTTCTATAGATGCCGCATTTTGAGCTTGCACAAGACATCTTCTTCTCATTTCATCGACCTTGAAGCCAACACATTCTCCAAGCGATGCCAATGGACCAATCCTACAAGTATAACTTAATACACACATTAGTCCATACAGATTGTCATTAATTACCAAAACCACACATGGGGGCCCAACATGTTCTTTCAATCTCACCCATTTTGGTAATTGATGACAATCCCTTTAAGAGGGTTTATATAAGGAATATTAATGAATAAAATGGTAATACCAACATCAAATACTACAAAAGTATGTGATATTGGTACCACCACCATATACAGAGCAAACTCCCCCACAATCTATGCATATGTGATGAACTTCAATTTCATTGCATATATTGCCAATAATTATCATTGGTGGAGTTTCCTTTATATACCACATGCTAAGCAACAACAAATATGCAAGAGCATGAAAGGCAAATGCTTAAGAACAAACTCAAAGCATAAACCATTTCCCTTAAACCCTCTAAAACTTCTCCCCCATTGGCATCGATTGCCGAAATGAGTGACAAGTTCTAGAAGGCAAATATAGTAATATTTCCTCCAAAGATGTGCATTCGCACATATCCAATGATGAATACTTGGGAGGGAGTAGAACTATATCGAGGACCCGAAGATTGCCAAAGGAATAAAATAAAATGACGCATCACTAATGACGCAAGCAATCACAAGATCCGACAAACCAATTTGAAAACAACAAATGAGTCCAACTGGAAACAACAACATATTATGATATGAGCAAAAGAGTGCTTTAAATAACAAATAGAGAAGCTCCCCAAGATTTGTGCACAATTCAAAATAAATGCATTAGAATACATATTGCACAAATATGGAATCCTCGCTCCCCCATAAGCATTTAAAACACAACGAATGAAGGATCAAATAAATGCTTAAATAAAATGGAGAAGCTCCCCAAGATTTGTGCACACTTAAGAATCATTTTATTTCAATACAGAACTACACAAATATGGAACCCTAAATCCTCCATAAATATTTAAGGCACAATAAATGAGAAAGAAAACAAATGAGCATTATTAAATGAATTAGATGAGATCCCCAAAGATAATGCACCAATTATGATAATTGCATTTGGGAACAAACTGCATAATCATGGAATCCTCACTCATCCAAGTTCATTTAAAAATA
Organism: Avena atlantica; assembly: GCA_910589765.1. Taxonomy (NCBI): domain Eukaryota; kingdom Viridiplantae; phylum Streptophyta; class Magnoliopsida; order Poales; family Poaceae; genus Avena; species Avena atlantica. Next base: position 84,378,239 of record OU342734.1, on the reverse strand, counting down.
CAAGGCATGAGAGAACAAATATGAGTGCCCAAAGATGCAAACAAGAGGAACAAGCACTCATAGGCAATTAAATTTGGAAGCCACCAAAGAATCAAATGGATTAGAAAGGTGACCTCCAAGGATTAGAAGTCAACTAAAATTATCTTCTCATATGTGTATATGTCTCTAAGTGGAAAATATCACAAAGAAATATTCTCATAACAAAACAAACACACACAAATAAGATATACAATCAATCACATAAAAGGCAAAAATGAAGTCATAACATATATCAATAAGATTTTTGCTTCAAAGCATGGCCAAAGGCTCACATATATCTTATTGTACATTAATGAGCTTCAACCACCAACACACTACATATATTACAACTATCACCAAGGGAAAAGGAGAAAGTTGGAATATATGAAGAAAGGCAACAAGTATCATAAGATAAAATAGACTAGCAAAAATCTCACTATTGCACATGAGAGAAGTTGATGAAATGATAGGCAATAAAATTGCTAGATTGACATATTTGGGATTGAAGGATCATATGCATGATTTTGTATAGTCCCAATTATATGCACTCATCTCAACTTAAACACATATACAATATAGAGTCCTCTTAAAACCATGGCTAGAACTACAAAAATTATAAATACATTAATTCGTGTTACAAGGCAACCGACAAATGGTTGGAATCAAGATATATGAGCATGAGAAAGAGATACTTGTTACCGAGATATAATTGATAGGATTTAGAGGATATGAATTCATTGGTTATCCTATAGCTTGCCTACAATTTTCATTTATAGACCACTTCTTCAAGATTTGAGAGACAAGCATCCAATCTTTCTCCAAAGTACCTAAAACACAATTAAGTACAAAATGGTCCCCAAACTTATTGGGTCCAATGTAGTTAGTGCAACTACAATACATAGGAGAGACTCCACATAAATATGTGCATATTGATGTGAAATTGAATTTCATGCACAACTTAGCCGATGGGATTTGGTGGAGTTTCCCCTATATATTGGATCAAAGAAAGCAAGCATGCCATTATATAGACATATAGTAAATATGCATGCATAAAGCTTTCAAGAACCAAAAAAGGAGATACAATTTGAACAAAAACACCAAGTAAATTGAGATTGCACACACAAGAGTGTGACATGACAAACGATGTCCAAATTGTATCAAAGAACCAATTCAACACATGAAGTATCACAATTTCAACAAATGAAGTAGGCTAAAGACAAAGAGCAAAAGATAGATAGAAATAAAAATGCTCAAGGATTTATCTCATTCTAAAATGGTCAAAATGTGAAACACGGAATGAGATAAAACCAACTCCCAAGAAGAGCAAGGTTCCAACATGAAACCAAACTCCCCAAACTTCTCATGATGGCACAAATACCAAAATGAAAAGATTGAGGTTCCAAGCACATAAAACCCGATATGGATCAAACAAAGAAGCATATAGATGAGTGTTCTAATATAGGAGAGCTCCCCCATGGATAGTGCACTATATAGGATTTTCCTTTTGAATGCAAAATTCACACAAACGGGATCATCACTAGTACCTACAATAAATACAACACAAAAGGATACCAATAAAATAAGAAGATCCACAAAAAGCAAGGAAGGCTTGGGAGACAACACAAAACATTTTCATGGCCAAAGATAGGATAAAGTTAAACAAAGGCCAACGTGAATATGATCAATAAATTCTACCATAAATTGAGTACTCATTGTCCAAGGACAAAAAATATTGGGAATAATTTTCCCAAGGTAGCTAGCATGGATATCCAAGATCATAGTCACAACAAGAAGCATATAACAAAAGATAAGAATTAAGCATGATACTTCGAACAAGATTCTTGGTAGCTTCCAATAGTCACACAGTCGCTAGTGATTAGAGTAACTTGAAGCAAATGGTTTCCATGAGGATATATATATATCTAAATATGAGGAAACACATACCAAGAAACACTCTCATATACAAGATCCAAAATAATATCAATAAATCCATTCAAGCAAATTGGAAATTGTATGAGAAAATGTGTCATATAGGTTCTAGATAATTATCAATATCAATTCTAAGTGACACAACCTCGAATATTCACATTTTCTAGGATTTGTAATATGCACTAAGCATATGACTCCCCCATAATGTGATACTACCATAAGACCAACACGAGGCAAAAGGATACAAAAAGAGATAATTAATGGACATTATAAAACTTAAATTTCTCATGAGAATTGTACCACATAGAAACTAGATAATATCCCAATATAAATGCTAGGTTGTATTCCTCATGTACACACAATTTTAGGATTGTGGAATGCCCAAGCATAACACTCCCCCAAAATGGTATAATCCATTAATTTCTCACAAGAGCCAAATAAGATACCAAATATAACCAAGCAAGGCTCAAACATAAGAAACACACATACATGGTGTGCCACCTAATCATACACAAATATGCTTGATACCTCAAGATAATTAAGTGGATAGCACAACATGTACAAAAGCATGGAAGATACAAAACCAACACATGCATAAGGGGGCGAGTAACTTTCAATGTAAAGAGTTTAGCATATGTTACCGCAAGGAGGAACATTGGAAATATAATATAATCATGATAATCCAAATGGCTTTGCTTGAAAATAATAATTGATGAAGATCCCTCAATTCTTCATAATGTAGCCAATACTCCAATGCCCTCCAAAACACACCTATTGATCAAGTTTTGGCTTGTTGGTCCCCAACCAAGTTGGGTCCTAAGAAGTTATTCACAATAGGCTTACCCAAATGGATCTTTTCTTGACACCACATTGGACACCAACAAATTTGGCAAACACATTGCCAACCTCATCCTTACAAAGAGAATAAGCATCATCAATAATGATAGGGTTGGATGAGGAGATACCGATAGTGCATGAGGAAGAAATATGCCCCTTCTCACGGCATATGTAGCAAGTTCTACTCTTGCCATCTTTCTTCTTAGGTGAAGCCACAACTCGAGGAAGAGCTCGAGTAGTCCTCTTAGGAGGAGGCCCATTCATGACTTGAGGTGGAGCTTGAGGCCGCTTCCCTTGTTGCTTCACACTAAGAGGCTTTTTCTTCAATGGGCAAGATCTAACATGGTGCCCTTCTTCCTTGCACTTGAAGCAAACAATGTTGGCCGGATTCTTGACTTGATCTTGGCCATTCTTCTTGTTGTCCTTGTGCTTCAACTTGATAGTGGACTTGTTCTTGATATTGGAGTTGAATCCAAGCCCACTCTTGTCATTGGGGGATTTTTGCACACACAAGATTTTGTTGAGTGTGACCTTCCCTTGATGACCCTTTTTCAAGTCATTCTTCAAAGAAGTGACTTGAGCCTTGAGCCTTTTGATTTTCTCTACATGCTTAGTTCCAACAAAAACACTAGAGGAAGTAGATGCTACATTGTTAGAGCAACAAGGCACGAAATGTAATTCATCACGAGATATATCATGGTTGTGAGAGGATGAACTACAAGGACTAGCACATGGCAATATAACATTTGGAGTAGATGTAGTGCTAATGTCCACATGAGGCCCACTAGATGTTACCTTTGACACGATGGCCTCATGAGCTAACTTTAGCCTACCATGGGAGACTAGAAGATCCTCATGCGAGCTCGAGAGCTTAACATGACTTTCTTCTAATTTCCCATAGTTGCTAGTTAGCAAAGCAAGTTGAGCCTTTAGCTCAACATTCTCCTTCAAAATAGATGCTTCACAAGAAATAGAGTTAGTAGCACAAGCATCATTATTATTCGCAAGAGGTGAGGGCAACTCGGTAAGCTCTTTTGAATATGAAGCTTTAAGTTGCTCATGTGACTCGGTGAGTTTGATGAGCTCACCCTTGATGAACCTAGAGCCATTTTCGAGGTGCTCAAAATCCTCAAGGAGTTTAGCATAAGCAACTTCAAGTTCATCATTTTTAATCTTGAAGGAGTTTGCCGCCGTAAGTTCTCTATCATGGTATTCCTTTACTCTAGATAATTCTAGAGTAAAAGTCTCCTCAAGAGATTCTTTGGTGGTTTGTTCTTCTTCAAAGGAGTCCTTTAGTTGTGCAACTTCATTAGCATACTCACGCTCAAGTGCAAACTTTTCATCAATTAAGTTTTCTTGCTCCTCAATAAGATCATTGCCTTCTATGGCACAATTCAAGATTTCAAGAAAGTTGGAGGAAGCAATTTTATTTTTGAAGAGAGCGCTATAGACAACCTCTTCCATTTTCTTAATAGAGGTAATATCATACTTACCTCTATAATCATCATTATCATTCTCATCCTCATCATCATCATCATGAGATACAAAGGGATTCAAAGAGGTTACCTTTGTTTCCTTAGCCATAAGGCATATGTGAGAACCGGAGGAAGGTGATGATGAGATTGCACTTGTAGCTCTCTTCAAGACCTTGTCTTGGCCCATAGAATCTTCATTTTCCTCTACATGGTTAGAAACACAAGCACTAGAGGAAACAGAAGCATTTTTATCATGGCAACAAGACAACATGAGCATATCATCATGAGATTTATTCAAGTCATTTCTACATGATATGCAAGGACTATTAACACAAGCATGTGAGGAATTTTGAGTTCTAGAAGTGTTAAGGTCCAAAGATAGATCATTGCAACTAGATAGATATGAGGGATTACAAATAGTGAACACACTATCCATATTTCAATTTCTATCACCACTCACCATATCATTACCTTGTGAAAAGTCACATGTTGGTGAAGTGGTAGAGGATGAGAACTCATCTCGACCGGAAGTGGAAGCAACACAATCATCCTCAATAATGTTGGACACAACATATTTATCTTGAAGTTTTGTCCATAACTCATGAGCGCTCCAAAAAGGAATGATTGAAGAGGTAACTATATAGCTCAAAGCATTAACAAGCACATTAGAAGCTTGAGCATCGAGATATAAGTTTTTATCATCCTCACAAGATAGATTTTTGAAATCCATAGGAGAAGAAAAACCTATATCTACAATACGCTCCAAATTTGGGTCCCTGTCCCGAAAATGAATGAGCATGCGATTTTATCCATATATCATAATTTGTGCCATCAAATGTGAACATGTCATTGTGCACTAATCCTCTAGCCGACATCTTTACTCTCAAGGCGGTGAAGCCTAAAATGAGAGACCGGGCTCTGATACCAATTGAAAGGATACGGATGTCGCCTAGAGGGGGGGTGAATAGGCGATTAAAACTTTTCCTAGAGTGTCTCAACAAAGGCGGAATAAAACTAGCGTTTACTTTGTTAAGCACAACCTAGAACAACTAAGGTTCACCTATGTGCACCAACAACTTATGCTAAGAAATACAAGCAACAAAGTGATAGCAAGATATATATTACTTCAAGAACGAAGGCTATCACAATGTAAAGTGCATAAGTAAAGAGCTCGGGTATAGAGATAACCGAGGCACGCGGGGACACCGATATTTTACCGAGTTCCTCCCAACATGGAGTACGTCTCATTTTGAGAGGGGGTGGTATCAAACCACCAACTCCACAAAAGGCCTCCCTTATCCTCCGGTGAATCTCACCCCAATGGGATCGATCCACGCTTCCACTATCGGTGCACTTGTCGGTGGCAACCGGAACCTCTCACAAGGTTGGGGCACTTCTCCACAACTTAATTGGAGGCTCCCAACAAATGACACAAAAGGCCACAATGCCACCAAGGCCACAAAACCGTCTAGGGTTCCAAGAACCCAAGAGGGACAACTCCAATGAGTAACTCAAACCAAATCCTCGGAGGAGAACAAGAACCGATGCACCGAATGCAAATGGAAAGAACACCACAAAGATGTTCAAATCCTTCTCTACCAAATTCCACCAAAGCTACAAAAGCTTATGCGGGAATAAGAGAGGAAAGACAATGGAGGAAATCCACAAAAGACTCCAAGATCTAGATCCCAATATGTTCCCCTCACTTAGAGGAGAGATTGATTGGTGGGATTGTAGATCTAGATCTCCTCTTTCAAATCCCTCAAGAATATGGGATTGAGAGAAAGCAAGCTCAAGAAGGTCAACAATGGAGGGGAAAACTTGCAAGAATGGTTGGGGAACCATTGGGGAAGAAGGCCCCTTAAATAGGTCCCCCGAAAATCCAACCGTTGAAGCCCAAAAATGCGTATCCCGGTACTACCGGACATTCCCGGTACTACAGGATATTCCCTGGGAATCCCAGGTCGCCAAACGCACCTTATTCAGTACCAACCGGTACTAAGGGGCGGTACTACCGGACCTCCGGTACTACTGGACCCTGGTCCGGTACTACCGGTCATCCCTAAACGAAAACGGCCATAACTTTTGCATCCGGACTCCGATTTTGATGATCTTGGGCTCGTTTCGAAGAGGGAAAAATCTCTAAAAGATCATGCAAATAAACATCATTGTCCAGAAAGGGAGGATAGATCCAAATGAAGAAAGGTTTAACCTCTCTTAAAAATACGAACTAATAAAACCTCCCACATCAAAAACATAATAGAAAATGCATATGAAATCCGTTTTCGATGAACTAGAGCTTGTCATGGAGATTAACACAAGATCTAAATCCTCACATGAGTAAGAACTAAATAATGGAAGGTTTTACCTATCTCTAAAATACAAACCGATAAAACCTCCAAGATCAAAACGCAATAAGATATAAAAGAGAAATCCGTTTTTGATGACCTAGAGCTTGTTATGGAGATTACCACAAGCTCTATATACTCACATGGATAAGACCAAATAACAACCAAATATGATGATGCAAGTATGCAAAGGTTTGAGCTCTCTCCTAACGATGTGATCGAGTTACTCATTCGAGAGCCCCTCTTGATAGTACGGCTATCTATCCTAAACCCGGTCTCCCACTAACAACATGAGACCGGCAAAAGGGAAAACCTATCAAGATTATACCTTTGCCTTGAGCATTCTACTTGTGTTCGATGTAGACGATCTTTCCCTTCTCAAGATTGAACGCCTTTCTTGATTCTTCATCATCGATCCATGATCACCGAGGATGGCAAGCATTAAAAATGAGATCTTCTATAGATGCCGCATTTTGAGCTTGCACAAGACATCTTCTTCTCATTTCATCGACCTTAAAGCCAACACATGCTCCAAGCGATGCCAATGGACCAATCCTACAAGTATAACTTAATACACACATTAGTCCATAAAGATTGTCATTAATTACCAAAACCACACATGGGGGCCCAACATGTTCTTTCAGATGGTTTTTGTGGATCTTCATGCAATGGAGTGTCTCGATGTAGAGGATGTTGATGAGTCTGCCACCATCCATGAGAGTTTTAGAGAACTCATAGCCATCAATAAGAGGATTGAAAACCAGAGGGTACTTTCCTCGATGATATGTTTTCTTCAGGGGATCGCTTTGGACAAAGGTGATGGTTACGTCTGACCAATTCAGAAATTGAGGAATAGCCGGAACCGTGGCATTGAGCTCATGGAGAACCGCCTTTCTGACCTTAGCTGGCTGACTTCCGAGGAAGCAGACGTGTGTGTCTTTCTTCGTAGGATAATCCTCCTTTCCATCCGACTTGGGCTATGCGGCATCCACTTCTTCCATGTCATAATCTTCCTTCGCCTCCTTGCCTTTCTCGGGATTTTTCTTTCTTTTTTGTCGCTTGGATCTATAGCCAGTGAATTCATCTATTTTGATGCCGTCATTGAAACGATACTCAGCATTAGTGTGGGTAGAACCCCCGTTCCCATCCGGGTGATGCACAAAAGGGTTGTTGGCAATGTTGGCCCAGGAATATGATTTTCTGGGCTGCTGATCTCCTCTACCCTAGACTCAGGAAGTTCCGTGGCCTCGTCCTCGACCGCCTCCACGCCCTCCTCATCCTCTAGATCTGAATGTTGCGTTGACAGCTGCATTATCCGGAGCCGGTTTATCTTCCGAGGTATTCTTGCGCTTCTGAGTTTGTTGTTTATGCATCTTGTTTGCATGTGGATTGGCCAGAATATTCAGCAGTCCATCTGAATCATCATTAGTGAATACGTACTTTCTCATCATTTCTATAATCTCCCCCAAGTCTGTAACATGGTTACGCTTCAGCCTGAGACACAATAATCCGACTGGGAGCCCTCGATGAAAGATTGAATCGCGATTTGCTCATTTACTCCCTCATAGGAGTTCTTCGTGTCGATCCAGTGTCCGAGGTAATCTCGGCAAGTTTCTATGGGTCTTTGAGTGCAACGCTGCAAATCCTCGATTATGTTCCCTCAAAGTTTGAACATAACGTACTTTGCATATCATACCAGTTGTGAATCGAGTTCTCTAGTAGTTTATTGAGCCATGATCGAGCCATCTTCCGCAACATAAGTAGGATATACCGGACTACAACCGGGCTATTTCCTCCTTTGGTGATACAGCAAGCCTGGAAACAATCTTGAAGCCAAGTGTCTGGCCGAGTTGCACCATCGTAGGATTGAATGTGTTTGGCAATGCTGAATTCAACCGGAAACGTTGTTTGACGGATACGTGGGCCAAAGCATTTGGGTACCACATACACATCCTCCTCCTCGTACCGCCATGCTTCTATGTTAGAATTGATGCGATGGCGAGCATCGTTGGGTAAGAGATACCTACACCTTGGTTTCTCGTTGTTCCTACATGGAGGTGGAGTTAGATTTCTTCTTCCTATTCTACCATTGCCTCCTCCGCCCTGTGGTTCCCATGGTTGCGATGAGATCCTTCATGGTCACTACTAGGCGGTGATGGTGGCTCTGGTGGGTTATTTTTGGCTGAGCGACGTGGTACCGGAGCTTCGTTATGCTGGATCCAAGGTTGGTTTCGTCGGGCTCTATCCCTGCTTGTTTCAGGGCGATCCGGGGCATTCCTTCGTCCCGCGCTATCATCGTTGCGATAAGGCTCACCCCGACGGCTGGTGTGCCTGGGAGGCGGCATCCTTAATCGGTCTTGTTCTCGCTAGCGCACCTCTGGGTCTTCCCTGTGGCGATTATGTTGGAGATATGCCCTAGAGGCAATAATAAATGTAGTTATTATTATATCTTTGTGTTTATGATAAATGTTTACATTCATTCTATAATAGTATTAACAAGGAAACATTGATACTTGTGTGATTTGTAAACTTAATTTGAAGTCCCTAGTATAGCCTCTATACTTCACTAGCTTGTTGGTTGATTAATGATTATGGTTTCCCTATCATGAACATTGAGATGTTATCAACAACAAGATCATATCGTTAGGAGAATGATATGGTGTACATACTCCTATAGATAAGCGTAGCATAAAGATCAAGTCATTTCAATAGTTCAATTGCTATATGCTTTCTGATACATAGTAACCTAATTCCTTTGACCATGAGATCATGCATATCACCTTTACTGGATGGATGCTTTGATGACATCAAACACCACACCGTAATTGGGTGGCTATAAAGGTGGCATTGAGTGTTCGGAAAGTTTTGGTTGAGACACATGGATCAAGAGTGGGATTTGTCCATCCATATGACGGATAGATATACTCTAGGCCCTCTCGGTGGAATGTCATCCAATTAGCTTGCAAGCATGTGACTGGGTCACAAGGGATCACATATCACGGGAACGAGAAAAGAGTACTTATCGGTAACAAGGTTGAACTAGGTATGCAGAGATACCGACGATCATAACCTCGGATAAGTAAACTATCGTGAGACAAAGGGAAATTGGTATCGTATTTAAGTGGTTCATTCGATCGCAAAGTAATCGTAGAAATATGTGGGAGCCATATGAATTTCCAGATTCCTCTATTGGTTATTGTTCGGAGAAGTGTCTCGATCATGTCCGCATAATTCACGAACCGTGGGGAGACACACTTAAGGATTCGACGTTGTTTGAGTAGTTATGGTATTATGAGAAAGAGACCGAATGTTGTTCGGAGTCTCGGATGGGATCCGGGATATCACGAGGTGATCCGGAATGGTCCGGAGAATAAGATTCATATAAGGAAAGACTGTTTCGGAGTTCGGGAATGATTCCGGTGTTTTCATCGGGAATGTTCTAGAAGGTTCCGGATTGTCCGGCACTCCGGGGGGAGGGGTACATGAATGTGTCATTACATATTGGAATGATTGCATAATGTACTAAGTGTTCTTGCTGTCCCAAATAAAGGATTAAATTGAATCCTAAAACAAAAAAGTCAAATGTCCAGTTTGAAAGTCAAACGGCTAAAACAAGAAACTGTGGGAAACAAGTAAGAGGAGGCCAAAACCGAGTTGGGGAGGGAGACCCTCCTCCAACCGGCGGCGCCTCCACCAGGCCGAGTTGGGGAGGGACTCCCCTCCCTCCCACCCATAAAAGGAGGGGCAGGGCCTCCTCCTCTAGACACACAAGTTCCTATCCTCTAATCTCCGGTTTAGAGCCGTTTTGGTTTAGAGCTTCTAATTGCCCTAGCCTTCGGTTTAGAGCCTTCTAATTGGTGTGTCTAATCCCTAGACCACTAATAGTACTCTCTCATACTCCACCATACTCGCTCCGGCTTAAGGCGAAGCCCTGCGGGATCTCCCCTCTACTTCCGGTACCACGCCGTTGTGCTGCCGGAATCGCGAGGAGAGTGCTACAACCTCCGCTGCCTGCTGGAACAAGGGAGAGGAAGGTCTTCGTCGAGTACCGAACGTGTGACCGACTGCGGGAGCGCTGCCGGAACGCAGCGCCGGAAGGATCGTCTACACGATCTTGAGATCGGAAAGAGTATGACTACATCACCCACGAGAATCCGCTCTCGTTAAACACTTTGGAATCTTCGAGGGTAAGTTATTCCATCGACTCGTTGCTACAATCTAGTAGATAGATCTTGGCTTGTTTGTTTGTATGCGATAGAAAATTTTTGTTTTCCATGCTACGAACCCCTACAGTGGTATCAGAGCCGTGTCTATATGTAGATTTGTTGCACGAGTAGAACACAATGGTCATTGTGGGCGTTGATGCTTTTATTGTCGATTGCTTCTTGTGTACTTTGCATCTTGCGGTATGTTGGGATGAAGCGGCCCGGGCTAACCTTACATGACATCGTTCATGAGACTTGCTCCACGCTTGACATGCAACTTGTATTGCATAAGTGGCTTTGCGGGTGCCTGTTTCTCCTAGCGTAGTTAAGATCCAATTTACAACGGGTGATTAACAATACTAGTATCAATGTTGTGGTTCTTGTTAGTAAGTTAGAACGACACTTATTGAAAGCCCCAAACCACGTAAAATATGCAAAGAAGGTAGAGGCGTCTAACTTTGTTTTGCAGGGGTGTGCAGTGATGTGATATGGCCATGATTGTGATTATATTTGATGTATGCAATGTCCCTTATTGTAAGTTGGCAACCGGCAGGAGCCATATGGTTGTCTTTAAATTTATGTTAAGACCCGTGTGTCTATTCAAAGTAGTTGTAATAGGTTGAAGTCGGTGGACGACAACCATGGACTAGCGTCATTGACCTTGATGCAATGTCGGTGATGATGGAGATCATGTTCGTGCTTGAAGATGGAGATCGGAAGCACAAAGAAGAAAGGCCATATCATATCACATATATATTGAATTGCATGTAATGTTAATCCTTTATGCATCTTGTATTGCTTAGTAGACGACGGTAGCATTATAAGATGATCCCTCATGCACATGAATTTCAAGTCATAAAGTGTTCACCCTTAGTTAGCACCGTTGCTAAAGCTTGTTGTTTCGAAGCACCACGTGTTTGATGGGTGTGTTAGATTCCGCAAGTGTATACAACGTGAGCAAGCCAGATTTGCTCATGCGGAAACTAAGGTTTGATCTTGATGAGCCTAGCATGTACAGACATGGTCTCGGAACACGGATCACCGAAAGGTAAAGCATGAATCATATAGTAGATATGATGAACATGACGATTGTTCGCCATTGAAACTATATCAACTCTCGTGATGATCGGTGTTGATGTACTGGATTTGGTTCGTGTGATCACTAAAACAATGTGAGGGATATTGTTTTGAGTGGGAGTTCACCTGGTTTAATTACATTAATTAATTTGAACTCAATTTGTCATAAACTTAGTCTAAACTATTGCAAATATGTTGTAGATCAATGGCAGCCCCTACCATCAATTTTAATGCGTTCCTAGAGAAAGAAAAGTTGAAAAACAATGGAAGCAACTTCGCGGATTAGTTCCGCAATTTGAGGATTGTCCTCACAGCTGGTAATTTGACCTATGTGCTGGATGCACCGCTGGTTGACCCACCTGCAGCTGATGCTCCCGATGAAGTAAAGAATGTTTACCTCGCTCGGAAGAATCAGTACTCCATAGTTCAGTGTGCTATCTTGTATGGTTTGGAATCGGAGCTTCATAAAAGGTTTGAGGATTCAGACCCATATGATATTGTCGAGGATCTCAAATTGATTTTTGAGACTCATGCGGCAATTGAAAGCTATGAGGCTTCTGAAAAGTTCTTTAACTGCAAGATGGAAGAGGGCAGCTCCGTCGGTGAGCATGTGCTTAAGACGTCTGGGCACGCAAACAAACTTCAAAGCTTGGGTATAGTGATTCCTAATTCTTTGGGGATTTACCGTGTCCTCCAATCACTACCACCAAGTTACAAGAACTTTGTGATGAACTACAACATGCAGAACATGAATAAGACGTTGCCAGAACTCTTTGCCATGTTGAAATCTGCAGAAGTGGAGATCAAGAAAGAGCACCAAGTGTTGTTGGTCAATAAGACCACCAAATTCAAGAAAGGCAAGTCTAAGCAAAAGGGACACTTCAAGAAGGGTGGTAAGAAAGTTACCACGCCGACGAAGAAGACCAAGGCTGGACCTAAGCCTGATACTGAGTGCTTTTACTGCAAGGGAGAAGGTCACTGGAAGCGGAATTGCCCAAAGTACTTGGCGGATTTGAAGAACGGCAACATCAAGAAGAAAGGTATATCTGATATACATGTTATTGATGTGTATCTCACTAGTACTCGTAGTAGTGCCTGGGTATTTGATACTGGTTTGGTTGCTCGTATTTGTAACTCGAAACAGGTGATGCAGAATAAACGAAAGCTAGCGAAGAACAAGGTCACGATGCGCGTGGGAAACGGATCAAAGGTTGATGTGATCGCGGTCGGCACGCTACCCCTTCATCTACCATCGGGATTAGTTTTATACTTAAATAATTGTTATTTGGTGCCTGTGTTGAGCATGAACATTATATCGGGATCTTGTTTATTGCGAGACGGTTACTTGTTTAAGTCCGAGAATAATGGTTGTTCGATTTATATGAGTAATATGTTTTATGCACATGCACCTTTGATAGATGGTCTATTCCTATTGAATCTCGATAGTGGAAATACACATATCAACAACATTGAGGCTAAACGTTTGAAATCAAGCGATAATTTGACCTATATGTGGCACTGTCGTCTTGGTCACATTGGAGTGAAACGTATGAAGAAACTCCATTCCGATGGACTTCTTGAATCACTTGATTTTGAATCACTTGAAAGATGCGAAGCATGTCTGATGGGTAAAATGACTAAGACTCCATTTTCTGGTATGATGGAGCGAGCTACGGACTTATTGGAAATCATACATACCGATGTGTGTGGTCCAATGAGTGTAGCATCGCGCGGTGGTTATCGTTATGTTCTTACCTTCACGGATGACTTGAGTAGATATGGGTATATCTATTTCATGAAACATAAGTCCGAAACTTTCGAGAAGTTTAAGGAGTTTCAAAGTGAGGTAGAGAATCAACGTAACAAGAAGATTAAATTTCTACGTTTTGATCGTGGAGGTGAATATCTAAGTTACGAGTTTGGCGAGCATTTGAAGAAATGCGGAATACTTTCACAATTGACACCGCCGGGAACACCACAGCGTAATGGTGTGTCCGAACGTCGTAATCGAACTATCTTAGATATGGTTCGTTCTATGATGTCACTTACAGATTTACCGCTATCATTTTGGGGATATGCATTAGAAACAGCTGCATTCACTTTAAATAGGGCACCATCTAAATCCGTTGAAACGACACCGTATGAATTATGGTTTGGGAAGAAACCTAAATTGTCGCTCCTTAAAGTTTGGGGATGCGAAGCCTATGTAAAGAAGTTACAGCCGGACAAGCTTGAACCCAAAGCGGAAAAATGCGTCTTCATAGGATACCCGAAGGAAACTATTGGGTATACCTTCTATCATAGATCCGAAGGCAAAATCTTCGTTGCCAAGAATGGATCCTTTCTAGAGAAGGAATTTCTCTCGAAAGAAGTGACTGGAAGGAAAGTAGAACTCGACGAGGTTGTCGAACCTTCTCTCGAAATTGCGAGTAGCGCAGCACCGGAAGAAGTTCCTGTGGTGCCTGCACCAATAAGAGAGGAAGCTAATGATGGTGATCATGAAACTTCGGTTGAAGTTGCTACAGAGCCTCGGAGGTCAACGAGAACTCGTACCACTCCAGATTGGTATGATTCCGTTATGAATGTCATGTTGGTGGACAACACCGATGACCCCGAGACATATGAGGAAGCGATGATGAGCCCAGATTCCAATAAATGGCTAGAAGCCATGAAATCCGAGATTGGATCCATGTACGAAAACCAAGTATGGACTTTGGTGGACTTACCGGATGGCCAGAAGGCTGTCGAGAACAAATGGATTTTCAAGAAGAAAACAGATGCTGATGGTAATGTTACTGTCTATAAAGCTCGACTTGTCGCAAAAGGGTTTCGACAAATTCAAGGAGTTGACTACGATGAGACTTTCTCACCAGTAGCGAAGCTAAAGTCTGTGAGGATTATGTTAGCAATCGCTGCATATTATGATTATGAGATATGGCAGATGGATGTCAAAACAGCATTCCTCAATGGAGACATTGATGAAGAGTTGTATATGATGCAACCCAAAGGTTTTGTCGATCCTAAAGATGCTAACAAGGTATGCAAACTTCAACGGTCCATCTATGGATTGAAGCAAGCATCCCGAAGTTGGAATCAACGTTTTGATAAGGTAATCAAAAGTTTTGGTTTTATACAAACTTATGGAGAAGCTTGTATTTACAAGAAAGTGAGTGGGAGCTCTGTAGCATTCTTAATACTATATGTGGATGACATATTGTTGATTGGGAATGATGTAGACCTTCTTAATAGTGTCAAGGAATATTTGAATAATAGTTTTCAATGAAGGATCTTGGCGAAGCAGCTTACATATTAGGCATAAAGATTTATAGAGATAGATCGAAACGCCAAATATCATTGTCACAGAGTACATATTTGGACAAAGTTCTAAAGAGGTTTGGAATGGAAGAAAGCAAGAAAGGGTTCTTGCCCATGTTGCCCAATACGACCTTGAGTAAAACTCAAAGTTCGACATCGGCAGAAGATAGAGAAAGGATGAGTAAGACTCCCTATGCCTCAGCCATAGGATCTCTAATGTATGTCATGCTATGTACTAGACCCGACATTGCATATGTTGTTAGTTTAACTAGCAGATATCAAAGTGATCCAGGAGTGGATCATTGGACAGCGGTCAAAACATCCTTAAGTACTTGAGAAGAACTAAGGATATGGTTCTTTCTTATGGAGGTGATGAACAGCTCGTTGTTAATGGTTACACCGATGCTAGTTGGAACACCGATCCGGATGATTCTAAATCATAATCCGGATACGTATTTATTTTGAATGGTGCAGCAGTTAGGTGGAGGAGTGCAAAGCAAAGCGTTGTGGCGAGATCTTCAACTGAATCGGAATACATGGCTGCTTCGGAGGCTTCGCAAGAAGCGATATGGATGAAAGAGTTCATTACAGAGCTGGGTGTGGTTCCTAGTGCGCTGGACCCAATGTCTATCTACTGTGATAACATGGGTGCCATAGCCAATGCGCAAGAACCAAGGTCACACAAGAAGCTGAAGCATATCAAGCTACGTTTTCACGCTATTCGAGAACATATCCAGGATGGGGATATAAAGATTTGCAAAGTACACACAGATCTGAATGTGGCGGATCCGTTGACTAAACCTCTCCCGAGGGCAAAACATGACCAACACCAAACTGCCATGGGTGTTCGGTATATTACCATGTAAACTAGATTAGATGACTCTAGTGCAAGTGGGAGACTGTTGGAGATATGCCCTAGAGGCAATAATAAATGTAGTTATTATTATATCTTTGTGTTTATGATAAATGTTTACATTCATGCTATAATAGTATTAACAAGGAAACATTGATACTTGTGTGATTTGTAAACTTAATTTGAAGTCCCTAGTATAGCCTCTATACTTCACTAGCTTGTTGGTTGATTAATGATTATGGTTTCCCTATCATGAACATTGAGATGTTATCAACAACAAGATCATATCGTTAGGAGAATGATATGGTGTACATACTCCTATAGATAAGCGTAGCATAAAGATCAAGTCATTTCAATAGTTCAATTGCTATATGCTTTCTGATACATAGTAACCTAATTCCTTTGACCATGAGATCATGCATATCACCTTTACTGGATGGATGCTTTGATGACATCAAACACCACACCGTAATTGGGTGGCTATAAAGGTGGCATTGAGTGTTCGGAAAGTTTTGGTTGAGACACATGGATCAAGAGTGGGATTTGTCCATCCATATGACGGATAGATATACTCTAGGCCCTCTCGGTGGAATGTCATCCAATTAGCTTGCAAGCATGTGACTGGGTCACAAGGGATCACATATCACGGGAACGAGAAAAGAGTACTTATCGGTAACAAGGTTGAACTAGGTATGCAGAGATACCGACGATCATAACCTCGGATAAGTAAACTATCGTGAGACAAAGGGAAATTGGTATCGTATTTAAGTGGTTCATTCGATCGCAAAGTAATCGTAGAAATATGTGGGAGCCATATGAATTTCCAGATTCCTCTATTGGTTATTGTTTGGAGAAGTGTCTCGATCATGTCCGCATAATTCACGAACCGTGGGGAGACACACTTAAGGATTCGACGTTGTTTGAGTAGTTATGGTATTATGAGAAAGAGACCGAATGTTGTTCGGAGTCTCGGATGGGATCCGGGATATCACGAGGTGATCCGGAATGGTCCGGAGAATAAGATTCATATAAGGAAAGACCCGTTTCGGAGTTCGGGAATGATTCCGGTGTTTTCATCGGGAATGTTCTAGAAGGTTCCGGATTGTCCGGCACTCCAGGGGGGAGGGGTACATGAATGTGTCATTACATATTGGAATGATTGCATCATGTACTAAGTGTTCTTGCTGTCCCAAATAAAGGATTAAATTGAATCCTAAAACAGAAAAGTCAAATGTCCAGTTTGAAAGTCAAACGGCTAAAACAAGAAACTGTGGGAAACAAGCAAGAGGAGGCCAAAACCGAGTTGGGGAGGGAGACCCTCCTCCAACCGGCGGCGCCTCCACCAGGCCGAGTTGGGGAGGGACTCCCCTCCCTCCCCTGGCGCGCCAGCCCCTCCCACCCATAAAAGGAGGGGCAGGGCCTCCTCCTCTAGACACACAAGTTCCTATCCTCTAATCTCCAGTTTAGAGCCGTTTTGGTTTAGACCTTCTAATTGCCCTAGCCTTCGGTTTAGAGCCTTCTAATTGGTGTGTCTAATCCCTAGACCACTAATAGTACTCTCTCATACTCCACCATACTCGCTCCGGCTTAAGGCGAAGCCCTGCGGGATCTCCCCTCTACTTCCGGTACCACGCCGTTGTGCTGCCGGAATCGCGAGGAGAGTGCTACAACCTCCGCTGCCTGCTGGAACAAGGGAGAGGAAGGTCTTTGTTGAGTACCGAACGTGTGACCGACTGCGGGAGCGCTGCCGGAACGCAGCGCCGGAAGGATCGTCTACACGATCTTGAGATCGGAAAGAGTACGACTACATCACCCACGAGAATCCGCTCTCGTTAAACACTTTGGAATCTTCGAGGGTAAGTTATTCCATCGACTCGTTGCTACAATCTAGTAGATAGATCTTGGCTTGTTTGTTTGTATGCGATAGAAATTTTTTGTTTTCCATGCTACGAACCCCTACAGATTATTCTACCGACGATGGGGTTGGTGAGGGACCAATGCCCTGATGTCATCCTGAGATGCAGCCAGAAGAACTCTCGACCAATACCATGCGGCCCTGCGATGATGACTGTTTGATCCGGTCCTCGGATTTTCTTCTTCCTGGGGAATAGCACGATGACGCTGATTCGTATCCCTGCGAGGTCTTACATCAGCGTTTTGGCCTGCATCAGTGTGGGAAATTCCGACTTTGACGCCAGATTTCCACTGAAAGATGCGGCCGTCTTCTGATGTTGCAGTCCTTTGTCGAGCAATGCTATGCACTGTTGGACCTATTCTGGAGACGGATTATTGGCGAGGATGGCCCAAGCAGCTGCAACATTTCCTATTGGTATGTTGTAGACTCGGATCTTCTCTCTGTTTTTTCCGTCGAATAAATCTATGTGGATATTCGGGTTCCTATTAGCAAGAACCAGGCCACCTCTTGTTTTGTTTGGCAGTCGCTTGAATTCTGACTGGTACTGGGCAGGATTGTTGTCTATATTCTATCTAAGATTGATGATGCATGCAGATTCTTCGATCAAGAACAAGCGATGCTTTTCTAGATCCTTGGCCCTTTTCTCCAGCTCCTACAGAGTGAGATCCAAAGCAGTTGGGATTGGTATCGTGAGTGCATCTCCATAGATTTCACGTGCACCCTTGGTGACAACGTGTCCATCAACCGGAGGATCGATCAGTGTGGGATTAACCGGATCTCCATCCTGATTTTCCATCTCGATCTCTTCGTCAACTTCTTCATCGTTGGCTTCCTCTACCGGCTCTGTCGGTGTCGGGTTTTTCTTCTTCTTCTTCTTTGACCGCCCAGTAGCCTTTACATGCGTAGCGGTGGAAAATACGGCTTTTGGTCCGGTACCGGGAGATAAGCTTCCATCGGTACTTTCCGTCATGGTTGGCTTCTGGACCTCGGAAGAATCTTCGGTGTCCATGTCATCTTGCGAGGTGTAGTCTTCGTCCATGCTATCATATGGACTCAGAGGGTTCTCCGACTCACCTTGTGTTGGCTTGGAGTTGTACTCTTCTCCGTACGCTTCCATCTCCTTCTCAAAGTCTCGGAGTTCCTGCAACGTCAGTGATTCCTGAGGGGAAGCAGGTAAGTCAGTATCTCCTCTGGTCGCATCAAGAACTGAGTCGTTACCAGCTCTAGCATCGACAGAGTCAGATCCAGAGACAACGTAGCATACAAAGCAATGCCTCTTTTTCTTCATGGACTCGAGGTAATGGAATAGTTGGTTTTCCACCTCTGCTTCTTCAAAGCTCTACTTGATCTCAGCAATTGCTTCGTAATCGATGTGGGGGCGCTTCATCATCTAATTTATCATGTGCATCAAGAGTGTTGTTTCTGCTCCGGCATCGGTGGAACCGGATCCGAAGCGAATATACTCCTCATTCGTGTATCCGAGCTCAACAGGGAGATCAGATGCGTATTTTTCTTCCACCACTTCTTCCACTACTAGAGTGGGCTGGGTGGGTTCAGGGTTTTCCGGGATCTTGAACTCTTTCGCCTCTGCAGACAGAGTAGATCCGGATTTTTCTGCCGCCATGGTCATCACCTCAAGGGTGGGTTGGGCAGGTTTAGCGAAACCGAGATACATATCGATCTCGCTGATTGGCATGATTGTGAAGGTTGTCACGAGATCCTTAGCCGGAATCTAGGTCTTGTCAAGAATAATGAGAGGGACATCACTGGCGTATACCATGCGACCAATTCCTGCACACGCAGATTCTGCCCGGAACGAAGGTCCGAAGTTCACCAGCCCCACAATGGGCGCCAACTGTCGTCAGATTGATGACAAGTACGCCATAGGGGGTTCTGAAGGCGTTGAGAAGATGGGTTGTGAGTCGTACGGTGTTTCGGTAGCGGTGAGTACTGTGGTGATCGGATCCTACTCCTGCTAGCAACCCAGTAATATATTGGCGAGAGTTGGTTGTTACAGCGGATTACAAGAGAGGTTCACTTATGCGAGTTAGTTGTGGTTGATCTATAATCTGGTGCCCTAAAGGCTCCATAGGTCCGGCTTATAAAGGCGCCAATACGTAGGGTTACAGGAGAAACCTATCCGGATACGTTACAGAGTCGGTAACTAAGTACAACATGGACTACACGTAATCTACATGCCTAAGTCTATAAGTCTTCTAGGCCTTGTCGTACCGGATTGGACTCCGTCTTGTTTCTATGACTGGGCCACCCATGAAGCAAAGCTCTAACCCATTGGTAGGCCACGCACCCTGATCAGTGCGTCCTATGGGTATACCCGGAAAGTATATCCCCAACATTGTCCTCATAAAGATAAATTCCATGATCTTTTTTCAATCTGTTCCAACCAGACATGACTATTGCTGAAATACTTGAGAAGGGTTGGAATATGGATTTCAGGAGATGGCCAAATGTGATGCTTCAACTTGAAAATAGAGAGTTGCAGATTATGGTGAATATTATCTCTTTGTCTAAGGAAGAAGAAAAACCTGAATGGAAATGGTCTAGATCTTGTACCTTCACCATGCAATCGGTTTACAAGCAAATGTCATCTTGTGGGGTTGAAAGATCCTTTAAGAACTTATCGAACAACAAAAATTCCACCAAAGATTAAAGTTTGGCCATGGCTAATATGGCATAATGTTATTCCTATTAAGGACAATATACCGAGAAGAAGATGGGTTGGTTGTCCCAAATGTCAGTTCTGTGATGAAATTGAAACAATTCATCACTTGTTTTTAATTTTTCCATCAGCTAAATATGTGTGGGATGTTGTGGGAAAAACCTTTGGTGTTGGTACTAGGCCTAGACATTTTGCCCAGTTTGTATGGTGGTTCCCTCAGTTTCTTCCTATCAATAGAAATTTTCAGATTACAACGCTATGTGCTATTTGGTGGGCTATCCGGAAACTTCAAAATCGCGCATGTTTTAAAAAGAACTTGATTAATTCTCATGTTGATTTAATCTGCTATGAATGTGTCTTTGTCAACTATTGGGGAGGCCCACATCTTGAAGGGGAGAAGAAAATTATTTGGGAGGGCGTGGAGAACATGCAAAGGAATGCGCTTGAAGATGCTTATCATATGAAAAGAGAGACACAAACAAGGTTGGAAGCTCTTGGAACTGAGTCTACTCTGAATGATGATGATATGGGTGAAGATACAACGGTTGTGTGAGTTAATTGCAAGAAGTTGTGGCTATGCCTTCATCCTTTCATGATAATCATGTGCGATGGTTGTTTCCCTATTTGGTGCGGTTGTTACTTTGTTTGGTTAAACTCAGTTCTTATCGCTGGTGAACACTTGCAGTAGTGGTGCTCCAGGGTCATTTTTTCCCTATTTTCGTTTCATCTATTAGTGGACTGTAATGGTTTTGGATGATATTCGTTATCTTCTCATAGTGGAACCAGCCCCTTGGTTGGGAGTCATATGGAAAAAAGGAAAAAATGGGCTAGCCTAGCTTTGCGTAGTCTAGGGCATCTTCAGCGGGCCGATGCAAATGGATCGTGGCAATCCGACTGTGTATAATCGGATATATGATGCAGTCTAGTCATGTGATTCAAACGGATCGACCGGTGTGGACCGGTCCGCTACGATCCATTTTAAATTCAAATTTTGTTGAGAATACATCCATGCGGGTCCATATGTGTCCCCTTACCCAACCACAAGTGGCACACCAACCCCTTTCACACCCGAATCGCCCCTTATCTATGTCGTTGCGTGCCTGCGCCATCCCATAGATGCCCTCTCGCCGACCGCTTCCTGCTCGAGGTCATGTCTCTTACATCAGTTATTGTGTGGAGCAACTATCGTTGCTGCAGGAACTCATGCACTTAAGACATCCCTTCCATTGCCTTTTGTCTTCATCCCGGTTACATGTTTAGCATTGTTTATACCAGTCATGTAGAGATCGGGTGTAAGAGCATCTACGCTCGGTTCCCAGTAGGACATTTCCAAGGCGATTCCCCAGTCGCGTTCCTAGGATGCCGAATTCATCCGAATTTGGCCCAACTTTAGTCCGAGAATCCCAGGCCGATCCCGGGGCGCCGGGAACACGCTGGGAACACCAGACGAAGCAAATTTGGCGAAAAGAAAACGGCTCTACGTGTGGCTCCGCCCTGTCAGCGACTGGAAGCCGAGTCGTCATCATCCCTTCTCATCGGCTCCCGTGATGGACCGCTGGGCAATGACTGTCTGTCTCATTGGCCACGCGTCGCTGTAATGGTGTGCCACCGCCGCAATAAAAGGCAGCGCCCTCGCTGGCCCAAAGCACACACTCTCTAAAGGAAATATGCCCTAGAGGCAATCATAGAGATGATTATATTTCATATGTATCCATGAGTTATTGTAATGTTCCTTGAATATCCATATCAGACAGCTTGTATTGATTGACAATTATGTGAATTTTTTATGAAACTCTTTACTTGTATGGTTATTTAATAGTTGTCCCTAGCCGGAGTTCATGTGAGGACACACGTGAATATTAGACTAGCACATCGATTGGTTGATGACTATGTTTCGCAAGTCATAGACATGGAGATGTCAAACCAATGATGTGGACACATGTTATGAACATGTGGTTAGACTGACCCAACTTGAGACTGGCAATTAGACTTGCAGCCCTCTCTACACATCATGTACGTTTTGTCCTTAGACCTGAGATTGTCGCATGTACTTGAGATGTGGATCGACCTACTTTGGGGATATCAGACGCTACTCCGTAACTGGGTAATTATAAAGGTAGCTTTCGGGTTTGTCCTGAAGCATGCTGCAAGGCATGGTCAATCAAGATGGGATTTGCCCCTCTCTACTTGAGAGAGATATCTCTGGGGCTCTCGAGTGATCGGATCCAGAAATGCATGGCCATGCTACATAAGGTTAAGAGTTAACCTAGTAAAGGGATTCTGAATCACAATATCGAGAAAGGGAGGTCAGCTTGGAGCTAGACCAAATATCATGAGGCAAAGGGAAAGACATGTACTAAACCTTGTGATGGTTTGTCCGATATGATCTTTGTATGCGTTTAGGAGTTGGCACGTCTTGCTAGAGGCCGCTACCAACTATTGGCAGAATAAGTGTATTCGAGTCATGTCTATACGTATATGAACCTATAGGGTCACACACTTAAGGGACTGGAAGCCTAATGAGGATTGGATCCGAATTAGACCAGGCTTAGGCTACTAATGGGCTGCTAATGTAGAAGCCCACTAAGAACGCCTATATAAGAGAGGGTGGGGCGAGGTGACCAGGACGAGACCATTCCACCCAGCCACCACACCTCTCGCATGTGTTGCACGTGCGGACCTAGCACTCCGGCGTCTGACGCTTCCACCCCGCACGTGTGGATACCTCGGAGGTGCTGCATCTATGGCACTTGGAAGAGCCGCACAATGGGAGCTTCTCGTGGGACGAGGACAAGGAGGAGACGTGGAACGTCTGCACTGCCTCGACGCGCTTCATCAATTCCGCAACTGCGCGTCTAGTGGTAATCCGTGATCTATGACAATAGTAATCCTGGTTTATGCGGTAGAAAATTTTGATTTGCGCTAGTGTAGCCTACCCATATCCCTTCAGTGGTATTAGAGCCGATTTTGTTCAGTTATAGGTTCGGGGATGTTTGCATATGCTGATATGCAGATTGATAAGAATGATGTGATCATTTATATTGCTGTGGTTCAAGATTGATCTATGATCTTGCTTTCCGTGATCGTGATTCTGAGGTTGTCGAACGACTTACCCCTACCGTTCGGTTTCCGCCATCGGGGTCGACAGTGACACATAAATCCTGTTGAATCATGCGAAGATCAATATGATTGATCGAATCAGAACCTAGATCTAAAATCGATGTATCGTGATCAAAGGAGTTTGATTGAATCGGGACAGGAGTCGGTTTATGGTAAATTTGATTGCGCTGCCCCTTCGAACCCCGCAAGGGGAGACCCCCTAGACCCCCCCTTAATCGTAGCCCCTTTTGTATCTCGTTAAGGTAACTAGGTGCTGCGATGTCACATGATCCGGCAGAATGCGATTCTATACATAACTTGTTTTTGCAGGATGTATGTGATCAGTATGGCCCATATATGTATGTGATGTATGTATGAAATTTTGCATGACCTGCGTGTCGTGAGTAGGGAAACACGGCTGGAGCCATATGTGTTGTCATTTATTGTAATCGCATGCGTGCCAACTTGTGATGATCCCAATACTATGTAATTTTGATTACTAGTTGTTAGGAGTAATAGCTTGTATTAGTTCTTGGAGGACTCATCACTTGGAAGATGGCTCACATGGAACATGAAGATGGAGATCATCATGGTGGACAGGTTCTATGGCGATGGAGATCACCATGAGAAAATGGGCCATACTATGTCACATCTATGTGAATGCTATTCTTATGTGTTTTACTACTATCATTCTTAGATGATAGAAGTAGAACGATCCCTCAGAAAGTTTAAGTTAAACCATGCCCTCCCAACCAAACCTTGCACCATCCTATGCCCTGTATAATCGTTGGTGGGCCTATGAAATTAGGGTGATGCGGTTTTCCTTGGCTAGATGGGTGGATACCTACACGCATAAGGGTTGGTGAGCTTGACAAGGTCATCTTAACAGTTAAGGACCTTGGGGCATAAAGGTTGGGCGCCTAGTTTTGACATAGATATGTCACCCAACAACAAGAGTCATATGTGATATGATTAGCAAGTGTTGCTTACCGATTTACCTTGTCTTCTAGCAGTGATGCTAAAGCTCACTAGTCGACTTGTTAATTGTGGATCTTGAATCACTTAGTATCAATAGAGGGATATTGATTTAAGTGGGAGTATATGCTATTAAATTGTTTAATATGTTTTACTCTTTCATGGTTACATGGCTTAGTATTTTGCATGTTTTCTGTTGTAGATCAATGGCACCGAACACTGCATCACCTTTTTCTTTGCGTTTGGTTCTTGACAAAGATAAACTAAATGGAACAAACTATTCGGACTGGGTCCGTAACCTGAGAATTGTTCTTAGTTCTGATAAAAAGGAAACGGTTCTGGATACCCCAATCCCCGATGAACCTACTGATAATGCATCTGCTGCCCTTAAGAATGCCTACAAGAGAGCATGTGATGATTCTCTTGAGGTTAGCTGTCTTATGATTGCATGCATGGAACCTAAACTCCAAAAGAAGTTTGAGGATCAGGAAGCGTACGATATGATCGTCGTGCTTAAGGACATGTTCCAAGATCAGGCAAGGACTAAGAGGTACAATGTTGCCAAGTCCTTTGTGGAATGCAAGTTGGCAGAGGGAGCAGTTGTAGGCCCCCATGTGATCAAAATGGTTGGTTACAGTCAGACTTTGGAAAAGCTTGGTTTTCCACTAGGCCAAGAGTTGTCTACTGACTTCATTTTGGTGTCTCTTCCATCTAGCTATGGGAAGTTCATTTCGAACTACCATATGCATGGGGTGGAGAAGGGCCTTAATGAGTTATGCGGGATGCTAAAAACAGCAGAAAGTGACAAGAAGAAGTGTGCAGGGCATAGCCATGTGATGGCTGTGCAGAACAAGCCTAGCTTTAAGAAAAAGGGTACTTCTTGTAAGAAGAAGGGCAAGGCTAAGGATACGATCCCTAAGCCTGCACCCAAGCAAAAGGTTGGACTTGTAGAAGACACTGAGTGCTTATTTTGTCATGAACATGGCCACTGGAAGAGAAACTGCAGCAAGTACCAGGCTTCTTTGAAGAAGAGTGGAAGTAAGAGTACTTCCCACTCAGGTACGCTTGTTTTAAATGTCGTGGACATTCTTCTCACTAATTCCTATGTTAACTCTTCGGTATTTGATAACGGATCGGTTGCTCATATTTCAATTCGATGCAGGGGCTAATAAGTACTAGAGAAGTGCAGAAAGGCGAAGTGGATTTTCGCGTCGGAAATAAAGCAAGGGTTGCTGCATTGTTCGTCGGCGTCATGCAACTTCACCTTCCGTCAGGATTTATTATGGAGTTGAATAATTGTTATTACATTCCTAGTATGGGTCGAAACATTTTATCACCTTCATGTTTGATGAGGGATGGTTATTCATTCGCGAGTGCAAACAATGGTTGTGTAATCTCTAAGAATGCTATGTTTATGGCTGATGCTCCCATTGTGAATGGATTATTTATTTTAAATCTTGATGATGCATCTGTTTACGATATTAGTGCTAAAAGGCTTCGGCCTAATGATTTGAGTCCTACCTATTTATGGCATTGTCGTTTGGGGCATATAAGTGAAAAGCGCATGAAGAAGCTCCATGGTGATGGTCTTCTAACTTTGTTTGATTTTGAATCATACGAGACATGTCAAGCTTGTTTACTTGGAAAGATGACCAAGTCGCCTTTTTCGGGTTTACCCGAGAGAGCGACAGACTTGTTGGAACTCATACATACTGATGTATGTGGACCAATGAGCACGGCAGCCAGAGGAGGATATCACTACTTCATTACTTTTACTGATGATTTCAGTAGATTTGGTTATGTCTACTTGATGAGGCATAAGTCTGAAACTTTTGAAAAGTTCAAGGAGTATCAGAGTGAAGTAGAGAATCAACGTGGCAAGAAAATAAAGGCCTTGCGATCTGATCGTGGAGGTGAATATTTGAGTCACAAATTTAGCGATCATCTTAAGAGTTGCGGAATTGTTCCACAACTTACGCCGTCCGGAACGCCTCAAAGGAACAGGGTCTCCGAACGGCGTAATCGAACTTTGTTGGACATGGTTCGATCGATGATGAGCCAGTCGGATTTACCATTATCATTTTGGGGTTACGCTCTAGAAACGGCAGCTTTCACACTTAATATGGTACCATCTAAATCCGTTGTTAAGACACCATATGAGATGTGGACTGGAAAGAATCCCAGTTTGTCTTTTCTAAAGATTTGGGGTTCTTATGCATTTGTCAAGCGACTTCAGTCGGACAAGCTAACACCCAAATAGGATAAGTGCATTTTCATGGGATATCCGAGGGAAACCTTAGTCTATTACTTCTACAAGTGAGAGGAGGGCAAAGTGTTTGTCGCTCGTAGCGGTGTTTTCCTAGAGAAAGAGTTTCTCACAAAGGGAACAAGTGGAAGGTCGGTGCGACTTGAAGAAGTTCAAGATGAGACAGTTGGGGATGCTTTACGAGTGATGCTATTGTAGCAGAACAAGTTGAGGAACCCGTGGCAACAGAAGCACCACAACCACGAAGGTCGGCGAGGCTCTGCGAAGCGCGAGAATTATTATTGTTAGACAATGATGAGCCTGCAACCTATGCAGAAGCAATGGTGGACCCAGACTCTGATAAATGGTTGATCGCCATGAGATCCGAGATAGAGTCCATGGGAGACAATCAAGTTTGGAACTTGGTTGACATGCTTGATGGTTTTAAAGCCATCGAGTGTAAATGGATCTATAAGAATAAGATTGATATGGATGGAAATGTTCACATCCATAAAGCTCGACTTGTTCCAAAAGGTTTTCGACAAGTTCAAGGAGTTGACTACGACGATACTTTCTCGCCCGTAGCGATGCTTAAATCTATATAGATAATTCTAGCCATTGCCGCACATTTCGACTATGAAATATGGCAGATGGATGTCAAGATGGCTTTCCTAAATGGTATCCTAACTGAGGACGAGTATATGATGCAGCCCGAAGGTTTTGTCGATCCAAACAATGCTGGAAAGGTATGCAAACTTTTGAAGTCCATTTATGGGCTGAAGCAAGCATCTCGGAGTTGGAACATTCGATTTGATGAAGTTGTAAAGGAGTTTGGCTTCATCAAAAATGAACAAGAACCTTGTGTTTACAAGAAGGAAAGTGGGAGAGTGCTGGTATTTCTAATCTTATATGTAGATGACATATTGCTGATTGGAAATGACATTCCTATGCTCGAGTCTGTTAAGAACTCATTGAAAAATAGTTTTTCAATGAAGGACTTAGGAGAAGCGGCATATATTCTGGGCATCAAGATCTATAGAGATAGATCAAGAAGGCTAATTGGATTAAGCCAGAGTACATACATTGACAAAGTGTTGAAACGGTTCAGCATGGAAGAGGCTAAGAAGGGGTTCTTGCCCATGTCTCACGGCATTAAACTCAGCAAGACTCAGTGTCCTTCGACTACTGATGAGCGTGAGTGCATGAGCAGGGTTCCATATGCTTCGTCTATTGGATCCATCATGTATGCAATGATATGTAATGGCCCAGATGTTTCCTATGCTCTAAGTGTTACGAGCAGGTACCAGGCTGATACAGGTGAAGGTCACTGGACAGCGGTAAAGAATATCCTTAAGTACTTAAAAAGGACTAAGGATGTGTTCCTAGTTTATGGAGGTGAGGATGAACTCAGTGTAAAGGGTTACACAGATGCGAGTTACCTTAACGACTCAGATGATTCGAAATCGCAATCAGGTTATGTGTTTGTCATGAATGGTGGTGCTATGAGCTGGAAAAGTTCCAAGGAAGATACGGTGACCTCCTCTTCAACAGAAGCTGGATATATTGCTGCCTCGGAGGCCATAAAGGAAGCTATTTGGATTAGGAATTTCCTGATTGCTCTCGGTGCGGTTCAGGGCGCGTCCAATCCCTTGGACGTTTATTGTGACAACAATGGTGCTATTGCACAAGCCAAGGAACCTAGACAGCACCAGCAGAACAAACATATTCGCATGTGTTACCATCAGATTCGTGAGTTTGTTGAGGATGGTAGTGTCATGATATGCAAAATACATACGAACTTAAATGTTGCTGATCCCTTGACTAAGCCTCTCCTGCAGCCCGCGCATGAAGCGCACACAATAGCAATTGGTATTAGATACATTTTAGATTGACTCTAGTGCAAGTGGGAGACTGAAGGAAATATGCCCTAGAGGCAATCATAGAGATGATTATATTTCATATGTATCCATGAGTTATTATATTGTTCCTTAAATATCCATATCAGGCAGCTTGTATTGATTGACAATTATGTGAATTGTTTGTGAAACTCTTTACTTGTATGGTTATTTAATAGTTGTCCCAAGTCGGAGTTCATGTGAGGACACACGTGAATATTAGACTAGCACATCGATTGGTTGATGACTATGTTTCGCAAGTCATAGACATGGAGATGTCAAACCAATGATGTGGACACATGTTATGAACATGGGGTTGGACTGACCCAACTTGAGACTGGCAATTAGACTTGCAACTCTCTCTACACATCGTGTACGTTTTGTCCTTAGACCTGAGATTGTCGCATGTACTTGAGATGTGGATCGACCTACTTTGGGGCTATCAGACGCTACTCCATAACTGGGTAGTTATAAAGGTAGCTTTCGGGTTTGTCCTGAAGCATGTTGCAAGGCATGGTCAATCAAGATGAGAGATATCTCTGGGGCCCTCAAGTGATCGGATTCAGAAATGCATGGCCGTGCTACATAAGGTTAAGAGTTAACCTAGTAAAGGGATTCCGAAACACAATATCGATAAAGGGAGGTCAGCTTGGAGCTAGACCAAATATCGTGAGGAAAAGGGAAAGACATGTACTAAACCTTGTGATGGTTCGTCCGATATGATCTTTGTATGCGTTTAGGAGTTGGCACGTCTTGCTAGAGGCCGCTACCAACTATTGGCAGAATAAGTGTATTCGTGTCATGTCTATACGTATATGAACCTATAGGGTCACACACTTAAGGGGCTGGAAGCCTAATGAGGATTGGATCCTAATTAGACCAGGCTTAGGCTACTAATGGGCTGCTAATGTAGAAGCCCACTAGGAACGCCTATATAAGAGAGGGTGGGGTGAGCTGACCAAGGTGAGACCATTCCACCCAGCCGCCACACCTCTCGCTTGTATTGCACGCGCGGACCTAGCAGTCCGGTGTCTGACACTTCCACCCCGCACGTGTGGATACCTCGGAGGTGCTGCATCTGTGGCACTTGGACAAGCCACGCAAGGGAGATTCTCGTGGGACGAGGACAAGGAGGAGACGTGGAACGTCTGCACTGCCTCGACGCGCTTCATCAATTCCGCAACTGCGCGTCTAGTGGTAATCCTGTGATGTATGACAACAGTAATCCTAGTTTACGCGGTAGAAAATTTTAATTTGCGCTAGTGTAGCCTACCCGTATCCCTACACTCTCCACCCCACTCCCACCACTAACTCCATCTCTAGCGAGAAGAAGAAGCTCTCAGCGAGAAAGAAATTGCGGATATGTACCCTGGCGATCCCACGGCGGCCAACGGCTTCAGGCAGCGCACCCTCCAGCCGTGGGTGGCTCGGATTCTCCATGATGCAGGCTACATGGCGCCGCCAAACTTCTACTGCCCGCCCGGCTAGAAGCTCAGCACCCGACGACATACAGGTGCCGGCAGTTCCAGAGGACGACTAGATGGTGGAGGAGATCTAGGCCGCCATCACGATGATGGAGTCCTCGGAGCTCACCAAAGATCCCGGTAACTTAGCTTACTGGGAGAAGTTCTTCGCCAAGTGCCAGCTCTAGGAACTTGCCGCCCATGAAGGCCCTCCTTCCTCGCCGCTGAAGCGCAACAACATAGTGGGGTACCATCGATGGTGGAGCGAGCCGGGACGGACGCTCACCGCCGTACTGGATCACATCCACGCCGGCAACCGACTGAGGCTGGGCTTCCCGCACTCGCCGATGCCCGCGGCGAGGGCAAGGCGCGCCCCTCTAGCGAACTGGCAGCCCATGAGGATGCACAGCCTCAGTTCCTCGTCCTTATCCACCTTGGCCTCATGCTCCTCCGGCTCCGCGCCGACACAGTCACCGCGAACCGGCGGCGAAGCTTTCAGGCCCATGAAGTGGGAGGACGACACTCCGGCGTGTTTGCTGCTGAGGACACAATCATGGGGAATCGTCATCAACAAGCCCCACACGCCTTTGCTGCCGAAAGCGTGCTTCGCCTAGACCGAAGCCTGATATGGCCGACTAGATGTGACGAGGTTCAATCTCGTCAATGCCCGTTGTTATGGACTTGGGTTTTGTAGAAGATGGGGATGCTGGAGATCGCGGAATGGTTAACAGACAAGCAACACAGGGACATGAGGTTTACCTAGGTTCAGGGCCCTGGAGGGAAAACCCTACTCCTGCTTGTCTGCTCTTGATTACGGCGGAACCGAGAATTACAGGGGTGCGCAGATGCAATCTGGTGTGAGGTGTGTATGAGGTGAGTATTGCCCTCGTCAGCGTGCCCTCCTAGCCTTTATATATATAGGCAGGTCTCGGGCGTAGGTCGAGTCGGTTACAGATTAGGGTTTGTCCCCTTTGAAATTATATCTACTCTAGTCTTGTTCTCCAAGGATCCGGAGGCGTCATGGGCTTGGGCCACCCGAAATCTCCAAAGGCCCCGTATCTTGTCGTGGGCCTTCCTTGGGCTGGCCTAGGTACGGCAATGTTATGTACCCGTGGGGTATAACCATGTCAGTAGCCCCGAGTGTTCAGTCGAATCGTAGATTCGGCTGAGGACTCTTCAATTTTTCGGGTGTAGTTGGACCTGTTTGTAAGAGAAAATAATTTAGTTCGTAGGGATTATTGATGCGTGTGCCTGACTCTCCTGATGGATCAGGGCCAGTTAACTATCATAGGACAAAACAACATGATCTTCTTCAGACTCGAGTCCCCGGACTCGAATCCGGAACGAATGCTGGCGTAATTCGACTCAGGCCATTGAGGTCTTATAGGAGTCGAATCCCGGTGGTTTTCAAGTGATGTACCCAACACGTCCATCAAGATTTTTCATCGTGCCTGTTGACACGGTATTTTACTAGAAGAGCACAGTCAGGTGTGTTACCAGGCCATCAAATGATATCTTTAGGTCTTATCCTTGCGTCACAGATACAACATTCGGAATGTTATCACCACGAATGTGTTTCGGGTGGCTAAGGAGAATGCTTCTCACTTGGCATTGGTTTGGGCAAGGTTGCCAGAAAGATTTTGTTGTATTTTGATCCGAAGGATCGCAGTTGAAAAATTCATAGGGTGCGCGGCAAGCGCTCCCTATGGGAGTAGCCCCGGAGTGTCTATTCGAGTCGTAGACTCGAGCAGAGACTTTTAGTTCAATTATTTTTAGCTTAAGGTCTGAAGGACACAATTTTTTCGGATGCTTGACCAATCCTCCTTATGGGAGTAGCCCCAGAGTCCTTAGTGGAGTCGTAGACTCGACGTAGGACTTGAAGATAGTTGAGAGGTGCAGTACCTTAATCATCTCTCAAGTGCACGGCCATCGCTCCTGAGAGGAGTAGCCCCCGAGTAGTTGCTCGAATTGTAGATTCGAGTGAGTACTTGATTTGTCAGCCGAAAATTTCCAGCCATTGATAGCTTAGTCTTGATGACGTCAGTGGTGACGATTGGTGATCTCAATCGTCTACAGCGGCAGAGATGACGCGACGGGGCGATCGTGGGTCCCACCGTCTGACTTGAAGTTGACTAGTCACGCGCGAATGTGGCAAGAATTACGGCGTCTCCTCGGTTTCCGTGCATAGTGGACGTCGTGCTGGCGATGATTCGTTGTTGTGCTGACACATGTAGGGTTGTATCTTGTTTGCGCCCTAGGGCTTCTGGATCAACGGCTTGTGTTCGTCGTCTTCATCCTTTAATACCGTGGGTAAACAGTGATTTCATTTTACCCTTTTCCATTTTCTTTCCCGACATTGCCTCCATTTTCACGAGCACTGCCTCCCTCGCCCTGCGCACTAGAAGTTCTCCGTTCATTTGCCTCTTCTTTTCTTCGCGCGCACCACCGCCCTCGGCGCCGCATAATGGGCAAGTCAAAGAAGACCACTTCTGGAGATGGCTCGAGCGCCGCTGGCGGCAGCAAGAAGGTTGCTGCTGCCGCTCGCATCACCGACAGCAGGTGGAGGCGCACGGAGGCGCGCGATACCGATCTGCGCTAGCTGCGCGACGCGGGGTTGATCCTACAGAACAAGGAGGACGTAAAGCTTTCTCGTGATGAGGTAATCCCCCACCCACCTGTAGAGTTTCGGGTGATGTTCGTTGCCTTCGTTCTTAGCGGTCTCTTGCTTCCTGTCCATGATTTCCTTCGTGGAATCCTTTTCTTCTATGGGATTCAGATACACCATCTGTCTCCCAATTCTCTTCTTCATGTCGCTTACTTCACTATCCTTTGTGAGTGTTGGCTCGGCATCAAGCCACACTTTGGCCTCTTCCTTGAAGCTCTATTCCGTTAAGAGGCAGTCCGGCACTGGCGGAGTCTATCCGCTTGGCGGCTGCATCATCTCTGTCCGTCCTTTCGTCCAATTCTCCTCCTTTATATTTGTGAATCCGTCCAGCAGTGGCGCC
The DNA here is from genome assembly GCA_910589765.1 of Avena atlantica. Taxonomy (NCBI): domain Eukaryota; kingdom Viridiplantae; phylum Streptophyta; class Magnoliopsida; order Poales; family Poaceae; genus Avena; species Avena atlantica. The sequence goes on along the minus strand of OU342734.1, from coordinate 84,344,905 downwards.
AGAAGTGTTTTTACATCCGTTATGCTAAGCTGGACGGTCAGCAATATGGGATTTCCCCCTTTGACTCTGAGCAGAAGATCGTCCCGAAGAGATTGTGGAAGAACCACATCTTGGTGGGTGAAGCTGCGGAGGTGGAGAGGCTCTACCAACGGGTGGAGGCTCTTCAACTAGTGCCAGCCAAGGAGGTCAACGGTGTTGACATCATCCGCACCTTCCTCAAGCGCCGGGTGCAGCCGCTCCAAGCTAGGGCGCACTCGATGTTCCTCTACGCCGGCTCCAGCGATCCAACAAGGGTTTCATCTGAAGAGTTTTCTTCGGGTGACCTCGATAGGGCCCTTCGCTCCATGCTGAAATTCAAGGCTGGTGAGGACCTTCCGGGGAAATCGCTGACCCCCCTCTTAGTGCCACCAAAGGGGTTTCTCGGGTGATTCTTGTTCGTGCGTGTAGCGCTTTTTCGGGTGTTTGTTGTATGTTGTTTTAACTTATACTGTTTATCCTTTCCTTTTTGCTTGCAGCGCCTCCAGGTTACAGGGTATATGCCTCCTGTGCGTGAGAAGTTTAGGGAGGCGCCAGACAATGAGGAGGTGTACTCCGAATCTGAGCTTCCTCCAGCTCAGTCGCCTACTAAGGATGCTCCTAAGGTGAGTGAGGGGCTGACACGAAAGCGCTCCAGGAGCGAGTCTTCGGATGCATCTACCCCGCCAACTCCACGGGGGACGTCCTTCCTTGACCACCATGGTGAGGATGAAGGTGCATCGTCTGCACCTATCCCTGCTGTGCCTATTCAAGCGGTGGCGCCGGAGTCACCGGCCAAGAAGAAGAAGCAGAAGGCAGCGCCCGTCTTCAACTTATCGGACATTGATTCGCAAGTGACTTCACCTGAATTATGTACTGTCTGGGTAATGTAGGTTGTTGTCTGATCCAATTTTTTCCTTGCAGCCATTCTTCGGAGGAGCCCCTTAGCGAGGTTGCTCGGGAGGTTGTAGGGGAATCGAACCCAATAGCTCCTCCCCCTCAGGTGGTGGCCGACTCTGGGGATGACGGCCCGAACTCCTCCAAGCGAGAGGCTCGAGCAGTCGTAACTCAGAAGACTACACGTAGAACTTCGGAGTCCATGCCTGAACACGTAAGTTTTTTATCCCTTGGGGGGAGCCCCCGAGCCCTTTCGGGTGATATATTGGTCGTGTTTGTTCTTGTGGGGCGCAGCCCCCGAGCCTTTTGTGATGATTTTTCTTTCTATTGCAGACCTTTGTGCACAACGCCAATTTCCTTATCCAGCAGCACTTGGCGTTGGACGCTAGCATGCTACAGCTTCAAGGTGCGTAATGTACTCACCCTTTTATGGTTTGTCCGACCCATGTGTTTTGCTTGTGTTGATCAGGGGGTTCTTGGTGTTGCAGATGAAAATAATGCGGCCCTCCGTCGACTGGACGCTCTCGAGAAGAGCCTTGGTCGAGCGGAGAAGAAGGCCGCAGATGTTGTGGAGGCCAAGGAGCGCCAGCAGAAGGAGGTTGCTAATGTTGCCGAAGCCAAGGAGCGCCTACAGAAGGAGGCTGCTGATCGCGAGGAGCAGCTCGCTACTGCGGCGACTGCTCGTGAGAAGGAGATGGCGGATAGGCTGATGGCTGGAGCCAAAGCCTTCTTAGGTGAGTCTCCTTTTACTTGCTTGGGTCTTGCACTTTTTTGACTATGCTTTGTCTTGATCTTATTCGGTATCCTTTCTTATTTGTTTTAGATGCTTCAGGCATCACTTTTGATGGTGGTGTGCTGGAGCATGGAGATGCTCTGGCCGATTCCACCGTAGCGATCGAAGATTGTTGCAGCACTACTGCTAGCTCCTTGTCAAAGGCCAAGGAAGTTCTTCGGCGCTTCTACAAGGAGGTCGTCCCCAAGGGCGCTGCCCTTGAGGATGTCGATGCCCTTGCGGATGATCTATCCGAGGATGCTCCGGCGGCGTATAAGCGCAAGCAGAAGGGCATCGGCGCCTCCATGGGGTTGGCGATGGCGTCCGGAGCGGAGCTGGACCTGCCGCACATGACCTCCCAGATGTCGACGGCTGCAGATGGCTCAGAGGTAGCGTTCTCCCTATTCACCTCTCGCTGTAAGCGTTACAGGCCGAAACTCATTGATCTGCTGGCGGAGTATGCGGCAAAGTAACAGGAGGAGGCCAAGAGTAGGAAATCTAGCTCTAAGGCCACTCGGGATGTGAGTGCCTAGGCCCAAGTGTTGTAGCTAGGATAGTTTACCCTTTTGCTTTTGTAATGTAATATTTTGCTAATGAACAATCCCAAGTTATGCCACGAGGTGGCCTTGATGTGTATAAATTATGTTTCGAGCTGTCGCTAGAGATGTTTGTGATTTTCATGTCTTGACTTGTTTGCCTTTAGGGTCCTTCGGGTGAGAATCCCGTTGTTACTTCGACTGCTCCTGAGATGCGACCATCTCTAGACGATGCATCACAGCTGGTTTTTCTGCTCGACCACATGCACAGCTTGGAGAAGGATATCCTTGGCATTCAAGGCCACGCTAATGTGTGGAAGTCGAAGGTTGCACGATCCACTGTCAGGGAGGAGTTCTTGATGGGGGAATTGCGGCAGATGAGCGAGCAACTGCAATGTGAGTCTTTTCTAACTGCTATTCTTTTGAGTGAAGCTCTGCATTTTTCTCAGTGTGAAAGAGCGCGTCGCTATTCAGATGAATTGCCTGAGGCAACAGGACCTGGAGGCTGGTGGCTTCTTCTGGATGGACCATGACCGGGCCATCGTCCTTGCGACGGTGCAAGATCGCGTGCACTAGGTTTCTTGGGTGCTAAAGCAGGCGAGGATATCTCTAGCATCCACTTGGGCCGTCATGTTCCCCTTAGAGGAGGCACCTTCCACCCTTTGCGGTCTGCTGGCGAAACTTCGGAACATGGGCCACGTCAAGGAGTTGGTGCGGCGTCAGCAGGTTGCTGGGGTGAAAGTTGCATTTTCCCTTGTTCGGTTGCATCATGGTGATGTCAACCTTGTGGAGGTGGCGAATGGGCCACCCCTTCGGCCTGATGGCACCCTTTGGGATATGCGGCTGCATTATGCAGCTGTGGCGCAACATGCTGAGGAGATAGTAGATTTGTTCGAGCAGCGGGCGAATGTGATTCTCTAGAATAGGTAGTTCCTGAAAAGAAAAATTGATGTAAAACTTGTATTTTTTGAGTGGGCTCATAGTGCCCTTTGTAAAGTTTGTATATAGTAGCACATGGTGCTTTGTTATGTGCATGTCCTTTTCGTTAGCCTGACGTGGTCAGCTACTCAGGTTGTATGTGTTGTTCTCAGTCGACGAGGTCGTGAGGTGAGGCATAGCCCCCGAGCGTATTATAGCGAAAAGTAATGCAAAGAAAAAGAAATTTTGGCCAAGGGACTTAGCTTTTATTCATAGCGTAACGAGGAGGTACATTGTTCGGCTGAGTAGCCTTGGCTAAGTGGCCTTATTGAAAGTAAAGAGGTAGCTAGGGGTAGAAGCGTCGCATACGTGTGACGTTCCAGGGGTTGGAGTATTCGACGCCTGATGTGATGTCCATGAGGCGGTAGGCGCCACCTGGGATGACTTCTGTGACGATGTAGGGTCCTTCCCAGAGTGACTCGAGCTTCTTCGGACGCTCTTGCTTGAGTTGTAGGATGAGGTCTCCTTCGACGAAGGACCTTGGGCGCAGCCGGCGACTGTGGTAATTGCGGAGGCTCTGCTGGTAGACCGTTGAGCGAGCCGCGGCGACATCGTGTGCCTCGTTGAGTGTGTCGGCGACATCTTCGAGTGCGGATGTTGATTCGGCTTCGTTGTAGGCGACGACCCATGGGGCCTTGTGGCGTACCTCGGCAGGTAGTATGGCTTCAGCTCTATGCACCATGAATAAAGGTGTGAAGCCAGTTGAGTTGTTCGGCGTTGTACGCAGGCTCCAGAGGACGGAGGGTAGCTCTTCTGCCTAGGCTCCTGCAAGCCGTTCGAGTGGGTAGAGCAGACGTTTCTTGATGCCGTTGCCTATGAGGCCTTTGGCCTTTTCGACCTTCCCGTTGGTCCGCAGGTGCGCCATGGAGGCGTACGATATGTTGATGCCAAGGCCCTCGCAGAAGTCTTGGAACTCCTTTGAGATGAAGTTCGAGCTTGTCCTTGATGATGTTGTGTGGTACGACGAACCTGTAGACTATGGACTCGAAGAACTTGACGGCAGTTTTGCCGCTTTGGTTGGTGAAGAGCATGGCCTCAATCCACTCGGTGAACTTATCGACCGCGACTAGGAGGTAGACGTGGCCTACTTTCAAAGATTTGGGCAGTTTGCCGATCATGTCGAGGCCCCATTGGGCGAAGGGCCAGGCCAGTGGTATGGGCCTTAGGTCCAATCCTGGTGCGTGCGGTTTGTCCGCATACCTCTGACAGGCATTGCACCTTCAGACGATGTCCTTAGCATCATTCATGGCCATTGGCCAATAGAATCTAGCTCATAGAGCTTTGGCGACGAGGGCGCGGCTGCCTGCATGATGGCCGCAGATGCCCTCATGGATGTCTTGGAGGATAGTTTTGCCGTCACCGATGGTGACGCACCTTTGGAGCACACCCGAAATACTGCGCTTGTATAGCTCGCCATTGTGGATGGTGAAAGCTTTAGACCAACGAGATATGTGCCAGGCATCTGTCGGGTCATCGGGCAGATCCTTGTTTATCAGGTCCGAAGGTACGGCTGCGTCCATGTCTCCTCAATCGCCATGACATGCATCAAGCTGACCAGCTTGGTCTCGGTGTCGAGCTTTTCGGGTCCTTCCTGTCCTTCGGGTAGCGCAGCCCCCGAGTGCTCTGCTTCTTCGGGTGATCCCTTGGGGAATTTCCTTTTGATAGAGGGTACACAGATTTGTTCGAGGAACACAGCTCATGGCACCCGTGCGCAGGTGGAGCCGATGTTGGTGAGTCTATCGGCTTCCTCGTTGCTTTCCCTTCCGATGTGCCGAAGCTCGCAACCATCAAAGTCCCCTTCGAGTGAGTTGTAGAGCGCGCGGTACGCGATCATGTTGGCGTTGTGAGCGTCGCACTCGTTCATCGTCTACTGGATGACAAGGTTCGAGTCATCGTAGATGACTAGGAACGTTGCATCGCCTATTTTGGCCATCCGCATGCCGTGGATGAGGGTCTCGTATTCGGCCTCGTTGTTGGAGGCGTGAAATTTCATCCGAAGGACGTATTTCATTTTGTCGCCTTAAGGGAACATCAGTATGACGCCATCTCCTGCTCCAGCCTCGCGCTTGGATCCGTCGAAGTGCTTTGGGGTTGTTCAGGATATTCGACAGTGGCGCCTCATTAACGACCATTATCTGGTGCTCCTGGAAGTAGTGGCTCAGCCGACGAGCCGTCATGAATACACTGTAGGCAAGCTTCTGGTAGTGAGGGTACCTCTGCTTTGTTGGTGTCAGTACCTCGCTGAGGTAGTAGATTGGGCGTTGGACCCCATGGGTATTGCCATCTTTGGGTCATTCGACCACAAGTACGGTGCTTACGACATGGTGCGTAGCTATGATGTATAGCAGCAGAGGCTCTCGCTCCTTTGGTGTGACCAGGACAGGCGAGGTGGAGAGCCGCCGCTTGAGGTCCTCGAATGCGTCATCTGCTTCGAGTGTCCACTCGAACTGGTCCGCCTTGCGCAGTAGCTAGTAAAAGGGTAGGGCCTTCTCGCCCATGCAACTGATGAATCTGCTCAGCGCTGCGATCTTCCCAGCTAGTTGCTGCACACCTTTGAGGTTTTTCGGCTTCTCCATGGTTAGTATGGCCTTGATTTTCTTCGGGTTCGCTTCTATCCCTCGTTGGGATATGAAGTAGCCGAGTAATTATGCAGATGGGACGGTGAAGGCACACTTTTCTGGATTCAGCTTGATCTTATAGTGATCAAGGTTATCAAACGTATCGCGGAGATTGTCGATCAGTGTCTTGGCTTCCCTGGTCTTGATAACTATGTCGTCGACATAGACTTGGATGTTACGACCGATATGGTTTTTCAGGCACGCCTGCATACACCTCTGGTACGTGGCACGTGCATTCTTCAGCCCGAAGGGCATTGTGTTGTAGCAGAACACTCCGAACGGCATGATAAACGCTGTTTTCTCCTGATCTTCGACCTTCATCTGAATCTGGTTGTAGCCTGAGTAGGCATCAAAGAAGGAGAGTTTCTCGCATCCTGCAGTCGAATCGATGATCTGATCGATCCGTGATAGAGGGAAGTGGTCCTTGGGACAGAATTTGTTGAGCGATGTAAAGTCTACGCACATCCGTAGGATGTCCGTGTCCTTTTTGGGGATCAACACCGTATTGGCCAGCCACTCTCTCTCTTTAATTTCTCGGATCAAGTTGGCATCAAGCAGTCTGTTGACTTTGATTCCAACGGCTTCAGCTCTTGGTTCGGACAGTCGTCGGATCGACTTCTTGACTGGCTTTGCATCAGGGAACACATTGAGTGCGTGCTCAGAGAATTCCCTAGGAACTCCTGGCATGTCTGCAGGACACCAGGCGAAGATTTCCCAACGCTCATGGAGGAATTCGACGAGCGTGCTTTCCTATGCGGGGTTGAGGTTGTTGGCGATAAGTGTCATCTTGGAGGCATCCGTTGGGTGGACCTGCACCTTTTTCATGTTGACCGTGGAGTCGAACGACATATCGGGTGCATTTTGCCTACAGAATAGGGGTGCCCCATTGTCTATCACCTCTCTGAGCCACGTGAGCTCCTCCTACATGCCGAACGACTGGGAGATTTTGTTGAAGTCTTTGTCGCAGTGGTCGTATCGGGTGAAGCTTCCTTGGACGGTGATGACGTCCCTGGGTCCTGGCATCTTAAGTAGCAGGTACGCGTAGTGCGGTACTGCCAGGAATCTTGCGAATGCCACGCGCCCGAGGATGGCGTGGTACTGTGATGGCCAGTCCACCACTTCGAACTCTAGTCATTCGCGCCTGAAATTTTTGGGATGGCCAAAGATGATGTCGAGCCATATCTTTCCCAGGGGGTATATGCCCTTCCCTGGGACTATACCGTGGAACGTTGTATCTGACTGCTCCAGGCTGCACAGGGGGATCCGCATTGCTGCGAGTGTGCTGGAGAACATCAGGTTGATGCCGCTGCCACCATCCATGAAGACGCGGCTCATCTCCAAACCTCCGATCTATGCCTCAAGCACTAGGGCAGCATGGACTGGGCGAGGGATCTGGCGTGGGTGATCTGAACGATCGAATGTGATGCAGGATTCCGAGCCACTAAGGTACTCAGGGATGGCTGGTGGGGAAGCTACCGCCAGGCTTACTTGGCAGGAGATCTTATTTTGCACCCTGTTGGTAGGGCGTCCCTTCTGGATCATCAGGGACCCTTTTGGCGGCGGGTATCCTCCAATCCTGTGACGTTGTTTGGCGCAGGTGCGATCGCTGGATTCGATGGTCCAACGGGTGGTGGTGGAGTAGCTCCGTGGGCGATGTCACCTAGTGCAGGTGCGGGCCCAAATCCAGGGTTCACGATCTGTCGTCGCATTTGGGTGAGACCCTCACCGAGCTTCTGGAACTCGCTGCAATCCTTTAGCATGTGGCTGGCCTTATTCTTGCCATCCTGCTTGTCGATGTAGAAGTGGATGGTGCAAGGACCAGACAATTTGTCATATGCCGATGGCTCGTTGATACGTCAGAAACGTATCTATAATTTTTGATGCTCCATGCTTGTTTAGTATCTACTTTGCTTTGCTTTGTCTACACTTTGAGGTGCTTTTTACATGTTTTCTAGTACTAACCTATTAACAAGTTGTCACAGTGCCAGTTGCATGTTTTCTGCTATTTTTGGTTCCAGAAAAGTTAGTAAAGAAATATTCTCAGAATTGGACGGGACAAACGTCAAAGTCAATAACTTTCCGTGGGCAACAAGAATTCTAGAGGGGAACCGGAGAGGCGGGCTAGGGCGCCCAGACCCCCCCTAGGCGCGGGTGGGCCCTGCCCCGCGCCTAGGCAGGGTGTAGGGCCCCTGGCCACCGCCTCGGCCTCCCCCTTCGCCTATAAGAAGCCCCCGATGCAGAAACCCTAAGTACCCGAAATCTCCATGAAACCTTCTATAGCCGCCGCCACCATCGTCCCTAGATTGAGGGGATCTGAAGTTCTTCCCGGCACCCTACCAGAGGGGAGATCATCTCGGAGGCCTTCTCTCAGGTATGATGCGTGAGTAGTTCCACCTTGGACTATGGGTCCATGTAGTAGCTAGATGGTTGTATCTCCTCCTTGTGCTTTCATGTATAGATCTTGTGAGCTCCGTTCATGATCAAGATCTAATCTATTTGTAATCATGCATGTTGTGTTTGCGGGGATCCGATGGATATTGAGATTATTATGTTGGTTTGATTAATGGTTTTGTCTTTATGATTCTATCATGTGTGTGTTTTTTGTGATCTTGCATGCTCTCTGTTTTTAGTAGCTATCTTGGCCAAGTAGTTGCTAGTGACTCCAAGAGGGGTATTTATGCTTGATAGTGGGTTCATGCCTCTAGTTTCCAAGGGAAGTGACAGAAATCTCTTCGGTTGTAGATGTGATGTTGCTACTAGGGAGAAAACAACGATCTCTTGTTCATGGAACATGTGGACTGTTTACCTTACACACTTTGCTTAAAGCAGTTGTCTGTTGCTTGAAACTTAATACTGGAGGGGGTTCAGATGATAACCTGAAAGTGGACTTCTAGTCATAGATGTAGTTGGATGGCGGTATATGTATATTGTTGTATTGCCCAATCGAATCTCATAGGATCTTTCTGACTCATAATTGCATTGTTATGCCTTGCTCAGTTCCTGTCAATTGCCCTGCTGTAATTTGTTTACCCTTCATGCCATGTTGTTTATCTAAGGAGAGCACCTCTAGTGAACTATGGACCCCAGTCCAATCTTTACCATTGATACATCTTCCATTGTTACTTATTTACTTGCTGCAAACCATTAGCTTCCACACCATATGTTTAATCCTTTGTTACAGCAAACCGGTGAGCTTGACAACCTCAATGATTCGTTGGGGCAAAGTCTTGAGTTTGTGTTGTGCGGGTCTCTGCGTTGCTTGCAACACCTGTGTGATGTTTCCTTCCTCCTACTGGTTCGATAACCTCGGGTTCTTACTGAGGTAAAACTTGCTGCTGTGCTGCTTCACACCTTGCTCTTGGGTTCCCAACAAAGCGCTCCTACATCAACTCAGTGCTGCAGCACTCATCATCATGGCTGCGATGTTACCATGTTTGTGTGGGTCGCCCTCCGTCACGGAAGTTGCCTCCGCGGTATCCGCTGCTATGGTTGTCGTCGTTGTGTCGGTCGGTGTAGCCAACTGCAACCATGTCGACTCCGTCATGATCGTCGTAGACGCGCGATCTTTGTTTTCTGCGGCGTTCACACCTGCGGCCGTAGTCATCCTCATCATCTGAATGCGTTCGGTGGAGGGAATCCTCGCCATTTGCCCACCTGTTGGCGATGTCCATGAGGTGGTCGAGCGTCTTGGGCTTGACGCGCCCAAGTTCTTACATGAATTCCGGGCGTTTGACACCATCCTTGAAGGCATCGATTGTCCTTTCTTCGGAGATATGCGCGACGGAGTTCTTGATGTGGGACTAGCGTAGGATGTGCAAGCGAATGGATTCGCCCGTACGTTGGGTGCATGCCCGTAGTCTTAGATTGAGGCTGGCCTCTTACTGGTGCCCTTGAAGTTGCGGATGAAGCCTAATGCTAGATTCTACCAGCTTCGGATAGATCCGGAAGATAGCTGCTGAGCCATATCCGAGCTGCGCCTGTCAGCTGCAGCTGAAGGCACTGTAGGGCGGTGTTCCTGTTTTCGCCGTGCAGATTGACGGATGAGAGGTGGTCGCTTAGCTAGGCTTTCGTGTCATGCGTGCCGTCGAACTTCGGAGTGTCCGAAGGGAGCTTGAATTTTTTTAGCATCCGCGTCCGCCGAACGGATCTGCTGAAGCATCTGGCTCCACACAGCTCTCCGTCGTCATCCTTGTCGGATTCAGTTGAACACACGCGCTTAGCACGTGCCTTGTCGATCTTGCGCTGGGTGAGATTGTTTCGAGCGTCGTAATCGCTGTTGCGGCGCCGCGGGATCTTCCGACATCGAGGAAGATCGTGCTCGTCTTCGTCGGATCAGGGTGTAGGGATGCGGGTGAATATTACCGCAGCTTTCTTCTTTGGCTCCACAGGAGCCTCTTCGTGGAGCACAGCTTTGACGAGTCCGAGACCAGCCAGTGCGAACTTGTGCATGGCGCTCTTCGGGTCACCCACCGGAGGTGGGTGAGATGCGAGGTATGTAGTGGCCGCTATGATTGCGGCATGCGGTGTTTTCGGCATGACGTTGTCGTTCACGTCCATCTTCATGAAGGACGTATTGAGGGCCCTGGTGACGTCGTGGCGTGCGGCGGAGTCCATGTGCTCCATGTGGGGGAGATGCTTGTTGGCGTTGTTGCCGTGCGAGCTGGAGCCACCAGCGGCGGAGAGCGCAGCTCGTCGCGCGCTAGACTCTGAAGCCGCCTGCTTGCGTTTGTTGAGCTCCTCCTACAGTTTCACCTGTCGGTTATGCTCGTCGATGAGGAGGAGGTGGTAGTGTTGGAATTATTCCCTAGAGGCAATAATAAAGATGTTATTATTATAATTCTTGTTCATGATAAAGTTTATATTCCATGCTAGAATTGTATTAAGCGGAAACTTTGATACTTGTGTGGTTTATGAACAACACCGTGTCCCTAGTACGCCTCTATGGACTAGCTCATTGATTAATGATGGTTAAGGTTTCCTAACCATAAACATGAGTTGCCGATTAATAATGAGATCATATCATTAGGAGAATGATATGATGGACAAACCCAAATCAAGCAGAGCAATTAGATCATGTCATCGTGTTCATCTTTGCGAAGCTTTTTCCTATGTCAAATATTGTATTCCTTAGACCATGAGATAATGCAACTCCCTGGTATCGGAAGAAAGCTTTGAGGTCATCAAACGCCATCCTATGAGAGGGTGATCATAAAGGTGTCTCTCAGGTGATCGGAAAGTACTTGTTGGGTTGTGTGTATCGAGATGGAATTTGTCCCTCCCGAGTCGGAGAGATATACTTCGGGCCCACTCGGTAATCGATATCAACACCGCTTGCAAGCACGTGGTTAAGGAGTTAATCACAAAGTGATATCAGATTACGGAACGAGTAAAGTACTTGCCGTGAACGATATTGAACTAGGTATGCCGTTACCAACGATCAAATCTCGGGCAAGTAAAATATCGCGTGACGAAGGGAATATATATATATATGGGATTAATTGAATCCTGGCATCGTGGTTCATCCGATATGATCATCGATGAATATGTGGGAGTCAATATGGGTTTCCAGATCCCGCTGTTGATTATTGATAGAAGATCATGTCTGCATATTCTCGAACCCGTAGGGTCACATACTTAACGTGTCTCGACGCTAGGATAGAATGGATAATTGGTTTATGAGTTTTTGTTTGGAGTCTCGGATGAGATCCGGGACATCACGAGAGGTTCCGGAATGGTCCGGAGAATAAGATTCATATAAAGGAAAGCAGTTTTTGGATTTCGGAATAGTTTCGGAGTATTCGATATTGTACCGGAAGGTTCTAGAAGCTTTTGGAGTGGGACCAACGTGGCCCCACTTGTCGGAGGGGTGAGTGGGCCTACGAGGGAGTTCCCTGGCCGCATTGGGCCAGGGGCACAAGGCTCCATAAGCACAGCCGGCCAAAACCCTAGGGGAAACCCTAGGGGACCTTCTAGAAGGGGGGAAGACTTGCCCCCCACTCCACCCTTGGGGCCGCCGCCCTAGGGCTTGGAGGAGGGGGCAAGGGGTCCGGCCAGCCCCTATATAAGGTGGGCAGGGGGCGCACCCTCCCCTCACCCCAAAACCCTAGCCGCCAGCTGCTGCCCTACCTCTCTCTCTCTCTCTCTCTCTCTCTCTCTCCCGACTGCGCGTAGGCGAAGCCCTGCCGCAGAAACTCTCCACCATTGCACCACGCCATCGTGCTGTAGATCCAATCTATCTCTCCACCCCACTTGATGGACCGATGAAGGAGGATACGTCGCGGCACCGTACGTGTGCATCTCTCGGAGGCGTCGCCACTTGCAGCGTTGGATCGGATCGGATCGCGAGGAGGAGAAGGCTAGTACGACTACATCAACCACATTCTGTTGAACGTTTCCGCTGTGCGATTTCTTCAAGGGTATGAAGATCTCATCTATCCCTCTCGTTGATTGCATCTCCTAGATTAGATCTTGGCCTTCCCGTTCCCATCCGTAGAATTTTTTTGATTTACTATGCTGCGAAACCCTTCAGGTAGGCCATCAGCAGATCCCGTGAAGCATTCACGGGTAGGATGACGTTGCCTGCTATGGCTCCCCGTGCTTGGCGCCATCCTTCTCGCTAAGGTTGATCTTCTGGTAGGCGTTGGCGACGCCTTTGTTGGTCCTGAGCGATGGAGCTCCACCATGTCCTCCGTTCTCACCTTGTGGGTTGAGAGGTGGGTTAGGCGCGCTCGAACCTGGCGGTGGTTCTACTTCGCTTTGGATGACCACAGCGCATAGGTAGCGTCTGCGAGTTGGATCGCTGCTACCGCAGCTTTCGAATTCGGAACCGTAGGTTCCTTCGTCTGAGGGAGGACCGCACAGATCTGAGTTGCAGCTGCTGCTGTCATATGACTCATCTATTAGCGTCGACGTGCGTAACATGCCGATGGGTGGGACCCACGAAGCAGGCCTAATGGACGGTGATGGCATCCGCTCTAGGAGGCGGAGGGTGCCGATCTGCCCCACCTAGAAGTAGAAGCTCCCGAACAGCATCTCGAGCCTGTCGTCGACGGACTCGAAATCCCTCAGGGTGGCTGGCGAGTGGGCGGTGAAGTCGAAGGTGTCGAAGAGGAGGTGATTCTCCGTCGCCGATGAGTTGTAGATCGCTCCGGATGGGACCGTCACGATCGCACAATCAGTGTCCCTGTTTCCCACAGACGGCGCTAATTGACGAGGTTCGATCTCGTCAATGCCCATTGTTATGGAGTTGGGTTTTGGAGAAGATGGGGATGCTGGAGATCGCGGAACGGTTAACGGACAAGCAACACGGGGACACGAGGTTTACCTAGGTTCAGGCCCTCGGAGGGAAAACCCTATTCCTGCTTGTCTGCTCTTGATTACGGCGGAACCGAGAACTACAGGGGTGCGCAGATGCAATCTAGCGTGAGGTGCGTATGAGTTGAGTATTGCCCTCGTCGTCGTTCCCTCCTAGCCTTTATATAGATAGGCAGGTCCCGGGCATAGATCGAGTCGGTTACAGATTAAATTTTGTTCCTTTGAAATTCTATCTATTCTAGTCTTATTCTCCAAGGATCCGAAGGCGTCATGGGCTTGGGCCACCCGAAATCTCCACAGGCCGCGTATCTTGTCGTGGGCCTTCCTTGGGCTGGACTAGGTATGCCAATGTTATGTACCCGTGGGGTATAACCATGTCAAGATGGTTCCCGTCGACAAGGACTCATTCGCCATCAAGATGGCGATGGAGCAATCTCTGCATGACGTGACGCCAGCCGCCGCCGATGCTGGAGCCAGACCTCCTCGCCTGCTCCAGGGCAGACTGGGAGCATGAGGAGTCGATCAGAGTTCGGCGCCAGTAGGAGGAGGCCGAGCATCAGTCCAGGGCACGCCGTGAACTTGCCTACCAGGGCGCGCCGCTCGTCGTCCTCGACGACGACGCCGCCGACCCCTCGTACCAGCCGTAGCGGTACGGCGACGCAAGACAGGGCAGCTTGCGCCCATTGCAGCCGCCGAGCGACGATGACGACAAGGCAGATCCCGGCTACACAAGCTTCTACCACAATTTCAACATGTGAGCGGCGTCCGGCAGCATCGGCATCGTCATCGGCCTCGGCCTTTTTTATATATTTTTTAGCCTAAATAAAGTCAGAATTCGGGTGTTAGCCCGAATTTGATGTAATATATATGAATTCACCCACTATTAATGAAAACCGCTTAATTCGCTCAAAGTATGCCAAGTTCGATTAAAATTTGGCCAAACCAGGGAACTCGGCCTGAAAACGCGACTAGAAAATTAGTTCAGGGTAAAAACTAGCTTCGTCCGACGCTATTTAGCTCTGGATTTCAACCTGAAAACGACAAACGAGTAGAGATGCTCTAATACTTAAACCTTCTAAGTAATAAAAAACTTTTTATTAAGAAAAAACGCCCGGACGGGCAAGAGCAAAACCCTAGAAATAACTTTGCTCGTACTCACTTTTGGAAAATAAATAGGTATGGACTGAGGATTGGGCAATGACATTTTTTCTTCTTCTTGAGAATCTGAAGCACGCAGAATTCCAAAAAAATCGTACGTTTTCAAGAGTGTCTGATCTCAACCGTCCATGTACCGCCGAACAGCTCGCGATATCCTTCTATCCACAATATTATCCCACTCCTCTCTTCCTCCCAAAACCCCCACTCCCTCCCGTCGCTCCCCCTCATCCATCCCCGGCCATGGCCACCGCCACACTCCCTCTCCGCCTCCTCTCCTCCAGAACCTCCGCCATCCACGCTGCCCCCTTCCTCCCCGTGCGCACCACTCTTTCCTTCGCCGCTTCCGCGCCCCGCCACTGGCGCATTCTCGCCTCCGCCGAGGAGGCGCCCGCTCCGGTGGAGGAGGCAGCAGAGGAGGTGGTGGAGGAGGCCGCAGAGGAGGTGGTGGAGGAGGCCGCGGTTCCCGAGCCTGTTGAGGTTCAGCTTGCCGCCGCGAGCGCTGGGAAGGACGCCGACATCTTCGCCGTTGTCATGGTGGGTTTGCTCGCTCTTTCAGTCACTGGCCTCCAAAGTTGCATTTTTAGTCCACATAAAAAAAAGCTTAAAAAATACTGGCTCCTTCTTGTGCCGCATTAATCGTACTCCTGTAAACAGTATCCAGGAATGAAATGGCACTCAAGATGTATCTCGTGGTGCTGTTAGGATGTCATGCTTCTGCTGGGTCTGCACAAGAAATGTAGGGCTGTTAGGCTGTGTCGTGAATACTAGCAGAAATGTACACTTAGTGTTGATTGGGATGTGCAGGTCACTTTGTTAGAAAAATGGTTTTATTCCAAATGTTTTAGTGGCAGTCTTATAATAGGAAGCAATTGCAAAATGTGAAATCTACATTGATGCATCTTCAGAGAGCTTCTGTGTGCTGTGTTTCATATGTGTACTGTGGTTATTGAGGAAACTATTTTGATTAGTTCTTTTTTCTGGTCTGCAGATTGGGTCGAGACAGTACATTGTGATGCCCGGTCGGTATATATACACGCAGAGGCTGAAAGACGCCAATGTCAATGATCAGGTTAGTGCTTGTACATTTGATACATATTTTCTCTGAGGACTCCAAGTCTCTGTTTGACTGTTTTCAAGACTGTAGTTAATGTTTTTGTTATGTTGTTTCCCTCCAGCATTTATGAATGGGGAGTCAGTAATCACCTCATTGCATTGTAGTTCTTAGGCTGGTCATAGTGCTAGTATCATAAGGTGTATCATGCATGCCAACTTGGCAAAAATCTGATGTGGCGCCATAATTAATGAAGAGAGAGGTGGTTAGTGTATCATAGGTAGATACCGTATCATAGCACGTAAAGCTAGAAATCATAATGGCAAGTAAATCTTGTACACACATTTTACATAGAGATTCTACAAATCAATAAATATACCACTACTATGATACTACTATATGATATAATGCACTAGAGACATAGTATCATGCACTAGTATCATATGCATGATACTACTAGCATAATACTACCACTAGGACCAGCCTTATGACAGTAGTTGACTAAGAAGTATTTCTTAAAGAGCTAAATAAAAGCTGCTCTATATTTCTCGCATGATGTCATGAGGAGTACTTGCGATTAGCTATCTTAGAATCCAAGAAAAGGTCTCTCATTTTAGTACCGATGCAGTAGCCCGCCCGCTGTTCACTTAGTTAACTTAGTCGATGGAAATGTATAATGGCTGAGAAGGAAAATCCTGAGGTGGCTAAGATTATCATAAGGGTACATTGAAAAACCATTTTTTGTTGGTGGATTGGTATCGGTATCTGACTTGTATTGCTCAATAACTAGTTGGCCGTGTCAAGCCTGTAAACCAAGATGGTATAAGATGTCGAGGGTGATGAAAAAGAGAAGAAATACAAACAACATTGTTCTACTAAAATTATGTTGTTTTATCCATGAATTGCTGGGACTAATTTCTAAAAAATGCTGCACATAGTACATTCAGAAATTATTAAATTGGACATTGAGTTAGTACATTCTAGTGTAGGAAGTTAAGGAATGATTATTATGCAAGTATAGAAACATGTAATGCCAACACTTGTCTGGTATAACAAATATGTAGCATATGCTCTGCAATTTCACCTACATCTGACCCCCAGAGCCTGTTGAGTTGGTCCTTGTGTAGCGGTGTATCCATATATATTAGCTTCATTGTGTTCCCCACTGATGGCATGCCTGAAAATCCATACATTCATGTGGACCTTTGATGTCCCTCCGTGTTTTGCCAAAAATAATAAAATAACTCCATGATACTGCTTGATATGCAGATCATATTAAACAAGGTACTACTAGTGTCAACGAGAGACAAAGCTTACATTGGTATGCCAGTGGTGACCAATGCTGCTGTTCATGCAGTGGTTGAAGAACAGGTATGGCCAGTGCAAGCTGTGGGATTAATTGAGAACACACAAAATTAGCTGACACTGGTCTCTCCCCATTATTTGTTGTTACACAGGGACTGGACGATAAAGTGATCATCTTTAAGTTCAAGAAGAAGAAGAAATACCAGAGGAAAGCTGGTCACAGACAGGTAAGTATATCTAGTAGCCGCCCTCATGTTAGGTTGAAGTATTCTAGTCAAGTCATAAGAACTGATTAAGTTCAAATTTTGTTTTGATTTTCAGCCAAACACAAGGTTAAGAATTACCGGCATAAGTGGATATGAGGAATATCCTGCTGACCCAATACTTCAGGTTCCAGCTTAAGTGTAATTGTAAGTTGTTTAGTTACAAACGGCTGGTAGTACATTAGAATGCAAGAGCCCTCCCCCCTACCCCCCACTTTCGTTAAGTTGATGCATTCAGAATGCTGCCAGACATCCAGCAGTTCCATCCTTTGTTTATTCCACAAGCTCTCTTTTTCGACCAACTGTATTATCTTGATTGTGCCTAAAGACAGGGGAAAGATTTTTACTACAATGTGGAGATGTTATCGTTGGATTGTGCAATTCTCACGGTTGTTGAGACCCAAACTATATACCATTGCTAATACTACTACCTCCTTTTGAATGGCATCTGTAATCTGAATGTGTTTAGCTTTATGCGTTAATTCGTAGTATTCTGAGCTGTTGCTCTTGCAGAAGTCGTACCTGCAACAAAGCCTAGAGCAAATAAACATGTTTGTGTAGTACATTTGGCATTGCATTCTTTCTGGCAGTTCTGACTTCTGTAATCCTTCTATCCTAGACCTAGTCGTGCTACAGTTCTGAGTCCCACTTCTTTCAGACTTTCTTTGCCAAGTTCAAACTTCTCTGAAAATCACGTTGTAACAATGTATATATATAGATGTCTTAGATTTATCAAAAATTGGATGAATCTAGTCATTATTTAGTATATTATAGATTCATTCAAATTTTAGAAAACTTGAGACATCTATTTTGGGACTGAGGAAGTAGTAAATTCAGAGGAAAAGTTCTTTTTCCGTGCACGCAGTACTGTTTTTGCCGTGAAAGGCTCATGTATAGTTTTAGAACTTAGAGCATCCCCCTCGTTGGGCGAACCCAGGCCGAAATCCGAACCTTTTTTTGGCCAAACGAAACGCGTTTTCGGTCTGGTAACGCCGAGCTTTCCACTCGTGTTCCCAAGCCGAGTTCTCAGGTTCGGCGAAATTCAGTTAAACTCGGCGATATATGGGCGAATATAGGCGGATTTCATTAACTAGGGCAAAGACGCACATATTACATCGAATTTAATAACTAGAAAAAGGCCGCTGCCGCTGTGGTCGACGCCGGACGCCGCATCTACAGGCCGAGGCGGGGGTGGTTGCCGGCCTGGATGTGCTCCATGACGGCAGCGAGAGTTCGCCCTGGAACGCTCCACCAGCGGCGGCGAAAAGCCATGTTGTGACGCTGCGGCGGCGAGCCCGGCGCTCCGTCGTGTCGGGCGAGATCCTGGAGGCGCCTGTCGGTGAAGAACTGCCTCTAGAAGACCAGGTTGCCAGGATCTTCGGCGAGATTCGGGTCTTGCATGGCGGCGATAGCCGCCTGGATCTCTCTGGCGAGATCCTCGTCGGCCGGCACTGGCGGAATAGGGATCCCGCCGGCGCTGAGTTGCCAGGCGAAGGGGAGACGACATTCCGGCGGCGCCGTATAGCCCGCCTCGTGGAGCAGCCAGGCTTCCCACGTCTGCAGCGTCCGTCGGCCGCTCGCCGCCGCGATGTCGCCGAGAAATCTCTCGGCCATGGCTTTTTGGCGAAGTTGAGGAGGTAGAAAGGTGTGAGCGTCTGCGGTTCGCCGGAGGTGGGAGCGGTGTGAGAGACTGTGAAGAGAGACAGCGAGATGTACGCCTTTTATAGGACGAGTTCAGCGGCGAGGGCCGGAGGGGTGTAGCGGCGAGGGCAGGAAAAGGGAAACGGCAGGAAGGATGACGATGACTCGGCTTCTGTCGCTGACAGGCTGGTCCACTCGGACAATTCGCTGCGTCAGGCGTTCCCAGGGCGTACCCGGAATCCTGGGTATGGCCTTGGGAGTCTGGACCAAAGTTGGCCCAAATCCAAACGAAAAGAGGTTTCTGGATACGGGACTGGGCCGATTTTCGGTGTCCGGATCTAAATTCGGCGTCCGGATCTAAATTCGGCGTCTAGATCGGCGTCCTAGATAACCGAGTGGAGATACCCTTATCATCATTTTTTTTAACCGGGCAAAAGCTTTGCCCCAATCTCAGGCTCTTGTATAGTTATGAATTTGTGATTTTTTTTAAAAAAAGAAGGCAAAAGCTTTGCCCCAATCCAACTTACCATGAAAAGGTTGCCGATTCACCTCATCGTTGGATAGCACCACATCCATCCTTTTTGTTCCTTTTTGTTCCTTGTGAAGTAAATAAAAGTGAAAGGCCTTTTGTCTGAACGAGCGATGGCTGGGTTCTTAAGGGCATCATCTATGTATGTGAAAAAACTTGTTCATAAGCTAAGACTCACATACCACATCACAAGTTTATTGACTACATCACAATGTATCTAGTTAAACTTATCTACAAGCTGGCCCCACGTGTCAGATAAAGTTGCACACATGCAAGAGAGAGGAGAGAAGCTAAAATAATATTCTATTGCTTATGGACAACCCACAAGCTTGTAGGTCACTCTTAAGGTTTTAAGCTTATAGATAGCTTATTAATAGCCTCCACTATGTATATGGAACTCCTTGTGACTACTTTTGGTTTATGGATAGCCATATTGCCAACCTAGTGGATGTCCTAAGAAGGAATCAGCATCCACTGGTTGCGTGTACGTGTATGAATTTACCTCGAACCAAAACGTGGTACTTCATGGTCAAATGATGGTCTTGGAGGACATCAGCAAGCAAAAAATTACTACCCCTAGTCCAAAAATAACTGACTTAAGTTTGTTTAAATTGTATAGATACATTTATATTTACTCTGTAGATAAACTCGAGTATGTTATTTCAAAACGTAGGGAGTACTACAAATTTGAGTGGACACTATTTGCAAAACCTGGTCTCTTGATTTTTTTAAAAAAATTATGGTGAAGGTGCGAATGAACCTAGGCAATTGAGAGGCTATTTCCTAATCATCTGAGAAGATCTTCAACAGCAAACAACAATGTCGACACCATATCTGGGTTAGATCTTCAACAGCGAACAACAAGATTCGTATTCGAGAAAGTGAAATTAGATGTGAAAGTAATCTGCATTCTACCCAAAATAGAAAACGATTTAGAGATATCTAGATTTATTTTACAAATTCAAATGTGGTGTTGGGTTTTGAAATAAATGTGGATATGGAAGTGGGATATATTCACACCCGAATAAAATCACGGCAGCCAATTTCAGCAATTCCAACCCAATATGCTAATTATGGAACTAGTCAAATGTAATGCCAAATTGCCAATATTGTTCATGCTTTTTTTTTAACAAAGAGGGGTAGCGAAGGACCCCGAAGATGCTGCCATTAAGTCATTGTCGGTCGGTTACAATTA
The DNA here is from genome assembly GCA_910589765.1 of Avena atlantica. NCBI lineage: Eukaryota > Viridiplantae > Streptophyta > Magnoliopsida > Poales > Poaceae > Avena > Avena atlantica. The sequence goes on along the minus strand of OU342734.1, from coordinate 84,324,633 downwards.
CATACAGGACCTTTGAAGAAAAAGAAAATAAAAGCAGTCCTGAACATTTGCACCAAGGACCCTGAGAAAAGTGTGGAGAAAGCATCGGGTCCCTTGACCAAACCATCGAACTGAAACCTCGCCGCCGGCCATCGAACTCTCACCGGGGACACACTACTTGGTAAGAGGACGATGCGGAGCGCCGAAGCAGGGCTTCAAGGGGGCCTCCATCCTGGAGGTTGCAGGCACGCCTCGCCGGCGTGCAATCTCACTGCTCATGCGGCCAAGGATGCTGGTGGCCGACATAGCCACCCGGCGATGTGCTCGAGGAGGCAGCAGCCTATGCTGCACGGCGACGCCACCATCCATCCTGACGTCCCCCTCCCCCCTCCCCCCGCCACCTCGGCCGGCCAGGACGACGCTCTGAGTGTTGATGAAGACGCAGCACAGACGGGGATGCTTATTTAGAAGATCCGTCGCCAAGAATCCCGTTGGCTTCCACCATTGAAACCGAACCAAGAACCAAGACGAGCTCCAGCCGGCGCTGCACCCAGGCACCAGACTGTGAGAAGACCTTCGCATACCTTCGAGACGAAGCTCCAACCGGCAGCAGCTACTCCCCCCCCCCCCCCCCCCCCCCCCCCCCCCGCCGCCACGGCCGGTCAGGGACGGGAAGAGCACCACCATAGCAAGCCCGAGAAGGAGGCAGCAGAACTGAGCCTTATTACGGAGATCTTCGAGGCAAAGACCGTCACCGCTGGCTCTGACCACCAGAGCGCCATCGACAAAGCCCAGGCTCGAACTGCACGGGAACCGGCTCCAAGATCCCCATGCCCTACTCCAACTACATGGCAAACTGCCAAACAAACTACATCTAAACCTACCTACTAAGCCGGCACCTCTCCTTTGCAGTCTCCGACCGGCGACGCCGGCGAAGGCCGCTCGGGATCGGCCCGGAAGCTTCGGGACGACTCTCAAGGGGGAAGGGATAAGGGAGAGAGGAGAAAGGGAGAGAGTTGCGGTGTGGGCGAGGTAGCTGCTGCTACTGTTTTCAATATTGTTCATGCTCGTGGTTGCGTTGGGGTATACGTTCTTCATAGAGACCACCAAAACTTGTGGTTACCCTTTTTCTGCTAGTGATGGCATCTAAACTGATTAGGCATCCTCACCATGTCATCGGTTGTGTTCAGCTTTTAGGACATCTTCATCCGGCCGACCTAACCGATCAATCTAAATGGTCTGTTTTTGTATGTTTGGATTGGACCACGGTGGTTTTTGGGTCGGGATCCGGCATGTCCGGCAAGCCGCGTCTAGTGGCGCGACTCATTTGTCCGCCCACGACGAGGCCATTTTTCTTTCCGAATTCAAATATAAATTGTTCGCGCTAAAAACTAGCAAAGTTCATATATTTCATACGTAATTTACATGCATAATTGAAAACAAAATTAAACTAGCCCTAAACCAAGCTACCGATCTTCGCGCGCCGGTACTACCGCGTCCATCTACGGGCGAGGTCGATGTATTCCGGCGGCGGGCAAAGGTTGGGCGGTGGCCAGGTGGAAGCATGCGCGGGTGGCCGATTACCTGCCCAGGCCATGCGGTGGTGGAGGTGCGCCAGGTCCATCCCCACCTCCAAAGCGATGCGCGGCGCCCACCCTGGCAACGGAGGCGGTAGAGGCAGCATGGCGTTCGCCTGCGCCACCATGCCGGTGAGCTGGACGTGTTCTTGGTAGCCGTCCTACAGGGCGTCCTCGTTCTATGCACTGGCCGCAATGGCCTGCTCGGTGAAGGCGTCCTCGTCGTAGCCCGCGCTAGGATCTCGCGGTACTCTAGGGATAGGTTCGCGGCGATGTCGTCCACTGCCTCCTGCTTGACGATGAGATCATTGTCATCTCCTCCTCGTCGTCGTCGTTGCCAAGATCAGCGTTAGAGTGGTTGAAGGCCTCCTCGTTGTCCGAGTCGATGGTAGGGACGGGGTACACCTGCCCCGGCTGCAGGTCGTCGTGAATGGTGGTCACGCGTCGCGCCTTATGCTCCCACTTGAGGAACTTTATCCAATAGTCCTTGTTGTGATAGCCCTTGTCCCACCGCATCGCCTATGAGGGGGTTGCTGATTCGGCGGCAGATCTCCTCATCCGGCCCTTTGCCCTTCTTGGGCATGGGCGGCACTAGGACACGGTCCCGGTTGAGGTGTCAGCCGGTGGGAAGGAAGACATCCTTGTGCTTGATGCCCCGGCCCTCCATCGGTGCTTGCACTCCACGACACGGAGGTACCGCCTGTTGCGGCACTCCGAGGTGGCGGGTAGTCCCCCACGGGGCGGCTCCTAAACTCCTCTAGCCACGGTGGAGGCGACAAGGATGTGCCGCGGAGGAAGACCGGCAACCGGGAGCGCTGGCTGCTAGAGCCGAACGCCTCGTGGTCGTTCTTGCTCCTCTTCAGCCATGACGACATCTTCATCGATGGCAGCGGCAGCGGTTGCTAGGGTTGTGGGCGAGAGGTGAGGAGTGTGGCACCGACGGACGCAGGGTTAAATAGCCCCTTAGCCCCCGAACGCGCGCAGGTTCCCGTTTCTTCGCCATCAATGTCGGCTCAGAAATATAGGCGGCATTCAGTCAGTCAGTGTGTCGTCTCGTCGCCATTGATGACATAGGCTGCCGCAGTTTAGCCTTCCTGACCACCCCTCTAAATCGCTGTTGCGGTTGCGTCTGAAACAGTGCCGCTATCCGCGTCTAAATCAATGTCACGCTAAGCGGTGGCTGACACGTGACTAGTGGCATGCACGGGCAGGACACGTTCTCTGTCCGTGTGCGTTCAGTTCGACCCAATCGTTGCCCAAATTTGGTGCATTGATGGGTCAATCTGAACGCGTCAATTCAGATGGATTGTACCGCTAGAATGTTGCGCAAGTCATAGACACGCTCGAACGGATTGGATCGACTCGATAGAGATGCCCTTATGTTTCCTCTTTTACGCTCTTGCCGCTATATTTGTAGACTATCCTATTGGATAGTTCTCCACAGGATCATTAGCAAGTGTCCACAGAAGTGATCAGAAATATCATTACCCCGTCCACCGAAGTGATCAGAAATATCTTTGGTAATGTATCTCGACGGGTCGGCGACGTTTTTTTCCTTAGTATAGTGTTTGTACATAATCTATGTATCGCTCGTCTCAAAATAATCTCAAAATAAATATTGAAAGTTTGTTTAATTTGAATAAATCTAGATACTAAATAGTGTCTAGATACATCTAAATTTAGAATAGTTCGTGACATCTATTTTTGTGTTGTTTGTCAAAAAATACAACACAAAATAGTGTCTAGATACAGAGAGAGTATATAAAATACCAAACCTACGTGAGGTGTTTGCTATAAGTGAGCGTTTTTGTTTTGTCTAGAGGACGTCTCGGGTATGCGATATCTTTTCGGTTCATAGCTGATGGTGGAATTATTTTGTTGTTTTGAGGACATAGGCCCTTTTAACATGATCTTCACCTATTGTTGGGTTTGTAGGTGTTGGGTAGAGGCTTGGGGTTATGTAATGTATGTTCTTTGTTAGTCATTTGTTGAATAATTAACAAAACATGTTGTATGCATCTTTTTATGCAGAGTTGGGGACATCCTCTATTTAAAAAAACTATTTTTATTAAAATAATAATAATTTTCGTAAAAAATGTAATCCAGAAAATAATCACAAATCACGCCTACTCCATTTCATTGGCCCTTCCTCCTCGGCAGCTCCGGCCGGTCCTGGTCATCTACGAGGTTTCGTCGAATCCACGCGTGGAATAGTCTGGCCGACTATTGTCCACGTGATCCAGTCTTTTGAGATCTTCGATTAAGTTACCCGTCGTGACGGTGCGTCGTGAGTAGATTCCACGTCAAGAAGGAAAGCGACGTCCGTCCAGATTCGAATCTCCCAGCAGGCTCCTGGTGCATATTCTCCATCATGGGTGAGCCATCACTGCATCTTTTTTTCCTAGAGACAACTCTGCATGATGCACAGTCGCACGTACAGTGAGTAGAAAAAAGTGAACACCACACAAAGATCGTGGGGCGTCCAGATGCAATGAACCACCCCTCCATCCCTGTCACGGTTCATGCATTGTTCACTCTCCTTCTGACTTAGGTTTTGTTTTCTCCGTAATGCTCCCTCTGTTTCACAATAGAAAGCTAAAATAGCTTACTATTAAAAAGACTTACATTGTCTAAAAAGACTTACATTGTTGAATGGAGATAGTGTATGCAAATTTAGAAAAATATCCTAAATCCTTTTCAGAAGGAAGGAAGTACTTCCTTCGTCTTAAAATAGATATACTCCCTCCGATTCATATTACTTTTTTTATGAAAATAGGCGTATTTATTAACAAAATTGTTTAATGCTTACACCCGGCCTCTTCATAACCAAGATGCACACGGCCACACGAACGACAGAACTAATGCAAAAAGTAGATAAGAATTACAAAAAGGCACTATCAAAATAAATGTCTAGAATCTAAGGTAGATCAATCCTCAGATCACGCAGCCATCCATGTCGGGAGAAAATATCCCTCGTCGTGTCCTCCAATCGCGTACATCCCTCCACAAATAAGTCGAGAAACTCCATGCGTTGGAGAATATTCCATGATCGGTGGATAGCCGTGGCTCGATAAATAACCTGCAGAGGAGAAGACACAATGTTATTAAAAATCTTGTCATTTCTACAAAGGCATAACGACCATATAATGAAAAGCGTTTCCACCATAAACAAAGTTATGTACTTATCAACAATTCCATGCAACCAATTACAAAAAACATTGGTTACAGAACGTGGAGGAGATAAACCAGAAGCTATTTGGATGAATGACCATATAGAGCAAGCAAATTTGCAATGGAAGAATAATTGGAGAATTGTCTCATCTTGATGACAAAAAACACATTGTGTACTTCCATGCCAATTCCTCTTTGCAAGATTATCTTTTGTTAGAATTACCCCATTCCGTAGATACCATGCAAATATCTTCATCTTAAGGGGTATTTTTATTTTCCAAATTTTCCTATTATCATCGACTGGGATATCAGGTTGAACCAAAGCTTTATATAGTGAGCCAACAGAAAATTTACCACTTTCTAGTAATTTCCATTTGAACACGTTAACACCGTCCGACAATTGTATCATGGATAATCGTAATAACAGATTGTTTTAAGATAACAGTCTAGGTCCAATAAGACTTCTTCTGAAAGACACATTACGAGGATAGTCTTCCATCACTGTGGAAATTGTATCCCCTTTGTGTCTAACAATCGAATTTAGAGATGGATATTGTTCGTGAAGAGTAGTTTGGCCAAGTCACTTATCTTCCCAAAACCTAATCTGTGATCCATCCTTAATCTCGAAAGCATCAAAACGAAAGAAATGTTTCTTGGTGGCCATAAGACCCGCCAAAAATGTGAATCTCTGGGTTTCCAAACCACTTGAGACACAACTTTGGACCCCACATATTTTCTCCATAACATGGTTTGCCAAACACCATCTTCTATAAGTAGTTTAAAAAGCCATTTGCCCAGAAGCGTGGTGTTTTTGACTTGCAAATCGTGTATGCCCAGTCCACCAAACTCATTCGGGCGGCAAACCACATTCCATCTGGCCAGTCGATATTTCTTTTTCTCACTATCCCCTTGCCAAAAGAATCTTGAACAAAAATAATTCACTTTTTTCAAGGCCCCTTTTGGTAATTGGAAAAACGAGATCATATACAGTACCATATTAGTAAGTATTGAATTTATGAGTACTAGTCTTCCACCAACGGATAACAATTTACCTTTTCAACTATTAAGACGTTTTTGTAGCCTTTTCTCAACAAGTTTCCATTCAGCAATTGTGAGACGCCGATAATGAATCGGTATCCCCAAATAATTGATTGGAAACTGACCCTGACCACAGCCGAAAAGTTCAGCATATAGGTGGACCTCGTTTTGGGCCTCGCCAAAACAATACAAATTACTCTTATGGAATTTTATTTTAAGCCTAGATAGCTGCTCAAATGCTGATAATATTAATTTCAGATTCTTAGCCTTCTCCAGATCATGTTCCATAAAAAGAATTGTGTCATCGGCGTATTAAAGAATAGAAAGTCCACCATCAATAAGATGTGGAACTACTCCTTCAATTTGACCATTAGAGTTTGCTCTCTCAATAAGGATAGCCAACATATCATCCACTATATTAAATAGTAAAGGCGATAATGGATCCCCTTGTCTTATTCCTTTCTTGGTCTGGAAGTATTTGCCAGTATCTTCATTTACTTTAATGGCAACACTACCCCCAGACACAAACGACTAAATAAGAGTGCGCCACTCCTCAGAAAAACCTTTCATGCAGAGTGTTTGATGGAGAAAAGACCAATTAACTTTGTCGTATGTCTTCTCAAAGTCAATCTTGAATAGTACACCATTTAATTTTTTGAGTGTAGTTCATGGATTGTTTCATGCAGAATTACAACACCATCTAGGATATTTCTTCCTTGCATGAACGCAGTTTGAGACGGGCTAACAACATTGTCAGCAACTGAGTTTAGTATAATCGTGGCAATTTTAGTAAAAATCTTAAAGCTAACGTTGAGCAAGAAGATTAGACGATACTGTTGTATAAGTTCTGCATTGTTAACCTTAGGCAGTAAAATTATATTGCCAAAGTTAAGTCTAAAGAGATCCAATTGACCGACTTGTAAAAACCCAAACAAATTTATCAGGTCCTCCTTGATAACATTCCAGAATTTTTGGTAAAATTCCGCTGGGAAGCCATCAGGTTCTGGTGCTTTGTTATGTTCCATTTGAAAAACCGCTTTCTTGACCTCTTCCTCGGTATATGAGGCAGTTAGAAAGCTATTTTCTTTATCAGAAACCTGGGGGATATCGGACGTTTGGGACTCATTGTGGCATCCCGCAAAACCACTACTAGAAAATCGCGTTGAATTTGTGCATTGCATCGTCATCATCATGTGTTGTTTGTCAAAAACTATGTTTGCAAAGCCCGTGTTGTTTTCTAAACGCCCCTCTTTATTTTCAAACATCAAAACCGGGTCCCCGGAATATTTTGTTTTGGCCGCTATCGGTTTGCCAACGGCCCGTTTAACACAAATAAAATTTATATTATTTTTAGCGGGGGCAGTCGAACGGGCCGTTTCGACCCGAACGACCACCCCCAGGTTTTACAAACGGTCCACCCTGCACCGCCCCTAAATCCTAAAGCTACCCAGCTTCCTACCCACCCCAGCCTCCACATCACTCCTACCTATCACGCGCTGCCACGTCACCACTCCTCTCCCCCCAACCAATGCCCTTTTGCCACCTAGACCAGCCTTCCCCCTCCTTTCTCTCTCTCCTCTCAACCCTCTCAGCCCCACACGCCCCACCCAACCTCCACACACGCAGTGCACGCATGCAGCCCCTCTTCCCTCTCTCTCTTTCTCACCCTACCCCTCTCTACCCCTCTCTCTGCGCCTGGGACCCACCCCTCACTCGCGCGCTGGCTTCACAGCACCCTCCCCCTGGCCCTCTCTCTGCCTGTGGGACCCGGCCCCACACGCAGCACGCCCCGCAGCCTCTCTCCTCACCCCCTGTCCCCCACGCGGTCCCACCCTCTGTCACCATCCTCACCAACCGCCCGCGAGCCCAAGCCCCGCACGCGTCTGCCATCTCCCTCCTCCCTCGCCTCCGGCGCTGCCCCGCCACCGGTTCCGCCTCCGCCGCCTCCCGCCTCGCCTCTGCGTCTCACCGGCTCCGCGCGCTCGCCGCCTTGCCCAGTCCCCCTGCTGCAGCAGCCCGTCACCGGCCTCCACCGCTCCCCCGGCGCCGGCGTCGCGCCGCTTCGCCCCGATGCAGCCGCCGCCGGCCCCGACCTCGCCCGCAGCCGCCTCTCCTCGCCAAGTCTGCCCCTTCGCCGCCTCGGCCAAGGCCGGCCGCCGTCGCCCCGAACCAAGCCTCGCGGGTCCTTCCTGGTACCGCGCGGGCCGCTGTTGCCTTCCGCCGCCAGGAAGCCGTTCCCCCGTCGCCGTCTGCCCCGGAGCCTCCGCGTGTGGCCTCTGCAAGTCCACAGGAACACGAGTACAGCGGTTGCAAGGTTCTCGTTGCGGTGCGTTTGCTGAAGAATATGGACTGTCTGGTACCACCACGAAGATGTGACGAGTCATCGCCACGGCAATCGGGTGGCGAGGATGTTCTCTGCAACCACTTGGCCAGCAGTGCAAAACCAAGTTCACCGCAAACGTCCGAAGACGGAACCCTAAGGAGATGACGCCGGAGCCTCAAGTTCTCCTTCGCGGACGACAAGTACTTCCTCTCAGACGACAAGGCCCGGACACCGAGACACCGCCAAACCCAAGTCCTCCACCCGGACCCGGAGGATCCCTGGACGCAGAGACCGATCCCGAACCCGCATACCAAGATCTACTTCACGGATATGAAGACCACATGTGCGACAAGTACTCTCTCGAGAACGTCAAGTACTTCACCCCGGACACCGCGACCCCGACGCGACAAGTGCTTCGTCCCCGAACGCCATGACCGACAACATGCCCCGAGAACCCGGGGCGACAAGATCTACTCCGCTAACAGAGAACGTTCCGTCGGACCCTGGACCCTGTCGAGCCCTGGACCCTGGACCCTGTCGAACCCCGAACCCCGGATCCCCAAGATCGCCGAACCCTCTAATGTGTGACCCCTTCTCCGAGCCCTATTTTATAAATGCTAAATATAAAACTTGTCGCATCTTAATCATTCATCTCGCATGCATCTCATGTGGTTTGGGGGCCTTATGCCAATTCACCTAATAATTAAATATGGGGCCCATATGCGGGCAAATCTAGTCTCATATTGGCCTCATTTAAATTGATGTAGCGAACCGGTACTATATTTTGGCCATGTTAAAACACATTTAAATTGCGGGGGTACTAAATAACTTGAACCATCTAATTAACCGTCGGAACCCAGTTCCGCTTAATATGACCTAATTGCATTGCACCTTTGCCATGCCATGCATCATACATGCATCATGCCGATCTTCTGCCGTCGTATTAAATAGTGCATCCGGTGTTTCTTCTAGTGTTTTGGTTCTTCGCGGATAAGGCCGTTGAGTTGATGTGAGCTTCGCCCCGATCTTCGGTTGAATCTTCGACAATGTTTTCAGGCGAGCACCTCCCTCTTTCTACCTATCTTACTTTTATAGTCTTTATTTCCCTCCTGTTGATCTATTGCTACCTGTGTCGCGTTGCTCTAGTTTTTCGCACCCGTGATATCCCTTGCAGCCTTATATCGCCTTGGACACATCCTATTACCTGTTGTTTGGTAGATAGTTGGACTTGCGCGTCGTAGTTGCTTGCTCAAGTGCGGACGTGTGTCGCCATATGCCACAGTTGCTGATGTATTGCCGCATGTTGTTGTTGGAGATGATTCTAGTTTTACTTTTCATCATTTCAATTTCCGCTTAACAACTAAAATTGAAATGAGCAGAGGCATCGGTGGGTGATAGAGAATATTTGGTTTCCGAACGCCCACTTGTGTCCCGTAAGACCCCGAGTACTTGATACCTGTTCCTTGTTTTATCGCGCTATCCACATGCGGGGAGTATGGGATCCCCCTGAGCCAGAGCTTGATTCCGTCTTATTTCTTGGGGCCACAACTAGTTTGAGGTGTTTTTACTATCCTGTACTTATGCCATGCTACTTTCTGTATTTAAATTGTGCGAGGAGCACACTGTACTGTTTAGGACCGGGACACGATTCCGCGGTGTCGACAAGCCCAGCCACACTTTCGGGTTCCCAGTCGTTCACAGCCGTCTACCCAAACCTTGAGCCCGTCTCGGAGTCAGCTGGCTTCGTTGCGGGATCTACTTAAGGGGTGGCCCCCTGAAATATTTCTGAATCCTGTGATTGCTTTGTCGTGAAAGCCTCGTTGGGTTTTGATTTGGTTTTTCCGAGGTTGATCGAGTGTGTGTTGCTATTGGTGCACCCCGGCCGGGTAAAACTTTCTGAAAGCCGTGTCCGCGGTTATGGACGACTTGGAGCACAGTATCTCGATCATAGACAAGCATAACTAAAGTTTATTTGCTGTAAATTGGACTTATAATGACTAGTAATCAGCTCTACTACAACGGAATGGCTAATTAATACTGCCCACAATTGCTTGTTTGGTTGTCGCTTGCGACAATTGTATCTGACTAGTAAGTATTGCAACTACAACGGAATGGCTGAATAAAAGTATCAACCACTGCTGGGTTTAAGGGTTATCTCATGCTATTCATATCTGATTAGTAAGTGTTACAACTATAACGGAATGGTTAACTAAAATGACCCACTGCTTATTTTATCAGGATGATTATGTAAACCTGACTAGTAAATGCTACAACGATAACTGAATAAATAAAACTGCCAACGGTGTGAGTTCCTCGGTTGACTTCCTCGTTTGGTCTCGAGGGGGAAACGCCAGGATGGGTTTGTTTGGTGTTAGATTCAGGTTGGATCCGGATAGGTCCTTCTTATCCCTCTCTGATAACCGCCAGTTGTATCGAGTCTCTATAGGTTGTTTAGTGCATGCTGCCGCTGCCGCTTCAGTCCACCATACCTATGTAGGCGAGGACCGCCGAATTCTAGCCTCGCCGTGTACTGGCCTCAGTACTGACGCTCCTTCTTTGTTTTCTGCTTTGCCCTTTGTCGGCACCCCTTTTGTTAAGCAGGTTTTGAGATCGACGCCGTTAGCAGGGTTACCCTTCCGGCTTGGCCTGGGCAGGGTTATGGACGCCATTGGTTATTCTTCAGGGCTCTTAGCCCCATTTGCTTCTTGTCCGTAGTCGGACGCTCTACCGTTTTCAAGGTGATTTGGATCTTGTATATTATATCTGTATTCTTGACTCATGGAGTCGCTTATATATATATCTGTTCTGTGGGTCCCATCGAGGACTGTCGTGTAATGTTATTGCTTCGTTTTCCACCCGCACGAAAGTGCCTGGTGGGCACCTTTGAATCGTTTCTATGCGGGTTTGGCGAATTTTGCTCAAACTTGCATAGGTCCGATTCGGAGGGTGTTACAGAGTGGTATCAGAGCTCAGCAGTTGCGATACCCCACAAGTCCAGCCTGTAGGATAACCTAGCTAACGGCCGCAGTAGAGTGTCAAAGCTATTTTTACAAAATCGGTTGGATAGTTCTGATTAGGTCTGATTTTTACTCCTTACCCCTCTGCTGTTCTCCTCTTATCTTTACGCGTTTTGAATCTGCTCTCTTCTCTCTCTTCGAGTCCAGGATTTCTCGTGGTTGGGTTTCCGTCGTACCTTCAGGGTTTCGTTTCTCCCTTTTGTAACGGAGGTTCTACGATCATCAATCTGCAACTCGTCTGTTGTACCCTTCCTCCAATCTTTTGTTCTTGAATCCTTATCCATATGTGTTCCTTGCTGGATGTCAGTGTCGTTGAGAAACATATGAGAAGGACGAGCTTTGGTGAAGTTGGAGTCGACCTTGAGCACGTGTTGTTCATGCCAATGGAACCATCGCGAAACCTAATCAGTGTGTCTTTCATACGATTTCTGCTGGCATCATCCCTTTGTTCCGGATACCGCCTAGGCAGATCTTCAGTCTAAATCTCGAGAGTTGAGTTGCCTGATTCTCCTACCCATGTATAGAGTTGATAGTTGGGTCCGGGATGGACTGATCATCCTACCCGGCTCATACTGTTCGCTCTGTACATCGAACTGGTGGATCAATGTAACTTCTCCCTCATCTAATGGAAGTTAGAGGTGGCCTTATCGTTTGATACCTCTACCTTCGTCCTTTGTTCTCCGGAGTGCTCTCTCGTCGATCAGGATCAACGACCCCTTGTTGGTGGTGTCGCCGATTTCAAGATGGAGGATGAACCCTCGTTAGTGGTGTCGCGAGGATCTACACAAGCGTGAAGACGGAGGACGCCGGCCTTCCTTCCGGTACCATGAGGCGGATCTCGAGGGCGAGATCCCTTGATAGTGGTGTCGAATTGTGGCATCCCGCAAAACCACTACTAGAAAATCGCGTTGAATTTGTGCATTGCATCGTCATCATCATGTGTTGTTTGTCAAAAACTATGTTTGCAAAGCCCGTGTTGTTTTCTAAACGCCCCTCTTTATTTTCAAACATCAAAACCGGGTCCCCGGAATATTTTGTTTTGGCCGCTATCGGTTTGCCAACGGCCCGTTTAACACAAATAAAATTTATATTATTTTTAGCGGGGGCAGTCGAACGGGCCGTTTCGACCCGAACGACCACCCCCAGGTTTTACAAACGGTCCACCCTGCACCGCCCCTAAATCCTAAAGCTACCCAGCTTCCTACCCACCCCAGCCTCCACATCACTCCTACCTATCACGCGCTGCCACGTCACCACTCCTCTCCCCCCAACCAATGCCCTTTTGCCACCTAGACCAGCCTTCCCCCTCCTTTCTCTCTCTCCTCTCAACCCTCTCAGCCCCACACGCCCCACCCAACCTCCACACACGCAGTGCACGCATGCAGCCCCTCTTCCCTCTCTCTCTTTCTCACCCTACCCCTCTCTACCCCTCTCTCTGCGCCTGGGACCCACCCCTCACTCGCGCGCTGGCTTCACAGCACCCTCCCCCTGGCCCTCTCTCTGCCTGTGGGACCCGGCCCCACACGCAGCACGCCCCGCAGCCTCTCTCCTCACCCCCTGTCCCCCACGCGGTCCCACCCTCTGTCACCATCCTCACCAACCGCCCGCGAGCCCAAGCCCCGCACGCGTCTGCCATCTCCCTCCTCCCTCGCCTCCGGCGCTGCCCCGCCACCGGTTCCGCCTCCGCCGCCTCCCGCCTCCCGCCTCGCCTCTGCGTCTCGCCGGCTCCGCGCGCTCGCCGCCTTGCCCAGTCCCCCTGCTGCAGCAGCCCGTCACCGGCCTCCACCGCTCCCCCGGCGCCGGCGTCGCGCCGCTTCGCCCCGATGCAGCCGCCGCCGGCCCCGACCTCGCCCGCAGCCGCCTCTCCTCGCCAAGTCTGCCCCTTCGCCGCCTCGGCCAAGGCCGGCCGCCGTCGCCCCGAACCAAGCCTCGCGGGTCCTTCCTGGTACCGCGCGGGCCGCTGTTGCCTTCCGCCGCCAGGAAGCCGTTCCCCGTCCCCGTCCGTCTGCCCCGGAGCCTCCGCGTGTGGCCTCTGCAAGTCCACAGGAACACGAGTACAGCGGTTGCAAGGTTCTCGTTGCGGTGCGTTTGCTGAAGAATATGGACTGTCTGGTACCACCACGAAGATGTGACGAGTCATCGCCACGGCAATCGGGTGGCGAGGATGTTCTCTGCAACCACTTGGCCAGCAGTGCAAAACCAAGTTCACCGCAAACGTCCGAAGACGGAACCCTAAGGAGATGACGCCGGAGCCTCAAGTTCTCCTTCGCGGACGACAAGTACTTCCTCTCGGACGACAAGGCCCGGACACCGAGACACCGCCAAACCCAAGTCCTCCACCCGGACCCGGAGGATCCCTGGACGCAGAGACCGATCCCGAACCCGCATACCAAGATCTACTTCACGGATATGAAGACCACATGTGCGACAAGTACTCTCTCGAGAACGTCAAGTACTTCACCCCGGACACCGCGACCCCGACGCGACAAGTGCTTCGTCCCGAACGCCATGACCGACAACATGCCCCGAGAACCCGGGGGCGACAAGATCTACTCCGCTAACAGAGAACGTTCCGTCGGACCCTGGACCCTGTCGAACCCTGGACCCTGGACCCTGTCGAACCCCGAACCCCGGATCCCCAAGATCGCCGAACCCTCTAATGTGTGACCCCTTCTCCGAGCCCTATTTTATAAATGCTAAATATAAAACTTGTCGCATCTTAATCATTCATCTCGCATGCATCTCATGTGGTTTGGGGGCCTTATGCCAATTCACCTAATAATTAAATATGGGGCCCATATGCGGGCAAATCTAGTCTCATATTGGCCTCATTTAAATTGATGTAGCGAACCGGTACTATATTTTGGCCATGTTAAAACAACATTTAAATTGCGGGGGTACTAAATAACTTGAACCATCTAATTAACCGTCGGAACCCAGTTCCGCTTAATATGACCTAATTGCATTGCACCTTTGCCATGCCATGCATCATACATGCATCATGCCGATCTTCTGCCGTCGTATTAAATAGTGCATCCGGTGTTTCTTCTAGTGTTTTGGTTCTTCGCGGATAAGGCCGTTGAGTTGATGTGAGCTTCGCCCGATCTTCGGTTGAATCTTCGACAATGTTTTCAGGCGAGCACCTCCCTCTTTCTACCTATCTTACTTTTATAGTCTTTATTTCCCTCCTGTTGATCTATTGCTACCTGTGTCGCGTTGCTCTAGTTTTTCGCACCCGTGATATCCCTTGCAGCCTTATATCGCCTTGGACACATCCTATTACCTGTTGTTTGGTAGATAGTTGGACTTGCGCGTCGTAGTTGCTTGCTCAAGTGCGGACGTGTGTCGCCATATGCCACAGTTGCTGATGTATTGCCGCATGTTGTTGTTGGAGATGATTCTAGTTTTACTTTTCATCATTTCAATTTCCGCTTAACAACTAAAATTGAAATGAGCAGAGGCATCGGTGGTGATAGAGAATATTTGGTTTCCGAACGCCCACTTGTGTCCCGTAAGACCCCGAGTACTTGATACCTGTTCCTTGTTTTATCGCGCTATCCACATGCGGGGAGTATGGGATCCCCCTGAGCCAGAGCTTGATTCCGTCTTATTTCTTGGGGCCACAACTAGTTTGAGGTGTTTTTACTATCCTGTACTTATGCCATGCTACTTTCTGTATTTAAATTGTGCGAGGAGCACACTGTACTGTTTAGGACCGGGACACGATTCCGCGGTGTCGACAAGCCCAGCCACACTTTCGGGTTCCCAGTCGTTCACAGCCGTCTACCCAAACCTTGAGCCCGTCTCGGAGTCAGCTGGCTTCGTTGCGGGATCTACTTAAGGGTGGCCCCCTGAAATATTTCTGAATCCTGTGATTGCTTTGTCGTGAAAGCCTCGTTGGGTTTTGATTTGGTTTTTCCGAGGTTGATCGAGTGTGTGTTGCTATTGGTGCACCCCGGCCGGGTAAAACTTTCTGAAAGCCGTGTCCGCGGTTATGGACGACTTGGAGCACAGTATCTCGATCATAGACAAGCATAACTAAAGTTTATTTGCTGTAAATTGGACTTATAATGACTAGTAATCAGCTCTACTACAACGGAATGGCTAATTAATACTGCCCACAATTGCTTGTTTGGTTGTCGCTTGCGACAATTGTATCTGACTAGTAAGTATTGCAACTACAACGGAATGGCTGAATAAAAGTATCAACCACTACTGGGTTTAAGGGTTATCTCATGCTATTCATATCTGATTAGTAAGTGTTACAACTATAACGGAATGGTTAACTAAAATGACCCACTGCTTATTTTATCAGGATGATTATGTAAACCTGACTAGTAAATGCTACAACGATAACTGAATAAATAAAACTGCCAACGGTGTGAGTTCCTCGGTTGACTTCCTCGTTTGGTCTCGAGGGGGAAACGCCAGGATGGGTTTGTTTGGTGTTAGATTCAGGTTGGATCCGGATAGGTCCTTCTTATCCCTCTCTGATAACCGCCAGTTGTATCGAGTCTCTATAGGTTGTTTAGTGCATGCTGCCGCTGCCGCTTCAGTCCACCATACCTATGTAGGCGAGGACCGCCGAATTCTAGCCTCGCCGTGTACTGGCCTCAGTACTGACGCTCCTTCTTTGTTTTCTGCTTTGCCCCTTTGTCGGCACCCCTTTTGTTAAGCAGGTTTTGAGATCGACGCCGTTAGCAGGGTTACCCTTCCGGCTTGGCCTGGGCAGGGTTATGGACGCCATTGGTTATTCTTCAGGGCTCTTAGCCCCATTTGCTTCTTGTCCGTAGTCGGACGCTCTACCGTTTTCAAGGTGATTTGGATCTTGTATATTATATCTGTATTCTTGACTCATGGAGTCGCTTATATATATATCTGTTCTGTGGGTCCCATCGAGGACTGTCGTGTAATGTTATTGCTTCGTTTTCCACCCGCACGAAAGTGCCTGGTGGGCACCTTTGAATCGTTTCTATGCGGGTTTGGCGAATTTTGCTCAAACTTGCATAGGTCCGATTCGGAGGGTGTTACAGAGTGGTATCAGAGCTCAGCAGTTGCGATACCCCACAAGTCCAGCCTGTAGGATAACCTAGCTAACGGCCGCAGTAGAGTGTCAAAGCTATTTTTACAAAATCGGTTGGATAGTTCTGATTAGGTCTGATTTTTACTCCTTACCCCTCTGCTGTTCTCCTCTTATCTTTACGCGTTTTGAATCTGCTCTCTTCTCTCTCTTCGAGTCCAGGATTTCTCGTGGTTGGGTTTCCGTCGTACCTTCAGGGTTTCGTTTCTCCCTTTTGTAACGGAGGTGCTACGATCATCAATCTGCAACTCGTCTGTTGTACCCTTCCTCCAATCTTTTGTTCTTGAATCCTTATCCATATGTGTCCTTGCTGGATGTCAGTGTCGTTGAGAAACATATGAGAAGGACGAGCTTTGGTGAAGTTGGAGTCGACCTTGAGCACGTGTTGTTCATGCCAATGGAACCATCGCGAAACCTAATCAGTGTGTCTTTCATACGATTTCTGCTGGCATCATCCCTTTGTTCCGGATACCGCCTAGGCAGATCTTCAGTCTAAATCTCGAGAGTTGAGTTGCCTGATTCTCCTACCCATGTATAGAGTTGATAGTTGGGTCCGGGATGGACTGATCATCCTACCCGGCTCATACTGTTCGCTCTGTACATCGAACTGGTGGATCAATGTAACTTCTCCCTCATCTAATGGAAGTTAGAGGTGGCCTTATCGTTTGATACCTCTACCTTCGTCCTTTGTTCTCCGGAGTGCTCTCTCGTCGATCAGGATCAACGACCCCTTGTTGGTGGTGTCGCCGATTTCAAGATGGAGGATGAACCCTCGTTAGTGGTGTCGCGAGGATCTACACAAGCGTGAAGACGGAGGACGCCGGCCTTCCTTCCGGTACCATGAGGCGGATCTCGAGGGCGAGATCCCTTGATAGTGGTGTCGAATTGTGGCATCCCGCAAAACCACTACTAGAAAATCGCGTTGAATTTGTGCATTGCATCGTCATCATCATGTGTTGTTTGTCAAAAACTATGTTTGCAAAGCCCGTGTTGTTTTCTAAACGCCCCTCTTTATTTTCAAACATCAAAACCGGGTCCCCGGAATATTTTGTTTTGGCCGCTATCGGTTTGCCAACGGCCCGTTTAACACAAATAAAATTTATATTATTTTTAGCGGGGGCAGTCGAACGGGCCGTTTCGACCCGAACGACCACCCCCAGGTTTTACAAACGGTCCACCCTGCACCGCCCCTAAATCCTAAAGCTACCCAGCTTCCTACCCACCCCAGCCTCCACATCACTCCTACCTATCACGCGCTGCCACGTCACCACTCCTCTCCCCCCAACCAATGCCCTTTTGCCACCTAGACCAGCCTTCCCCCTCCTTTCTCTCTCCTCTCAACCTCTCAGCCCCACACGCCCCACCCAACCTCCACACACGCAGTGCACGCATGCAGCCCCTCTTCCCTCTCTCTCTTTCTCACCCTACCCCTCTCTACCCCTCTCTCTGCGCCTGGGACCCACCCCTCACTCGCGCGCTGGCTTCACAGCACCTCCCCCCTGGCCCTCTCTCTGCCTGTGGGACCCGGCCCCACACGCAGCACGCCCCGCAGCCTCTCTCCTCACCCCCTGTCCCCCACGCGGTCCCACCCTCTGTCACCATCCTCACCAACCGCCCGCGAGCCCAAGCCCCGCACGCGTCTGCCATCTCCCTCCTCCCTCGCCTCCGGCGCTGCCCCGCCCGCCACCGGTTCCGCCTCCGCCGCCTCCCGCCTCGCCTCTGCGTCTCGCCGGCTCCGCGCGCTCGCCGCCTTGCCCAGTCCCCCTGCTGCAGCAGCCCGTCACCGGCCTCCACCGCTCCCCCGGCGCCGGCGTCGCGCCGCTTCGCCCCGATGCAGCCGCCGCCGGCCCCGACCTCGCCCGCAGCCGCCTCTCCTCGCCAAGTCTGCCCCTTCGCCGCCTCGGCCAAGGCCGGCCGCCGTCGCCCCGAACCAAGCCTCGCGGGTCCTTCCTGGTACCGCGCGGGCCGCTGTTGCCTTCCGCCGCCAGGAAGCCGTTCCCCCCGTCGCCGTCTGCCCCGGAGCCTCCGCGTGTGGCCTCTGCAAGTCCACAGGAACACGAGTACAGCGGTTGCAAGGTTCTCGTTGCGGTGCGTTTGCTGAAGAATATGGACTGTCTGGTACCACCACGAAGATGTGACGAGTCATCGCCACGGCAATCGGGTGGCGAGGATGTTCTCTGCAACCACTTGGCCAGCAGTGCAAAACCAAGTTCACCGCAAACGTCCGAAGACGGAACCCTAAGGAGATGACGCCGGAGCCTCAAGTTCTCCTTCGCGGACGACAAGTACTTCCTCTCGGACGACAAGGCCCGGACACCGAGACACCGCCAAACCCAAGTCCTCCACCCGGACCCGGAGGATCCCTGGACGCAGAGACCGATCCCGAACCCGCATACCAAGATCTACTTCACGGATATGAAGACCACATGTGCGACAAGTACTCTCTCGAGAACGTCAAGTACTTCACCCCGGACACCGCGACCCCGACGCGACAAGTGCTTCGTCCCGAACGCCATGACCGACAACATGCCCAGAACCCGGGGCGACAAGATCTACTCCGCTAACAGAGAACGTTCCGTCGGACCCTGGACCCTGTCGAACCCTGGACCCTGGACCCTGTCGAACCCCGAACCCCGGATCCCCAAGATCGCCGAACCCTCTAATGTGTGACCCCTTCTCTGAGCCCTATTTTATAAATGCTAAATATAAAACTTGTCGCATCTGAATCATTCATCTCGCATGCATCTCATGTGGTTTGGGGGCCTTATGCCAATTCACCTAATAATTAAATATGGGGCCCATATGCGGGCAAATCTAGTCTCATATTGGCCTCATTTAAATTGATGTAGCGAACCGGTACTATATTTTGGCCATGTTAAAACAACATTTAAATTGCGGGGGTACTAAATAACTTGAACCATCTAATTAACCGTCGGAACCCAGTTCCGCTTAATATGACCTAATTGCATTGCACCTTTGCCATGCCATGCATCATACATGCATCATGCCGATCTTCTGCCGTCGTATTAAATAGTGCATCCGGTGTTTCTTCTAGTGTTTTGGTTCTTCGCGGATAAGGCCGCTGAGTTGATGTGAGCTTCGCCCCGATCTTCGGTTGAATCTTCGACAATGTTTTCAGGCGAGCACCTCCCTCTTTCTACCTATCTTACTTTTATAGTCTTTATTTCCCTCCTGTTGATCTATTGCTACCTGTGTCGCGTTGCTCTAGTTTTTCGCACTCGTGATATCCCTTGCAGCCTTATATCGCCTTGGACACATCCTATTACCTGTTGTTTGGTAGATAGTTGGACTTGCGCGTCGTAGTTGCTTGCTCAAGTGCGGACGTGTGTCGCCATATGCCACAGTTGCTGATGTATTGCCGCATGTTGTTGTTGGAGATGATTCTAGTTTTACTTTTCATCATTTCAATTTCCGCTTAACAACTAAAATTGAAATGAGCAGAGGCATCGGTGGGTGATAGAGAATATTTGGTTTCCGAACGCCCACTTGTGTCCCGTAAGACCCCGAGTACTTGATACCTGTTCCTTGTTTTATCGCGCTATCCACATGCGGGGAGTATGGGATCCCCCTGAGCCAGAGCTTGATTCCGTCTTATTTCTTGGGGCCACAACTAGTTTGAGGTGTTTTTACTATCCTGTACTTATGCCATGCTACTTTCTGTATTTAAATTGTGCGAGGAGCACACTGTACTGTTTAGGACCGGGACACGATTCCGCGGTGTCGACAAGCCCAGCCACACTTTCGGGTTCCCAGTCGTTCACAGCCGTCTACCCAAACCTTGAGCCCGTCTCGGAGTCAGCTGGCTTCGTTGCGGGATCTACTTAAGGGGTGGCCCCCTGAAATATTTCTGAATCCTGTGATTGCTTTGTCGTGAAAGCCTCGTTGGGTTTTGATTTGGTTTTTCCGAGGTTGATCGAGTGTGTGTTGCTATTGGTGCACCCCGGTCGGGTAAAACTTTCTGAAAGCCGTGTCCGCGGTTATGGACGACTTGGAGCACAGTATCTCGATCATAGACAAGCATAACTAAAGTTTATTTGCTGTAAATTGGACTTATAATGACTAGTAATCAGCTCTACTACAACGGAATGGCTAATTAATACTGCCCACAATTGCTTGTTTGGTTGTCGCTTGCGACAATTGTATCTGACTAGTAAGTATTGCAACTACAACGGAATGGCTGAATAAAAGTATCAACCACTGCTGGGTTTAAGGGTTATCTCATGCTATTCATATCTGATTAGTAAGTGTTACAACTATAACGGAATGGTTAACTAAAATGACCCACTGCTTATTTTATCAGGATGATTATGTAAACCTGACTAGTAAATGCTACAACGATAACTGAATAAATAAAACTGCCAACGGTGTGAGTTCCTCGGTTGACTTCCTCGTTTGGTCTCGAGGGGGAAACGCCAGGATGGGTTTGTTTGGTGTTAGATTCAGGTTGGATCCGGATAGGTCCTTCTTATCCCTCTCTGATAACCGCCAGTTGTATCGAGTCTCTATAGGTTGTTTAGTGCATGCTGCCGCTGCCGCTTCAGTCCACCATACCTATGTAGGCGAGGACCGCCGAATTCTAGCCTCGCCGTGTACTGGCCTCAGTACTGACGCTCCTTCTTTGTTTTCTGCTTTGCCCTTTGTCGGCACCCCTTTTGTTAAGCAGGTTTTGAGATCGACGCCGTTAGCAGGGTTACCCTTCCGGCTTGGCCTGGGCAGGGTTATGGACGCCATTGGTTATTCTTCAGGGCTCTTAGCCCCATTTGCTTCTTGTCCGTAGTCGGACGCTCTACCGTTTTCAAGGTGATTTGGATCTTGTATATTATATCTGTATTCTTGACTCATGGAGTCGCTTATATATATATCTGTTCTGTGGGTCCCATCGAGGACTGTCGTGTAATGTTATTGCTTCGTTTTCCACCCGCACGAAAGTGCCTGGTGGGCACCTTTGAATCGTTTCTATGCGGGTTTGGCGAATTTTGCTCAAACTTGCATAGGTCTGATTCGGAGGGTGTTACACTCATCCATAGAGAAAGAATTTTCCGTTGGGCCCCCAAACAAGGATTTATAATAGGTAGTGATATATGACTTCAGATGCTCCTGTCCCTCAATCATACCTTCATCCTGAATCAGAGAGTGAATAAGTTTTTTCTTTTGCTTGCCATTGGCAACAACATGGAAGTATCTAGTATTTGCATCTCCTTCCAGAATGAATTTTTCTTTAGAGCGTTGGTACCATTTGAATTCCTCCTCGCGCAGAAGTCGGGCTATCTCCGCATTCGATTGTCTTTTAAGCTCAATTTCTTGTGCAATTAACGGTCTGACCTCCACGAAAGTCTCTAAGTCATCAATTATAGATGTTAGGCGTATTTTTTTCGTTTTTAAGGATACCAGTTGTGTGCCTGGCCTAGCCCCGAAGGAACTTGCATAAATTACGCATTTTGTTATTCCATCGTAGGATATGCGTTTGGCCACCGACTGGTTTCTCCTAAATAGCCTTAACCATCTCGTAAAAACCATCACGGATCATCCAGCCGAGTTCAAATTTAAACTCATTCATAGACTTCCATGGCGGTGATCCAAAAGATAAAAGTAAAGGAGCATTGATCCGGCAAAGCCTCGATACGCTCTAGAGCGCGAACAGTTACCATAGGGAACTTTTGTTCCCAGTCAGTATCCATAAGCACTCTATCTAGTTTTTCGTATATTGGCTCCGGAAGACTATTAGCCCATGTAAATTGTCTTCCTAACATTGTAACCTCTCTCAAGTCCAGACTGTCTATAACAACATTGAAAATAAAGGCCAATATTCATCGCACTGGCCCCGACTTTTCTCGTGAGGAAATCTAAGCAAATTAAAATCCCCTCCTATAAGAATAGGATATGGATTGTCCTTTGCCAAATTCACAAGCTCACGTAAAAAGTCAGCCTTATAAACATCCTGGGCGGCCCCATATACAGCGACTAAAGACCATGTGAAATTGTCAGCCTTGTTACGGATATGGAGTCTTATAAAAAATTCTCCCACCAAACTAGCTAAAACTTTCATAGTCTCATCTCGAACGCCTAATAGGATCCCCCCAGATCGACCACGCGGTGGACGTGATATCCATATAAAGTCCACTCCACCAGAAAGGCGATTGAGTAGAGCTTGTAAAAAATCCCGTCTACCAGTCTCAGAAATACCCACAAAATCCAAATTATGGTCTCTCACACAATCAACAAAGAATAAATGTTTAGCCAAGTCCCGAAGACCTCTGCTATTTGAAAACATTCCATTCATTGAGAAACTATAGGAGATTTGGATACACGGGATCTCTTTTGCGACCGCTGGCTCTTTGATTTTCGACCAGAAGCTTTCATCTCATACATAGAGGCAAACCTAGTCTTATCAAAGTCCACCTCCGACACTTCACCGACTAAGTGAGAAAGGAGTTGACCATCTACTGTGGCATGCAACTCCTCCTCCTCAGTTAGTGAAGCATCGGGAAATACACCGACCTTAGGAGTAACCGTTAGACGGTCAACCTCCATGTGTCGCAAAACATTAGAAGAAAAAGATACTTCCTGTACAGAGCTATCCAAACTAATGCCAACATTGGATAGTTTAGAAGAAATAATAGGAGTAAAAAGGACAAAAAGGATTTCGAAGAAATCATTATACCTAGCGAATCTAAGATCCTCTTGTAGGGGTTTGTAGCATGGAAAACAAAAAAATTCTACCGCATGAACACACAATCAAGATCTAATCTATGATCAAGCCAAGATCTATCTACTAGATCGGTGCAACAAGTTGATAGAGTACTAACCCTCGAAGATCCAAAGCGGTTAACGAGAGCAGATTCTCGTGGGTGATGTAATCGTTCACTTGCCAATCTCAAGATTGCGTAGACGATCCTTCCGGCGCCGCGTTACGGCAGCGCTCCCGCAGTCGGTCACACATACGGTACTCGATGAAGACCTTCATATCCCTTGTTCCAGCAGGCAGCGGAGGTTGTAGCTCTCTCCTCGCAATTCCGGCAGCACGACGGCGTGGTGTTGGAAGTAGAGGGGAGATCCCGCAGGGCTTCGCCTAAGCCGGAGCGAGTATGGTGGAGTAGAGAGAGGGCCTCGGCGATCTAGGGTTTAGAGGGCCGAGGGGTTTAGAGCAACCGGAAGCTAGGGTTTAGCTAGACGGTTGTTTAGAGGAGATCTAGGGCAGCCGCATCTAGAAGGGGGCGGCGACTGGCCTAGGGTTTAGCTGGGGCGCCGACTAAGGGGCAAGGTGTAGGGAGAGGGGCGCCCCCTCCCTTTCTTTTATAGGTGGGAGGGGCGGCTAGGGCTAGCCGAGTCCTTACCCAACTCCCTTGCTAGCCGACGGTTTGGAGGAGGGAAGGGAAACCTTCTCTCCCCAGGTTTTCTTCTCTTCCTCCACTTGGAAACTAATGTCCCGGTTTGACTTTTCAAACTAGACTTTTAACTTTCAAACTAGAGTTTGATTTCTCTCTTCCAAGTGTCCAACCAAGTGACCTAGGACATGATGTAACCATTCCACTTTGTCATGACACATCCATGTAACCTTCCCCTTCCGGATCGGTGAACCTTCTAGACCCTTCTAGAACATTCCGATGAAAACACAGGAACTATTCCCAAACTCTGGATTTGGACTTTCCTTATATGAATCGTATTCTCCGGACCATTCCGGATCTCCTCGTGATATCCCGGATCCCATCCGAGACTCCGAAAAACATTCGGTCTCTTTACTCCCTTTCCATATCTACTAAACAACATTGAATCCTTAAGTGTGTCTCCCTACGGTTCGTGAATTACGCGAACATGACCGAGACACTTCTCCGATCAATAACCAATAGAGGAATCTGGAATTCATATGGCTCCCACATATTTCTATGATTACTTCATGATCGAATGAACCATTTACATACGATACCAATTTCCCTTTGTCTCGCAATACTTTACTCATCCGAGGTTTGATCGTCGCTATCTCTGCATACCTAGTTCAACCTCGTTACCTATAAGTACTCTTTTCTCGTTCCCGTGATATGTGATCCCTTGTGAGCCAGTCACATGCTTGCAATCCAATTGGATGACATTCCACCGAGAGGGCCCGGAGTATATCTATCCGTCATATGGATGGACAAATCCCACTCTTGATCCATGTGCCTCAACACATACTTTCCGAACACTCAATGCCACCTTTATAGCCACCCATTTACGGTGTGGTGTTTGATGTCATCAAAGCATCCTTCCGGTGATGGTGATTAGCATGATCTCATGGTCGAAGGAATTAGGTTACTATGTATCAGAAAGCTTATAGCAAGTGAACTATTTGAATGACTTGATCTTATGCTACGCTTAACTATAGGAGTATATCTATCACATCATTCTCCTAATGATATGACCCTGTTGTTAACAACATCTCTATGTTCATGATCAGGAAACCATGATCATATATTAACCAACAAGCAGGGTTTACTAGGGACTGTTTTATGTTTACAAATCACACAAGTATTAATGTTTCTGGTTAATACAATTATAGGATGGTATGTAAACATTTATCATAAGCATAAAGATATGATAATAACCACTTTATTATTGCCTCTTGGGCATATCTTCAACAGTCTCCCACTTGCACTAGAGTCAATAATCTAGTTTCAAACCTTTGTGCATTCAACACCTATGGCTTTCCGGTGTTGTATTTACACGATCGCTAGTGGTCAACTGATCTCCGGATCCGACACTTTCAGGTTCGTGTGTAATTGCATTTCTTTGCGTCTCTACGCATCACTCGTTCTCTAATGAGATGGCTTTGTATAAATTTGGTCCTTTGGTAAGACCTTTAGTTCCTTAGGGTTAAAACATGTTGATAATATTGTCGTACAATATATCTTCATAGTACTATCCCGCTGTGAACTTCACCTAGTTTGATAACAAACTACTTGACACAAATGCCCTCTTTTGCTGCTATAATAGCAGTCATATACTTAGCCTTTTGTTATTGTATCTGTCACAATGTCTTAACTTTGGAACTCATCCAAATAAATTATGGAACTTACTTTCCATCATATTGTGACACCCTTAGTTTAGATTGAGATAAACTTAATTTGTACTTTGTGACAATAGTATCAATGTAATACTTTTACAATGAACTAACCATCTATTTGTCACTTTTACAAAATAATATATTCTTAGTTCTTCTAAAAGATCATAAGAATATTTTTACTATTCTCCAATAATCAACTTATGAATCATTCTGGTATATGCTCATAACATTTAGAGCATAGGACATATCTGGATTTGTACACATCACAGCATGATTGATAAAATACTCTTTGTGATTTTATCCATCAAAAATACTTGAATCTTTATGCAATCCTTCCTATGCAACAAGAAACTTTCTTGTAGTTTCTATATTGAACTCATTCAATATCTCATCTATGTACTTCTAGCGCAACCATATTGGCGTCACAATTTATCCATATAGACATTGATGCCAAATATTCAGGTTCTGCCTAAGCCTTTCATCGAGATGAAATTCTTAACCTGTGTTAATAAAAAGATACGTCATTTCCAATCAACAATATGTCTTACACATAATGTATTAGAAACATGTCTTAGCGCTCCCACTTAATTTCTTGCAAATGCAAGCATCTTCATCGTCTCCGATGAAATTAAACTCTTTTAACAGTTTCATCATAGTGAAGATTCCAACTCTGCGATGCTTACTTCAACCATTGAAGTTTGCGTATGCTTTTAGCATCCTTTGAATTAACAAAACCCTTTGGACCGTGTCATGCACACGTCTTAGTTAACCATTCTATTAGAAGAACTTGTTTTGTTTATTCAACTACCACATAACAAAATTATATATAGTGGTTGCTACATTAATCCGTCTAGACTAAATATCGCTTAATGAAAGATCGGATCTTGTCATAGTCAACTATTTGAATATTGACCTGAACTCTTTCCCGACATGTCGATAATTTCATATATGTGAAACATTCATGTCTATTTCTTTATAGATCCAAATACGACTGTAGGGTTTTGCACCTTTTCAGAGGGTCTTTCAAGTTCAAAGATTGATCTCTCGTATATGGAACTATCACGGATTTTATGGCTTCAAACCTTTTGACGAAGTCAGGGCCCATCATCGCTTCTTTGCATGTAGTCGGATCATTATTGTCAAATAATGATTTAACTCTCAAATCTTGATATTTGATTGTTTACCCGACCTACTTGGTTCAATAGGAACTTAGACCCCCGTGACCACAACCTTTGAGGCACGTGAGCCATGAGCATTGTTGCTGCCTCCAGAACACTTTTTGGTGTTGCGCACCTTTGCACATATAGCTAAGGTTCTTTTAACCTTATCAAAGTTCTATTGTCCTCCCACTTAACTTTTTACGGAAAATTCCTTTCTCAAAGAAACTTGACGTTCTAAGTGACAAACATTTTTGTCATTGGTGTTATGGAGGAATACTCAACTATTATTCAAAATAACATACAAAAATATGTTCATCCGATTTTGGTTGCAAACATCTTTCTTATGCATAGCATACCAATGTTTTAAGAAAGGACAACTTGGGTTTTATCCCAAACCATAACTATATATGGTGTCATTTCAATGGATCATGATGGAGCTCTTTTCAGTGAAAAAGCGATAGTCTCTAAAGCTTTTAATCTTTAAAATATAATGGCAGTTTTATGAATTACACCTTTGATCTTACCATGTCAAACAAGGTTTCATTGCATATCTCGATTATTCCATACTCATATGGTGTTCCAGGAAACGCAAATCCATGGAATGATTCCTCAAATCTTAGGTGTTATGCTAAACTTGTAACTCAAATATCTCCCTTTATGATCCTATCATAAATTCTTTATTTTCTTGTTACATTGATTTTTCACTTCATCTTGAAAGTCTTCGAACTTTTCAAATGTTTCACACTTCACCCTTATTAAGTAAATATTCATATATTCACTCAAATTTTCGGAGAAAGCATATGAAGTTGAAATCCATCGCTCTTGACTACACATAATGGGCTTTATACATCTCTATGCACAATTTCAATAAGCTAGTCATTCGTTCACTTTTGGCCTATGAATGGAGTTTTAATTATCTCTAGGAAAGTTTCGCAAGCGTCATTTGATCAAAAATCAAAAGACTCCAAAATTCCATCCACATGGAGTTTCTTCATGCTTTCTTTCCAATATAATTTAAACGCCGATGTCACTTCCTAAGTGATCTTTATTATCAATTGTCTTTCGACATTTTTAGCAATATTTTTATGGATGTGATTTATTCAACGAAATTTGTAAATCATACGATGCCAATTTCCCTTTGTATCGCGATACTTTACTCATCCGAGGTTTGATCGTCGGTATCTCTGCATACCTAGTTCAACCTCGTTACCGATAAGTACTCTTTTCTCGTTCCCGTGATATGTGATCCCTTGTGAGCCAGTCACATGATTGCAAGCCAATTGGATGACATTCCACCGAGAGGGCCTAGAGTATATCTATCCGTCATATGGATGGACAAATCCCACTCTTGATCCATGTGTCTCAACACATACTTTCCGAACACTCAATGCCACCTTTATAGCCACCCAGTTACGGTGTGGTGTTTGATGTCATAAAAGCATCCTTCCGGTGATGGTGATTAGCATGATCTCATGGTCGAAGGAATTAGGTTACTATGTATCAGAAAGCTTATAGCAAGTAAACTATTTGAATGACTTGATCTTATGCTACGCTTAACTATAGGAGTATATCCATCACATCATTCTCCTAATGATATGACCCTGTTGTTAACAACATCTCTATGTTCATGATCAGGAAACCATGATCATATATTAACCAACAAGCTAGTTTAACAAGAGGCTTTACTAGGGACTCTTTTATGTTTACAAATCACACAAGTATTAATGTTTCCGATTAATACAATTATAGCATGGTATGTAAACCTTTATCATAAGCATGAAGATATGATAATAACAACTTTATTATTGCCTCTTGGGCATATCTTCGACACCTCTCCGCCTTACGCCGCATGGCCTTGAGCATGGAGTCCTCATCAGTCGCGGACGCCCCAGAGGCATTGACTCCATGGCGAGCGCTCCGCCTGAAGGGAGTACCACTCCCCTGCACAGCGACTGGCGAAGCGTCACCTGGAGAAGAAACCCGTGCTGGAGACCGAGACAACCCAGACCCCTCCTGGGTCCGATCGCCCCCATCGACCACCAAAGTCTCCTGACCCACCAATGGAGGCGAGATGTCCCTAAGTGTCCCCAGGTCCTCCCTGACCAGGGAGACGCGGTCATCCACCGCGTCATGGTTGGCCAACCCCGCCTAGGTCAGACCAAGCACAACAACATCCTGAAGCTGGTGTCGCGGTCAGCCGACCCCTCCTGGGTCAGCTTCCGCAAACACATCGAAGGAACAACCTCCTCAAGTACATGAGTGGAAACAGGAATATATCTGCTCAAAATATGCGTTCTAGACCTTGCTGGCGAAGCTGAGCAAGATTGCAGCACAGGAATGGAAACAAAACGAAGAGCCTCAAGTAACTGAGCAGGAGAAACGCGAGACGCCGAAGTAGAACCCTTCCCGCGAAGAGGGGAATCCAAAAGAAGAGCATCCGGAAGTTGTCGTCCCCATGGAGTAACCGGATTAGCATTAAAAGGGGTGACAGCAAACACCGTCTGCACCCCCTGACTGGAAGATGCATAGCCGAGGAAGAGCCAGAACCCACCCCCTGAGTGGCAGCAACAGCCTCAGAAGTATCCATAGAATCCCCAAAATGCTTCCCATTGGCATCATCATCTCCTTTTCTCCACAAGAAAGGAACAAACTCTGGTTCCGAAATATAACCCTCAGGTTCAATCCAGAAACGAAACTCAAATACCTTATGCTTGACCACGGCATATGACACAATAAAGTGGCCAAGTGAATCCTTCGCCTTGAGAAAAACCTTCGTATCAAACATCTCCATGAGAATACGGACGACCCCCCGCTTCCGCAGACTGAACAAATCCACATATAGAGTGTTCCCCATGAGTCCTCCAACGGCCCACAAGCCCTGAAAGGAGCGCAAAATATGGGGTACCCCCTCCACATGTAGCCAAACCTGCTGCATCTCAAACTTATGTGGCACCTCCTCCATCCTGTATACCGAGAAGGTCAGTTGAGCGGTACTGAGCGGAACGGTCATCAGGATTCCATCCACCCTGTCTAAATCCTCAAACGTCGGGAAGCTCACTAAGAAGGCAGAATCTCCATGAGGCACCGCCTCCCACTTCCACTGAACATGCACCTGGCACCGCTTGGCAATCTGCCTCTGAACGACCTCCGCTGAAACCATCGGGCCAGAAACTCGTACCAGAGCAATAGGGGTCTGATTGCGTGCAAGATGATCCCAAGTCACTGCATCCAGAATCTAGGTGAACAGAGTTTGCTCGCTCCCAATACCAGCCATATACGGAGTCAAGCGCGGCTGCTTCAGCACAGGACACCTCAATGTGGGATGTGCAGTGCAATAAAAAATGTAGCAATAGTGGATCGCCTTACAATCCTTGGTCGCATGAGTATTGACCGCACACTTCCAACAATGAACAAACTTCTTATTCTTCTTACCACAGTCGGTCCCTCTGAAACCTGTGAAGTGACAACCGGCTGCTGGTTCAGCTGCTGCTCCTACGGGGTGTATTGCTGCAAGAAAGGAGGTACATAAGACCTGGGCACCTGCATCTGCGGAACACCATACTGCTGGAAACTCTGCTGCTGAGGATGAAGCTCCTGATCCGACTAGGCTTGAATGACCTGTGGCTGAACCCCTCGATTCTGAGGCTGCTTCTTATTCTTTTTCCTCTTCGGAACAGCAGACACCGCAGCCCCCACTCCGATGGAAAACAGCTGCGCTGGCTGCGATAGAACCACACCCATCTGATCTCCGATGTAACATCTATGGAACATAGGGCCAGGTGCTGTCCTCGGCAAGTAAGACGCGGCTGGCTGACCGGCAAACGGAGGCGGTGCCCCGCGATATGGCTATTGTAGGGTTTGAGGCGGAACAACATGCAACACATTGAAGTAGGCCACGGGTGGTCTGAACTGTACCCCCGGCGGAAAGTGCGGGGGGCCCGAAGCCGGCTGGTACATGTTCGACACGGCAGGAGCGTGCATTGAACCATGCCCGGTCACAGTAGCCTGTGCCGGAGAGGCCGACGTCGGCACGGGAGGCCTCATGGCGGCAGGAGGAACAGCCCCGGCGGCAGACAAAGGAGCCCCACGCAGCCCAGGAGTAGAGGCCGGACCCCTAGGGTTAGCACCCAGACCCTGCCCCGCCATCGCAGAAGAGACGATCGCGTCAAAGGATACTCCAGGCAAACACAGAGGGCGAGGAGGCGGCGACGGCGAACCAGGGCGATCGGAGGCGGAGCAGCGGGACGAAGGAGGTGGCGGCTCGGTCGAAGACTCCTGACGCCAGGAACGCTTGAGCCTACTAGCGATGCCCATCCAGGAGAAATGCGGAAACAACTCCACATTCGAGCCACCCCTGGCGGGACCTCCTTTCGGACCCACCGCGTCACCCATCGAAACCGACTCGTCCACGCGCGGTGAAAACGGATCGCGACGCTCCTGGCTTGTGCAATCGACAGCGGCATCCAGGAAGATCCCAAGCATCGGCGGCGCCGACGCTCTCCTCGGTGGAAGGGGCCCCCTCCAAGGTCGAATCCGAGGTGCCCGACATAGAAGCAGCCCCACGGGTAACGCCACCGACCCACCTCGACCCGCCGAAGGAGAAGTAGAACGGCCGGGAAGAGATGAACTCCGCGGCGGCGACGAAGGGGGTCCTTGCTCCCAGAACCGAGACGCCGGCGTCGGGTAGCCAATAGCCTCCCAGAACGCCTGTTTGATCTCCTCATCAGACTTCCTCCGACGGCGGCAGACCGTGGTCCATCCCAACTCGCCAGAAGGATCCTCCAGCGTCTCTAACGCCACCCGCGCCGCCATGGATTCCTCGCCATCGGAGCCGGAGTTCGAGCCCAGGCATCGAAACCAAGACCCTAAACCCACATCCGGTGAAGAGGCAGCTGCAGGCGATCCCATCGCCCTGGGTGCGAGGGTGAGCCGCCGCCCACCTCGAGCCATCAGATTGGCGTGGTTAGATCTTCCCCGATTTTAGCACCTGGCTGCTGCGCCGGGAGGATCCCGATTTAGACACCGAGCTGCAGCGCTGGGAGCAGCCAGATTTGTACTGGCGCTAGACGTGGTTGGCCTTCTGGATAACGGCTGATCAATCCGGTGATGAAGGGTGGTGGCTGATCAATCCCGTGATGAATGGGATCTCAATATCCAGGAGGCGGCGGCGGTGGCCAAGGGCTTCATGTCTGATAAAATCACTTAAGATTTCCTCAAGAAATCCAGCACCGTGGATGAGGTGACATTGCCGATTGTTTATGTTCCTCTGCAGTAGTCTCTACAGGAATAGTCATAAGGGAGCAAAATTCATGTTATGTGGGTCCGATCCATCTATTTCAATGACAAGTAATATGGATCGGAGGGAGTATTAAATTTGTTAAAATTTAGATGAATCTAGACACTATTTAGTATTCTCTTCGATTCATATTACTTGTCGAAAAATAGATGAATCTTTTTCTTTGAGGGAATCGTGAACTTTATTAATTAGAAAATACGGAGTTACAATCGGTCGCTAGACCGTGAACTAAGAACGAAGGGCAAGCCGTCGGCCATCTCTGTGACACATCATTTGTGCAAGCAAACTTGGCACAACTGTGGGCCATATTGTTGGTAGAACAGTGAATCCAACACAAACTAAAAGACTGAAAAGACAAACTAAGCTCAAGGATATCATCTAAAATTGGAGAGATCGCCGAACGGTCACTCAGACCAAAGTTCCAGATACGAACCAGTTTGAAGCAGTCCACCTCAAACACTACCCGAGTGAATCTCTCTTCCTCCGCGAACATCATAGCGTCCCGGAGTGATAGAGCCTCAATCTTCAGGGGGTCCAAGAATCCTGGGTAAAGGGTACTCCATGCACCCCTAAAGCCATTGCAGTCTCGAGTAACACCCCCTCCTCCCGCGGCACCATCATTTGCAGCAAGCGCTCCATCAGAATTGATCTTGATAAACCCATCTGGAGGCCTTTGCCACTTGCACACTAACCTACTTGGTTATGTACCTTGCTGTACCGGTGGAAGCTCCAGGGACAAAAGAGTGTCCCTAACAAACTCCATGGATATTGCAGGATTGTAACCGTTCTTATTGTTAGATGTATATATCCGTATAACACTTATCATGAGTCCATTTGTTTCTTGAATCCCAAATTGAGTACATGATTGTCAGGATTCGCGGTTTGTCCTCACTAGTGGAAACGCGGGCTTTTGTTGATCCCGAAAATGGGCTTTAACACCGGTTCTTCTACGAACCGGTGTTAAAGGGGGGGCCGTACCAGCGTGGCCTCTGCGGCATTAAAGGAGCCCCCCCTTTAACACCGGTTCGTGCCACGAACCGGTGTTAAAGGTCTTTCCACCAGTGGCCCGCGCACCCCCCCCCTTTAACACCGGTTCGTGGCACGAACCGGTGTTAAAGGGGGGGGGCTATATAAGACACCACCCCAGCCCACACACACCCCACTCTTCCATTCTTTCACATTTTGGAGCCTAGCAAGAGGGTGTGAAGAGTGCTAGTTTGTGTTTTTTTCATATGCACTAGAGGTGTTCGGTGAAATGCCCGAGAGCTCAAAATAAGCTTTCTTGTTGCTCTTTCCGTCTCGGTCGAGGTCGGCAACTATAGTTTCATGTGTCATTGATGTACTATATATATAAATGGTCATCTCCCTATTATTTTTTGATATATACTACATATTAATGCAGATGAATCGACAATGGATGTACGGTGACCGCCGCACTTCCGAGTACATTACGGGCCTCCAAAATTTCATCGTTGTGGCTAATGCAAACCGTGGTCACAATGGTTTTATGTGCTGTCCGTGTGTTCACTGTCAGAACAAGAAAGACTACTCAAATACCAGAACCATTCACGCCCACCTGCTTCGATCTGGTTTCATGCCCAGCTATAATTGTTGGACCAAGCACGGAGAAAAAGGGGTTGTGATGGAAGACAACGAAGAAGAAGAGGATGATGAAAACTATCATAATATGTATCCTGAATATGATGATAATGCAACGGAGGTAGATAATGAAGATCAAGAGGGAGCAGATGGGCCCGCTGATGACGATCTTGGTCGGGCCATTACTGATGCAAAGGAAGAATGTGAAACTGAAAAGGAGAAGGAGAAGCTGGAGCAGATGTTAAAGGATCACAAAACATTGTTGTATCCAACTTGCGAAGATGGCCACAAAAAGCTAGGTGCCACACTGGATTTGCTGCAATGGAAGGCAGAGAATGGTGTGACTGACAGCGCATTTTCAAAGTTGTTGGTAAAAATGAAGAATCTTCTTCCAAGAAATAATGAGTTGCCTGACAGTACATACCAAGCAAAGAAGGTTGTCTGCCCTCTAGGATTAGACGTGCAGAAGATACATGCCTGCATTAATGACTGCATCCTCTACCGCGGTGAGAAGTACGAGAATTTGGATGCATGCCCGGTATGCACTGCACTGCGGTATAAGATCAGACGAGACGATCCTGGCGATGTTGAGGGCGAGGCCCCTAGGAAGAAGGTTCCCGCCAAGGTTATGTGGTATGCTCCTATAATACCACGGTTAAAACGTCTCTTCAGAAATAAAGAGCATGCCAAGTTGTTGCGATGGCACATGGAAGACCGTAAGAAAGACGCGATGTTGAGACACCCCGCTGATGGGTCACAGTGGAGAAAAGTCGAGCGAGAGTACCCGGACTTTGCACGTGACGCAAGGAACTTAAGGTTTGGTCTAAGTACAGACGGCATGAATCCTTTTGGTGAGCAGAGCTGCAGTCACAGCACCTGGCCTGTGACCCTATGTATCTATAACCTTCCTCCTTGGTTGTGTATGAAGAGGAAGTTCATTATGATGCCAGTGCTCATCCAAGGCCCGAGGCAACCCGGCAACGACATTGATGTGTACCTAAGGCCATTAGTTGAAGAACTTTTACAGCTGTGGGCCAAACCAGGTGTACGTATGTGGGATGAGCACAAAGGGGAGCCATTTGACCTACGAGCATTGCTTTTCGTAACCATCAATGATTGGCCTACTCTTAGTAACATTTCAGGGCAGACAAACAAGGGATACAATGCATGCACACACTGTTTAGATGATACTGAAAGTGTATATTTGGATAAATGTAAGAAGGTTGTGTACC
Organism: Avena atlantica; assembly: GCA_910589765.1. Taxonomy (NCBI): domain Eukaryota; kingdom Viridiplantae; phylum Streptophyta; class Magnoliopsida; order Poales; family Poaceae; genus Avena; species Avena atlantica. Next base: position 84,290,103 of record OU342734.1, on the reverse strand, counting down.
TAGGGTATCGTCGATTTCTTCCGAACCTGCATCCAGTAAGAAAGAAAGGCAAGCATTTCAAACGTCTGGCAGAACCCCGGAGGAAGCCTGTCCTCCGTACCGGTGAGGAGGTATTTGGTATGGTCAAGGATCTAGAAGTAATCTTTGGAAAAGGTCCTGGCAGTCTATCTGTTCCGAATGACGATGCCGGACACGCGCCCATGTGTAAGAAGCAATCTATATTTTGGGACCTACCCTATTGGAAAGTCTTAGAGGTCCGCTCTTCAATCGACGTGATGCACGTGACGAAGAATGTTTGCGTGAACCTGCTAGGCTTTCTAGGAGTGTATGGGAAGACAAAAGATACACCGGAAGCACGACAGGACCAGCAACGTCTGAAGGCCCCTGAAGAGCCTATGCATCCTGAGAACGAGAAGGGTAAACGATGCCACTTAACTCCTGCCAGCTACGCTCTTACCAAAGCAGAGAAGGAAATCTTTTTTGAATGTCTGAGCAGTATCAAGGTCCCGTCTGGCTTCTCGTCGAATATAAAGGGAATAATAAATATGACAGAGAAAAAATTCCAAAACCTGAAGTCTCATGACTGCCACGTGATTATGACACAATTGCTTCCGATTGCATTGAGGGGGCTTCTACCTGAAAATGTTCGAGTACCCATTGTGAAGCTATGTGCATTCCTCAATGCAATATCTCAGAAGGTAATCGATCCAGAAAGCCTACCAGGGTTACAAACAGATGTGGCCCAATGTCTTGTCAGCTTTGAGTTGGTGTTCCCACCATCCTTCTTCAATATTATGACGCATCTCCTGGTTCACCTAGTAGAAGAGATTGCCATTCTCGGTCCTGTATTTCTACACAATATGTTCCCCTTTGAGAGGTACATGGGAGTCTTAAAGAAATATGTTCATAACCGTGCTAGGCCAGAAGGAAGCATCTCCAAGGGCTATGTAACAGAGGAGGTCATTGAGTTCTGTGTTGATTTTATTCCTGACCTTAAGGCGATTGGTGTTCCAGAATCACGACATGAGGGGAGACTGCGTGGAAAAGGCACCCTAGGATGTAAAGCAATGATATGTAGGGACGGGCATTCTCTCAATCAAGCACACTACACGGTTTTACAAAGATCTATCTTGGTTGCCCCGTATATCAATGAACACAAGAATTTAATACGCCTCAAACACCCGGGGCAGTCTGATGAATGGATTATAAGTGAACACATGGCGAGTTTTGGCGGCTGGCTGCAAAGACTTCTCACGAATAACACCACTGTTGGGGATCAGCTGTACTTGTTGGCCAGGACACCGTCTTCGACTGTATGTACTTTCCAAGGGTACGAGATAAATGGGAATACATTTTACACGATAGGCCAAGATAAAAAGAGCACCAACCAAAACAGTGGTGTCCGCTTCGATGCAGCAGAAGACAATGGGCAAAAGACCACATATTATGGGTTCATAGAGGAGATATGGGAACTTGACTATGGACCTAATTTTAAGGTCCCCTTGTTTCGATGCAAATGGGTCAAGCTAACAGGAGGAGGGGTTGAGGTAGACAAGAAGTACGGAATGACAACGGTGGATCTCAACAATCTTATGAAGAACTTAGACGAACCATTCGTCCTATCCAATGATGTGGCTCAGGTTTTCTATGTGAAGGACATGTCCTCCAGACCAAAAAAAAGAAAAAATATGCAAACGAATACATCATATGATGAGCCAAAGCGTCACATAGTTCTTTCAGGGAAAAGAAACATCGTGGGAATCGAGGACAAGACAGACATGTCAGAAGATTATAATAAGTTTGATGAAATTCCGCCCTTCACAGTGAAAACTGACCCAAGCATTCCGTTAAGTAAAGAAGATGCTCCATGGTTACGACTGAAGCGATCATAAGGAAGGGCATATGCCAAGAAGTTCATGCTCATATTATGTAACTCTAGTTCATGTTTTTAATATTAATACATGTCTTGTGGATGGACCGGGAGTATGAGAAGAAGTTGTCCCGATTCGTCGTACTTACCATTAAGATCTGATCTCCAAACGCGCGCGGTCACATATTAGGGAGTGCCTCTATGACCAGTTTCTTGGAGATGCCGGAGGACTAGGCTCCGTCGGCATCTCCCTGAAACTGGCCGTAGTGGTGTCCCTGCTCTTGAAAACCATCTTGCAGCTTTGTAACTTGTCTAACTAGATCAATACACTAACTAATTTCACATATTAGGGAGTGCCTCTATGACCAGTTTCTCGGAGATGCCGGAGGACTGGGCTCCGTCGGCATCTCCCTGAAACTGGCCGTAGTGGTGTCCCTGCTCTCGAAAACCATCTTGCAGCTTTGTAACTTGTCTAACTAGATCAATACACTAACTAATTTCACATATTAGGGAGTGCCTCTATGACCAGTTTCTCGGAGATGCCGGAGGACTGGGCTCCGTCGGCATCTCCCTGAAACTGGCCGTAGTGGTGTCCCTGCTCTCGAAAACCATCTTGCAGCTTTGTAACTTGTCTAACTAGATCAATACACCAGGGAGCTAACTAATTTCACATATTAGGGAGTGCCTCTATGACCAGTTTCTCGGAGATGCCGGAGGACTGGGCTCCGTCGGCATCTCCCTGAAACTGGCCGTAGTGGTGTCCCTGCCTCAAACTGGCTGGAGGACTGGACTCACAAGGATGCCTATTTATAGTACAAGCAGCTCGACATAGTGTTGACACTTACAAAATAATGTCGACACTCACCCCTATTATTAGTCCCGGTTGGTGTCTCCAACCGGGACTAAAGGTTCATCTTTAGTCCCGGTTGGTGACACCATCCGGGACAAGGTACACGCCGCACGACATAATGTCGACATGCACTCACCTCTATTATTAGTGCTGACTCGTGTTTTGTCCCGGTTGGTGTCTCCAACCGGGACTAAAGGTTCATCTTTAGTCCCGGTTGGTGTCTCCAACCGGGACTAAAGGTTCATCCCGCCATTTTTTCCCGCCATTTTTCTTCCCGCCATTTTTCTTCCCGCCAGTTCTTCCCGCCATTTTTCTTCCCGCCATTTTTCTTCCCGCCAGTTCTTCCCTCCAGTTCTTCCCGCTAGTTCACTATATATATATGTAGGGGGTTGGCCTCCATTGTCATTGCACATCTCTAGACTCTTTCCCATGGCTTCCACCGTAGCACTAACCCCCAGGGAGGCGGAGGCGCTTTGCGCCTCAAACTACCCCTGCCCGCCGGGCTACTGTGTCCCCGTCGGCTGGATGCTGAGCGTCGGAGGTGTGCCGGTTCCTCCTGTCCCTCTAGGTGTGGCGCGCCGGATGGCCATCACGAACCACTACTACTTCGAGCTCACGCCGGAGCAGCGGAGGAATCCCAGATGGCATCCCGACTATTTCTCTACTTGGGAAGCCTTCTTCGTGGATCGGCATGAGAGGGCGCTCGCCAGGCACGAGGAGGACGGCCCACCTCCTCCTAACTTCAACGAGGCCGGCCGTCGGCTATGGTGGCGCGGTCGGACTCTCCAGAGCGTCATGGCCTATGACACTGCCGCCGACTCTAACCCCCGTCTGCGCTACCCTCAAGTCCAGCCCACGCGCTACCCTCAAGTCCAGCCCACGCGTACTCTCCAAAGGTTCAATTACGGTGACCCCGACGACGACAGCGATGACGGCGGCGGCGAGTACGACGACTACAGTGGCGAGTATTACAGATGTAGGCAGGAGCATGACTAAATCACTCCAACATTCCGAAACAAGTTCGGCCGATTGTTACTTAATCTGGCCATGTATCTTAATTTTCAGTTCTTTTATGTATCTTAATTTTCAGTTCCAGTTCGGCCGATTGTTACTTAATCTGGCCATGTATCTTAATTTTCAGTTCTTTTATATATCTTAAAAAAGCACCTTTAATGCATGAAATAAGTGTTTATTTATTTTAAAAAATTTCATGTAAAGTAAATATAAAAATCATTTACATGAATGGATAGATATTATTTTTCTGAAAATTATGATATATTATTCATATTTTTCTGAGTTGAAATGAAAAAGATATGAATTTTCTAAATTCATATCATAGTTTTTGAATTAAAAAAGCCCCTTTAATGCATGAAATAAGTGTTTATTTATTTTAAAAAATTTCATGTAAAGTAAATATAAAATGATTTACATGAATGGATAGATATTATTTTTCTGAAAATTATGATATATTATTCATATTTTTCTGAGTTGAAATGAAAAAGATATGAATTTTCTAAATTTCATATCATATTTTTTGAATTAAAAAGCCCCTTTAATGAATGAAATAAATGCCCCCCCTTTAACACCGGTTCCAGACAGGAACCGGTGTTAAAGGGGGGGGCATTTATTTCGTTTCCCGCGCGCACACCCCCCCTTTAACACCGGTTCGTGGCTGGAACCGGTGTTAAAGGGGGGGGGTTTCCCGCGCGCATTTAATACCCCCCCCTTTAACACCGGTTCGTGGCTGGAACCGGTGTTAAAGGGGGGGTATTAAATGCGCGCGGGAAACCCCCCCCTTTAACACCGGTTCCAGCCACGAACCGGTGTTAAAGGGGGGGGGTTATAACTCGCACCTTCCCTCTTCTTCCTTCTCCCCCCAGCCAGATCGAAAAGCGCGCAGAGCCGTCGCCGTCCAGTCATCGCCGTCGCCGCCCTCGCCGTCGCCGCCCTCGCCGTCGCCATCCCGCGGGAGCACCGTCGCCCCCCCTCGCCGTGCGCGAGCCGCGTCCAGGCTCCCCGCCGTCCTGCGCGCCTCCCGGCGAGCTCCGTCGACCCCGCGGCCGCTCCGCCCAAGGACCGCCATCGTCGACCTCTAGCTAGCACCGCCGTCGCCCTCGCCTTCCTCCACCGCCCGGCCGCCTCTCTGCATCGCCGGCCTCGCCTCTCCAGCTCGACCTCGCCGGGCGCCGTCTCGATCGTCCCGCTCACGCCCTCACCATCCAGCCCTCGCCGTCGCCGCCCTCGCCGTCGCCATCCCGCGGGAGCGCCGTCGCCCCCCCTCGCCATGCGCGAGCCGCGTCCAGGCTCCCCGCCGTCCTGCGCGCCTCCCGGCGAGCTCCGTCGACCCCGCGGCCGCTCCGCCCAAGGACCGCCGTCGTCGACCTCTAGCTAGCACCGCCGTCGCCCTCGCCTTCCTCCACCGCCCGGCCGCCTCTCTGCATCGCCGGCCTCGCCTCTCCAGCTCGACCTCGCCGGGCGCCGTCTCGCTCGTCCCGCTCACGCCCTCACCGTCCAGCCCTCGCCGTCGCCGCCCTCGCCGTCGCCATCCCGCGGGAGCGCCGTCGCCCCCCTCGTCGCGCGGGAGCCCTCGCCGTCGCCCTCACCCACACCACCCTCGTCGTCGCCCTCGCCGTCGCCATCCCGCGGGATATAAGTAAGGGCATGTTTGATTCAAAGGATTTGTATATGAAACTTTCCTATGGTGGTTGTTTGTTTTGTGTTGTTCATTGTTTAATGTTTCAAAGTGTTATCATCCATGATTGATCCATGTGAACACCACTAAAAATAAAAAATATATCCGCCCCTCCCCCCTCGATCTCGCGCCGAGCAGGTGTTGGTGGCATAGTTGTAGTACTTCTTCTCAGAGGCCACGGCGTCCGACGCGTTCCAGGCTATGTATATTGTATTGTATGTGTATTGTATATGCAGTAGAACAAGTGGCATATGTGTATGTATATTTGTATGTGTATGTATATATGTATATTGTATTGTATGTGTATTGTATATGCATGTGTATATTTTGTGCCACGCCGACGACCACCGCCACCATTATGCCGTCGACCCTGACCACCTCTGTCCTCGCTGAGCCTACACACGCGTCGAGGGTGTGTCGCCCATTTTAGGTAGACCATCACGTCGTGCTGGTTCGAACGCACACCCCCACGCACCCCGGCCCCGCTCTCGCCCTAGCGTCGCCACCTCTCGTTGTCAATATAGCATTATAATAACCATGCTATGTTAATCAACTTTGATGACAAGTTAATTAGAAGAAGTAAATGTACCCTCTCATATGAATCCGGGGTTTCTCCGAATTAGGGTTTGAAATGACCAAGCATGTATTAGGGTTACATTTCAAGACTTTTAACCTGTCATATCATCGTCCTTGCTTGAGCATTTCAATAGATGTATTACTGATATTTGTGTGATAATATTATTGTTTTAGAAACTATGGATCCACTTAGTAGAAACCTTGAAGAAGAAGAAATAATGGAGAACATTATTGATGAGGACACCTCACAATATCTGAACTTGGAGGGACATGACGATGACAGCTCAAGTACTAGTCATGGAGAAGATGAAGACTCCGGTGAACGCAATTTAATGGTTACAAAGTCCGGCGAGGTATATGCATTGATTAAGCCTCAGCTGACTTCCACCAACAATCTTCTTCTACATGTATTAATTAACGCTTCTTTCTTCTTTTAGCCCTCTGGATCGACCAGCCAGCAACCATCTTCTTCTACGAAAAAGAGCAAGCGAGGCGCGAGCCAGCGGTTGAAAGATCGTGCAAAGTTCACGATCGAAGCAGTCCGTGTTGATGGCAGGCCGATGGAGCCCAAGAAGGCCGCAGACAAATTTATACGTCAGGCTGGTGTTCTTGTTAGGGACCAAATCCCAATCATAATTGAAAATTGGAATAAGCCAAAGAAGGGCGACGGTACCTTTGTCGATGACAGATCCAAAGAAACGCTTTGGAATTCGTTGTTGGTAAATTTCACCCTTCCGCCAGAGGAGGATGAAAACAACCCGGTTATAAAGAAAAAGGTCAAAGAGTGGATTCTAAAGAAGATGGCTGAGGCTTTCCGCAACTGGAAGACAAAATTGAACAAATTTGTCAAAGCTGGCGAGACTCCAAATTTCGAAGACGCATATTATGCGAAGATAAGACCTCACTGGCCCGAATTTGAGACATATAAAAAAAGTGCTATAGCTAAAAAGAGGTCACAAACCAATACGCTTAATGCCCTGAAGAAGGAATACCACCAGAGGACGGGGTCAGGTGGCTACATATCTCAGAGGCCTAAGTGGGAGGAAGCTGAGAGGGCCCTGCGCGAGAGAGGGATCACACCCCAGACAGATGGGTGGGACCTACGTGCAAAGACTTGGTTCTACGGAATCGGGGCAAGGTTGGACCCAGAAACAGGATTGTGTATCTTCCCAACCATCCTTGCCAAACCCGTCACTGAACTCATCACGGCATACGAGGAAACATCCGCTAGGATCTTCCATCCCGACAGAGAGAATGACCAGCTCACACGCGCCATCGGTAAAAAAGAACACCCTAGACATGCACGAGGCACAGGGGGTATGACGTGGAAGGATGGGTTTGCCGACTGGAGCGACTCTTACAGATGGCGCGGCAGAAAAGAAAAAGAGCGTACAGATCGGATGACACAGATAGAACATGCACTTGCGGCGCTGCAGACGCAAGTGAATGCACAACAGAGCCATCAAGCTACCGGCCCATCTCAGCGGCATGAAGAGCCTGCATTGGAAGCTGCCCGCGGCCCAGACTCTGCGCGGAAAAGCAGTGTGGCTTCCACGGAGAACGTGCAGCCAACGCTTGAAATGACGGGTCCTCGATACCCCGTTGATGAGATCACGGAGAGCGAACACGCTGAGCTGCATGTGAGATTAATGGGCTTATCCATTAAGGTGGCTGTCGGCTATGCCTTACCTCCTGTAGCTGGTGGAACTTACCACTGCCGACCAATTCCAGATGGCTATGCTATTGTCGGGGTGGATGAGGTTGTGAAGGAATATGAGGAAGCACAGCTTGACCATGCTACAGGTGAAGGGGAAACTCAACTCAAATTTGCAGTGAAAACAACCATTCTTTGGAAGAAGGAACACATTGTGCTTCCAAATTGGAGGTCACTGGCACCCCCGCCGTCTCCGCAGCGTCAGCAGTCTGAGCCGCTTCAGCCATCTCCTGCGCGGCAGCCATCTCCGGCCCGTCAGCCATCTCCTGCGCGGCAGCCATCTCCGGCCCGTCAGCCATCTCCTGCGCGGCAGCCATCTCCGGCCCGTCAGCCATCTCCTGCGCGGCAGCCATCTCCGGCCCGTCAGCCATCTCCGGTGCTTCAGCCATCTCCTCAGCGTAAGCGGAAGAGCACTGCCACGAGGAGCATCAGTAGCACTGCCACAAAGAAATCCGCAGGAAACCGTACGCCAAAGAGTTCAAAAAACTACGTCCCGCAGCCTTCCGCCAAGCCATTGCCGGTTTTACCGTGGAATCGCAGCGACGAGGAGACCAATAGGATCTCGGGAGAACAGGTCAAGAAATTCTTTGCACCTAGACGGGCCGAGCCAAAGGAGAAAATAGATCCGGCGGTGGTGGAGAAGTTTTACAAAAATCTTTTGAAACCTGAAACCCCACTTGTGCCGGACTACGAGCGCCAGATTTTGAAGGCGGATGCAAGGCGCCGTAGGGAGACTGAAAGTAGCAGTCGTGAGGCACCCTAGAAAACAGTTCCCACGCTCGGAGAGCAGGAAAACCAATCATGCGCCCCGCTCCAAATGTTTGACAAACGGGGCGCTCCTCCCGTAGATGATTACGAGGCAGAGCTACAAAGAAAGGCCAATGAGATGGGGATGACTTACATTGCATACTTGAACGTCATGGGAGACAACTTGCCCAAATGCGATGTCAACCCCATACAGCCATGGAAGTATGGGGAGAATCTCGTCAAGAAAGAGGAGCTCAAGAATCTACCAACAAAGATGCGAAAATTGCACAAGTGGTACCTTCATTTCTGCAAGACGAGAAAAGAAGAATGGATCACGGCGCATATAAGAGATCAGATTTTCTTGTGCGGAGACGACGCGATCGAATTCAACATTCAAGACTTGCATTTTCTATTCAATCAGAAGGAACTCGACAAATCTGCCATCAGCCTTTATTGTGTGTAAGTACTATTTCTGTAATTTTTATCTCAACTCATTCACTTCATTAATTGCATGTATATATATATGCTCACCATATATGTATATACTATTATGCAGGAAAAAGGTTATGGAATGCATGAAAGGAGGCCCTTTTGACATTGGGTTCGTTGACCCAAATAGAGTTCATGAAGAAGTGGTAAGAGACAAACCCGGGCAAACAGAAGATTACTTGCTAAAGTCTTTACTGAGACAACAAACCAAAAGGGAAATACTATTGCCTTACAACTTCTCATGAGTACTGTTACCCTCTCTCTTGTACACATTCTGTTTCGGCTTACTCGATGTTAAGTGTAACTGATGATGAGTTATGCGTGCGTAGGTTCCACTTTATTCTGCTAGTCATTCAACCCGACTCAGGAAAAGTCCTTGTCATGGACTCGTTACGAAAAGAAAAAGAGCTATGGGCAGACTTTAGAGAGATGCTCCAGAGGTAATTTCAATCATATTATCGCACTAGATCGGCAACTTTCGTGACAATAAGTAATTAATTACTCCTTTATCCATTTTCTTTGTCGGACAGGGTTTGGAAAATGTTCACGGGCAGGGCCGTGGGTGAATGGTCAGAAGAACTAAAATTTGTAGACCAAAATGTAAGTAATACTAGCTAGCTTCCAATTCCATTATATCATGCTTTATTGATTATTATTTTGATTGAACTCTCTATTCTCGTAAAGTGCGCGCATCAAGGACACGGCAATAACTTATGTGGGTACTATGTTTGCGAATTCATTCGCAACACGATATGTGCGACAGGCCAAGCCGCACTAGAACAACTTAGAGTAAGTAAACAAAGTCCACAACATTATTTTATTACCATCAATTGTGTTGAGTTTTATTCTTATATATATATTGACGGCCCATTCTTCATATATATTCAGATCGAACGGATGCGGGACCAACTCCTACCATTTGAACGCATACGAGCCATTCAAGAGGAATTGGCGGGGTTCATACTTGATGAGGTCGTCACGCCTGGCGGAGAACTCTTTAGATATCCACCAAAATGAACGATGACGATGTATGTGCCGATGACGATGTATGTGCCGATGACGATGTTTGTGTATAATAATAGTTGCTTAATTATTCATGTACTCGTATGTACCGATGACGATTCTATAAGTATACCGCTCCCGATCGATTTCCCCTCGCTCTCCCCCCCCCCCCTCCGGCAGAAATACGCCCAGAACGGGGCAGAGGCAGAAGTCTGCCGCGGCAGAGATTTAGGCCGTTTTCCTGCCGCGGCAGAACTCTGCCGCGGCAGGAAAACGGCCTAAATCTCTGCCGCGGCAGAAGAACCTTTAACACCGGTTCCAGATACGAACCGGTGTTAAAGGGGGGGGGCCCTGAGGCCTGCGGCAGCCCCACGTGCGCCACCCTTTAACACCGGTTCGTATAGGAACCGGTGTTAAAGGGGCCCCCCCTCTAACACCGAACCCTCAACAGCGGTTGGGGAACCGCTGTTAGAGGGTCCTCCAAACCGGTGTTAGAGGGGTACGTGTGCACTAGTGCCTCCTCCAGAATAAAGGACTCGCAAATAATATCTTTTCCCCGTATTTGGATGGAGACGTGGGAGTTTCAGATTTAGAATCTCCTTTGCCGCCTCCCAAAACAATTAGACTGAGGGCACTCAATTAATGCATGCTTAAGATTTTCAGCAGTAGTTTTATAAATCCCACAGATGTTATCGTCTCTGATATGGCGCCAAGAGAGAGTTATATAATCAAACATAAAACCTTTGATAACCCTTCACCAAAATATATGCACCTTGGGAACCACTCTGATATTCCATAGTTTCTTCCACATCTCCGTTTCACCCGAAGACGAGGCTGACACATTCGAAAGTGCAGCCACCTACTCCCTCCGTTTCAAAATATAAGACGTTTTAGATTTGTGAAGAAAATGAATCTAGACTTGTTTTAGTATATAGGTTCACTCAACTTTGAAATAAATCTACACACTAAAAGAAGTCTAGATTCATTTTCTTTACAAATCTAAAACATCTTATATTTTGAAACGGAGGGAGTAGTCTCGAACTGAAAATTCCCCAGATTTTTCCTTAGCCCAAGCAATTCTGTCATCCCTAGCATGCACTCTCAGCAGAATTTGTAGGATTACTTCCGCGTCCGGCGCCAGAAAAATGGAACAGATTTTCACAGCATCCCAACTATGGTCCGCTGTGATCAATTCATTCACTGTCTCCACATCAGTTTCAATTAAGCGTCCCATAGGGCACATATATCTCAGTTTTAAAATCCAATTGTCATCTAAATTGATACCGTGTCTCATGTTCCGATTCTTTTAATCAGGCCTAACTTGGGAGCTTTCCTCCCTGCAAAGATTGCTCGCCACGTTCGTGACGCTGCTCTAGGAGCAGTTGCCTCCATACCTCGATCAGGGAAGTATCTTGAGTTTGGGTACGTGATGAGCCGCCACCCCTGTCTCTCTAAGAGTGTTAAATTAAAATAGGTGTATCTAAACATGTTTTAGTGTTAGATACATTCAATTCGATGACAACTAATATTGATCGGATGAAGTATACTGATTTATCTAACTTTAACAAAACCTAAGACATCTTCGCCACATGCAGTTGTGCGTGACTATACATTGTCTACATATCTTACTCGGTTAGGATCTTTGTATGCAATACTTGTACTTCTTCCAATTCATATTAGTTGACTTAAATTTATCTAGATTCGAATGTATCAAGCACTAAAATATGTTTAAATACATCCAAATCTAGATAAATTCACGTCAACTAATATGGATTGAGGGAGTACTATTATGTATTATGTATAGTACTCCCACTAGTATATGAATCTATACATGTTAATCAATGAATCAAAAAAATTCTACTCTCTCCGTCTTAAAATAAATGTCTTAGATTTATTAAAATTAGAATGAATCTATACACTATTTAGTATATAGGTTTATCCAAATTTTAATAAATATGAGACATCTATTTTAAGAGGAGGAAGTACTTTCGCATATTACAATAAAATGACTCTTTTTCTTGTAGGCATTGCAACACTCTGGTTCGGTATTTATTACTCCCTCTGTTTTAAAATATAAGATGTTTTAGGTTTGTGAAGAGAATGTATCTAAACTTGTTTTAGTGTGTAGATTCACTCCAAACATGAGTGAACCTATATACTAAAAATAGTCTAGATACATTTGCTTCATAAAGCTAAAACATCTTATATTTTGAAACGGAGGGAGTAGACATCTAGCATCGGGGAGGTCTACGCTCATTGCAAAGAGTGTGGAGGAAAATTTGAGAGAGAAAAAAGACATTGAGAAAGAAGATGAAAAAAGACTAGCCGCCGCTCACAAGGGAGATGCGACCAAATCTAAGAAAATATAGTGAAGGCATGCCGTGCGTCAACCATGTGAGTAGTTTCCTATACACCTATTATAATTTTCGCTACTCCCTTCAGTCCATATTAATTGACTTAAATTTATCTAGATTTAAACGAATCTAGACACTATTTATTATATAGGTTCATCGAAATTTCAACAAATTAAAGTCAATTAATATGTATTGGAGGAAGTAATACACTTGGTAGGAGAGGCCATGTGATGTCTAAGATGCGTGAACCCATTAGTCTATCCTCCTAGGTTCGAACATTGGTCAATCCACGCCAAACTTCTTTTATTCGGGAACAATGTATAAGCCTGAAATTCCCTTGGTTAAGAGCGAAACATATGTTCGTCCCAACCACGAGGATATTAACATCACGCATTGCACCGCCAGAATGGTCTACCATAGCCGGAGACGATGAAATAGGAGAAATATCGAAATCGAGTGGAAAGGAAGGAGGCATGAGAAAGAAGATGAGAATGACTAGCTATAAAATTTAGCATGCTATATATAGCAAGAAAAAAAATAGGTTCATAATAAGTATCGCTGATTTGGTAAACTTCAGATTAAATCAGCGATAGTTTTTATGAATTCGGAGGGTGTACTGAATATATCGGGTGCTCCGGTGGATCACGGAACATTTCTGTCCAGATGCGTGTACAGGTATTGTTCACTCCACACCGAGCTTTCAGGGGCCTTTTCGACCCAACTTCCTGGCCTTGTAGCGTTTGAAAACAAGCAAGCCTTTTTCTTCCACGGCTTCGCCTAGTGCGGGGTGCATTGCATCATCACTGGTGAGGAGGAGATTAAGCTATCACACGTCACACTTAATTAACCAGCCGGCAGCAGCGTATACTCCCTCCGTTTTAAAATATAAGATGTTTTAGGTTTATGGAGTAGAAACGTAATGCGAGGTGAGCCAGCTGCTGGAAACCTAACAAGGGAAAGATCCGCGGTGTGCTCCGATTATAAAATGCTAATGTCTCGCGTCAAGCGTGTTAAGCTTGAGGCGAAAGGCAGCTGATCGTTCACGTCGCCAATTTGTTTATTACGATGATGGCCGCTTGGTCATCCTCGAAAGGTGGTGGCGACTGGCATATGCAAGGGAGGGAGGGGATATAAAAGACGCCGCGAAGTTTAACGAGTCATCGTCATCATCGTCGGTGGCGGGCACCAAGGACCGAGGAGGAGTTGTTTATTCCGAGCAGCAGCATTGTTTTCCATGCGGGTCGTCGCTGTCACACAGTCACAGATTAGTGGGGAGGAGGCATCGTTCCGTCCGAGCGAGCGATCCTTTATTTTCGGCCTACCGGCGATCGATTCCGACATCCCAGAGATGCAACAAACAGGACATCCTCGGGTCGGGTGTTTCTTTCCGATACAATTGGAGGGTGGTAGTTTTTCTCTTCGGTAACAGTGAGGCGGCGTTTACTGCCTTGTTTTAACAACAGAAGGTCGCGTGATCCGTGTAGTAGTACAGGCAACAACATAGCTAGTCCTGCGGATCGGACGGACATGCTTTGGCAATGATACTCCACGTGACGACCGCATGTCGTACTGTATGTGGAGTAAAAAGTATTTCCTTGGCTGTCAATACCAATTCCCCTTCCTTGGACGGCCGTTAAAAAAGTGAAGTGAAACGAACGAACGTACTGGATCGATGCAAGTTGAAGCGAAAAGAAGCCGAGCTTTTGGGTGCAACTTGGAGGGGCGTGACTCAGTCGGATGGGGGCACGCGACACCGAAGTCCCAGGCGACGACACGGAGACATCTTTCCGTGACGCGAGGCAGCACAATCAACGGCGCCAGGTGGTGGCACGTCATCTCCCGCCCAAAAGGCGCCGACCCGAGAGCGCCGCGACCACCAGTCCTCGCTCCGCGCGCGTGGACCCCGCGAGGGTGCTGCAGGCTAGGCTAGGCACGGATCTCTTACTGGATCCTGGGTGCGCCGTCGCGTCACGCGTGACGAGCCGCGCGGCAGCGACACGTACGGGCCCCGCCCGTTTGCCATGAGGACAGTACTAGCTGACGCGCGGTGCTCTGCTGGGCCCCGCGGATCGCAACAGGGGATGGCTGTGCGGGAAAGTAGCATGGGTCAGGAAGGGGGATGCGCCGCCGAGTCCGCCTCGTGCGCGGCTCGCGGGATTCTTTCCAGGCGGCTTCGTTTTGTTTCCTAGGTTGGCAGTTTGGCCCTCCCGAGACTTCCAATTTGCGCTTCCTATGACCTCGTGTTATTTTTGGTGTTGAAATTCTCTTATGAAGATATATTCTTAGGAGACATTGTTGAAGGGTAGAGGGAGAGAGAGATTGCGGAATATGATGGATGTATTATTGAGCCTCTCGGTCGAGTATATATAGGCGTACAGGGACCAACTTGGAGTACAAGACAAGTAACCTAGTCTATCCCTAACAGATACGTATACTCTAACATCCCCCGCAGTCGTAGCGGTAGCATCGTGAACAACTGAAACGTCGCGAACGGTCAGACTGGAGAGCCGAAGTAGACCAGTGTGCTGACATCCCCCCGCAGTGGTAGCGGGAACGTCGTGGACAGTGTCACGTTGCAGAAGCTTGGACCGTAGAGGATGCTGGTGAGGAGCTCATGCGAGGAGGTAGCCCTTGTGCCGGTGTCGAGTGAGCCGAGAGCGGTGGGTGCTGCAACCTTGGTCGAGGTAGCCGCGCGAGGGGTCGCCGTGGTCGATGTCGTGGTCGGGGTTGCCGGTGTCGAGGTAGCCGCATATTAAGCCGCGTGCACATAGTGCAGCCAGGAGAAGGACGGAGACGCGTCGGGGCAGTCGTTAGAGAGAGCGATGCCGAAGCCGATGCAGTCCGAACCGTCGAGGACGAGGTGCGGCCATGGCTTTGCCAAAACGAGGCGCACGTCGGGGACGAAGGCATACTATGGTTGTGCCAAAACCGAGTATGCGAAGACGAAGTCGGTATGACGCAGTCAAGGCAGACATAGAGGAGGTAGTCGATGCCGATGAAGACCTTGTCAAAGCCAATGAAGACGAGGCGCTACAACCGGGCTTGCCAGACTCGGGAACGCGTCGGGGACGAAGGCACGCTCCGGTGTTGCCAGTACCGGGCATGCGAAGAACGGGACCAGTAGAAACAACTTCACGTCATGTCAGAGAGGATACTAGCAGAGGAGGACTCTACGACGGTTGCGTTGCGCAGATCGGCGAGGTGCAGATGCAGGCTGCGGTTGTCGGAGTAGACGAGTAGGTGTGGTCGAGGACGATGGCGACGAAGTCGTGCTGGACGAAGACGTAGAAGGCGACGAACCGGCGACGACCAGGAGTGGTCAGACTGGATGCCTAGACGGAGGGGTAGTCGGCGGGACCTACGACAGCCAGGAGTGGCCATGCAGGCTACCTGTGGAGATGCGGCGGCGGTGCTCGAAGTAAGCGAGGAAGAACCCGGCGACGTGATGAAAACCATGCGCGGACGGCGGCGACCCGCGCCGAGGGAGGTGGCGCGGTGGATGTAGGGTTTCGTAGCATGGAAAACAAAATTTTCTATCGCATACAAACAAACAAGCCAAGATCTATCTACTAGATTGTAGCAACGAGTCGATGGAATAACTCACCCTCGAAGATTCCAAAGTGTTTAACGAGAGCGGATTCTCGTGGGTGATGTAGTCGTACTCTTCCCGATCTCAAGATCGTGTAGACGATCCTTCCGGCGCTGCGTTCCGGCAGCGCTCCCGCAGTCGGTCACACGTTCGGTACTCGACGAAGACCTTCCTCTCCCTTGTTCCAGCAGACAGCGGAGTTTGTAGCACTCTCCTCGCGATTCCGGCAGCACAACGGCGTGGTACCGGAAGTAGAGGGGATATCTCGCAGGGCTTCGCCTTAAGCCGGAGCGAGTATGGTGGAGTATGAGAGAGTCCTTCGACGATCTAGGGTTTAGACACGCCGAGGAGGGGGCTAGGCCGGCGGCTAGGGTTTCACCTAGGCGGCGGCGGCGAGTGCCCTAGGGCCAGCGGCAGCTATGGAGGCGACGGCGGCTTGGTACTAGGGTTTGGAGGAGAGGATCTTGTGTCTCTAGGAGGGGAGCCCTGCCCCTCCTTTTATAGGTGGAGGGGCCGGCCGACCAAGGGGAGGGGAGTCCCTCCCCAACTCGGCTTGGAGGTGGGCCGGCGGTGGAGGAGGGACTCCTCCCCAACTCGGTTTCCTCCTCCTTCCCCACTTCCCAAAAATAGCCGTTTGACTTTCAAACTAGCCGTTTGACTTTTCAAACTAGGATTTGAATAAACCCTCTATTTTGTTCAGCGATGACACCAAGTACATGATGCAATCATACCAACTTGATATAACACATTCATATACCCTTCCCCTCCTGAGTGTCGGACATTCCGGAACCTTCTAGAACATTCCCGATGAAAACACCGGAATCATTCTCCAACTCCGAAACGGGACTTTCCTTATATGAATCTTATTCTCCGGACCATTCCGGATCTCCTCGTGATATCCCGAATCCCATTCGAGACTCCGAAAAACATTCGGACTCTTTCTCATCATTTCATAACTACTCAAACAACGTCGAATCCTTAAGTGTGTCTCCCTACGGTTCGTGAACTATGCGGACATGATCGAGACACTTCTCCGATCAATAACCAATAGAGGAATCTGGAAATTCATATGGCTCCCACATATTTCTACGATTACTTTGCGATCGAATGAACCACTTACATACGATATCAATTTCCCTTTGTCTCACGATAGTTTACTTATCCGAGGTTATGATCGTCGGTATCCCTGCATACCCAGTTCAACCTCGTTACTGATAAGTACTCTTTTCTCGTTCCCGTGATATGTGATCCCTTGTGAGCCAGTCACATGCTTGCAAGCTAATTGGATGACATTTCACCGAGAGGGCCCAGAGTATATCTATCCGTCATATGGATGGACAAATCCCACTCTTGATCCATGTGTCTCAACCAATACTTTCCTAACACTCAATGCCACCTTTATAGCCACCCAGTTACGGTGTGGTGTTTGATGTCATCAAAGCATCCATCCGGTAAAGGTGATATGCATGATCTCATGGTCGAAGGAATTAGATTACTATGTATCAGAAAGCATATAGCAATTGAACTATTAAAATGACTTGATCTTTATGCTACGCTTATCTATAGGAGTATGTCCACCATATCATTCTCCTAACGATATGATCTTGTTGTTAATAACATCTCAATGTTCATGATAGGGAAACCAGAATCATCTATTAACCAACAAGCTAGTATTATATAGAGGCTTTACTAGGGACTCTTATTTTAGTCTACAAATCACACAAGTATTAATGTTTCCTTGTTAATACTATTATAGCATGAATGTAAACATTTATCATAAACACAAAGATATAATAATAACTATATTTATTATTGCCTCTAGGGCATATCTCCAAGAGTGGAAGCCTACGACGTCCTTGCGGGGTGACGGCGATGACCGCGTGCAGCGATGCTACTGCCCGATGGGGCGGCGTAGCTGCAGGGCGCAAGTCGGTGCAGCGGTGTGAGAACCACCAGCGACGGACACGCCTGAGAAGGCGCGTTGGTAGCCGGCGGCGGGGACCAAAGGCGGCGACGCTACGGCCCGAAGGGATGACGCAGCGGCAGCCCGATGCTCGATCGGTGGTAGGCGCGTGCTCGGGGACGTATTCGGCGGAGACGAGCGCCAGATCGGTTGATCAGACCGACGGCAGCGCTGTACGTGCCAAGTCCGTGACGACGGCAGACCGGAATCCGCGGCGTCGTTGTCGGTGCAATCCCGGGCGATGACGGCGAAGAAAATCCGAGGGTGGGGGGTCGGCCGCGGCAACCTTCCGAGGAAGCCGCAGCAGCCGACCGTGGTGCGCGGCAGCCTGTCATGAGGCCGCGACGGCCTACCGAGGAAGGCACAGCGGCGCAGGTGACAGGCGCACGGGCGCGGTGTAGATCGTCGATGCCGATAGTCGGAGTAGAGGCGCGGCGATGACGACGGCGATGGGCGACGCAATCCGATCTAAGATCGGTAAACCAAAAAAGAAAACCAATCAAGAGATCAGAAAAAAAAACTTGCAGGGCAGCCGATCACGAATCGGCGGACGAACCTGCGTACGGGTTGCGCGGCCCCCGACGGAGATCATGGAGATCGACCTCCCCGGGGGCGGCGCGGCGGAAGCGGAGGCGACGGCTAGGTCAAGCCCGCTCTGATACCATGTTGAAGGGTAGAGGGAGAGAGAGATTGCGGAATATGATGGATGTATTATTGAGCCTCTCGGGCGAGTATATATAGGCGTATAGGGACCAACTTGGAGTGTAAGACAAGTAACCTACTTGAAGTACAAGACAAGTAACCTAGTCTATCCCTAACAGATACGTATACTCTAACAGACATATCCTATAAGAAAACACACATACACATAATTCAAAGGGGCTTATTTTGATTCACATTATTCTGAAAATGTAGGAATAAAAAAAAAGAACTTACGGGCCTTGCTCTGCTTGTTCTTCCTTCTTCTTTCTCCTTAGATTCTAACCATTTGTGTTTGTATCTCTAGCAGGTTTTCCTAGTTTTATTTACTTATTTTTTATTTTTTGTGGTAAGTGTTTTTTACTCTTGGCCGGTTGAGGGCTTCAATAATTCTTCTGTCTAAAAAACATAGGATTGGGAAGAATTCATAAGAGTTGTGATCCTGGTAAATTTATACAAAATTTTATTGAATTAAAGAAACCAAAACTTTTGTGCAGGTGATTCAGAGGGGCTCTGAGACAATTTGGAATAACTGCTATGGCCTACACGACAAAGTTTGGTGAAAAGATACTCTGCCACCAGTCTCTTTGTCACAGTATCACGCACTCCAATGAATGGAAAAACAGAAAAAAAAAGTCGCTTTTCCTGCTCCGTTAATCTCCAAGCTCCTCCTCCTCTCGTCTCTGCTCCGCCTCTCCCCGTCCCGAGATCGCATCAGCGCCACTCGCTTTCCACCGTCTCCTGCGTCTCCGAGGCCGAGAGGAAAAGGACCCTACCCGCGCGACCTCCGCCGCCGTCGCCCCGCCTCGGTCTCTCCTTCCCGCGAGGTAAACGCTTCTCTCCCCGTCGTTTTTACGGTGGGGGCGGTTAGTTCCTCGTTGTTTCCCCGCAATTTCATTTAATTTCTGGCCGAATTTCTTGGCCGCGCGTGCCTGCGTCCCCCTATTTATGCGTGCGGGGGTGCTGCAAGAAAAAGCTCTTCCAGCCCTACTCCTCGTTTTCCCGAGAGATACTAGGTTCGTGTTCATTCTAGGCTTTGCTTTCCATTTGGTTACGTAGCCGGGTTGCTGCATCTGTTAGTTCTTGGGCAATTTGCGAGGTCCATTTGAAGCTAGATACCGGTGTCCTTGATGTTGATATGTTCGTGCGTACTTATTGTATACAATTTCGATCGTTCCGATGTGACAAGAAGCGACGAGGCTTACATGCTGCTGTCTTATTTTGTGAATTCAATGTATTTCTCTGCCGCGTAGTTTGGCGAATTCTATGTGTTGTCGCTGCTGGCCGCCCTTTAGCTAGCTGTGCTAATTACTTAGCTGCCCGGAAGGACAATTTTGGGTTGCTTTGTGAGCCTAGACCTAAAGGAGCGTAAATTGCGTTCCTTCTGATTTCGCGTTCTTATATCCAGGATCGTTGTTCAGTTTGGTATTCTAGTGAACTCATATCCTCTGCTCACCTTTGAGCCACAGTAGTTTGTGTAAAAGCTGAATCTCTTCTAGGATTCTATTTTACTGCGTTGTGTGCGTAAGGGAGTACGTACCATGGTTTGCTTGGGATGCCATCTTGACAGAACAACATTATAGTTCAAATCGATATTTTAGACATTAGAAAGGAAAACATTGGGTGTAACCAACTGTTCATACATTTAGAGGATTGGTATGTGCATCATGTTACCATTTTGAGTTTAACATAACAAACATGTTTGGTTTTTTGTTTGTTAATGGTGTAAAAAGCTGGTATATATGTTTGACCGTTCTTGCTTTGTTGGATCTTTGTTTCGTCCTCAATCCTTGCTCGCAAGGTACAACACCATTAGATGTCTGCTTTTAGTAGTTAGTGCATCCAATTTCTCATTTTCATTGTGGTTTTATCTGCATCAAGATTGAACCCAATCCAACTTTTTTCTTGAATATTCTTCTCATATGTGATTTGTAGGTGCCTTAAATATAAAATTGTGTGCTATGGTCCCCTTTCTGGTAGACATATGCCGATTCTCTACCTTTTCCCAGTGATTAGGATACTCATGTTTATATTCGTCATCCTGCTGTAAAGTTCTAAGCTTTTGGTAAAATCAAGATTAGTATATAAAGAAACCTATGCTTCTTCAAAGCCACAGATATGTCATTTTTCTTTCAAACACAGGAATTTATGCTTATCTTTGGACTTTGTACTTCTTAAATTCTTAGCTACTTAATCTGATTTGCTGTGAAAGAATGATACTACCTCTGTAGAGATTACTACTGATCTATATTGATTGTTGTTGGCTTGTCTTTTTCAATTTGCAGAGCACAGTTGCTGGAATTTACGGTTTTCTGCTAGAAGTACGCCCTTGTTATTTCATTCTCGCAGGTAATGCCCAGAAGCTCCAACTTCTTTTACTAAAATGATATAATAGTTATATTAGGGTATTATTAACTCTTAAGTGTCCCCCAATGATCTCAAACCTGGACTGGTATGATGTCCTTATTTTTGACTGAAGCAACTCTTGTTAACACAACTCAAATAAAATGGATATCATGAAACACTGCTCCCCAGACTGAGCACTTCAGCAGATTGCTTTGTTTATAATTATGCTATCTGATGATTAAATCGCTGTTACATCATTTAGTTGTCTAATATATTACATGATATATGTCGTATCCATTTTTTATGTACCAAATTCTGCATGTGAAATGCACGTGTTGTGAATATATATTGGACAATATATGTAGTATTCAAATATAGAGCGAAGCGAATCATCTCTATTGGTCACTATCATTGTGCATTTGTAGGAGGCCAAGAGAGCTGGGTATGGTGAGAGAA
The DNA here is from genome assembly GCA_910589765.1 of Avena atlantica. Lineage (NCBI taxonomy): Eukaryota > Viridiplantae > Streptophyta > Magnoliopsida > Poales > Poaceae > Avena > Avena atlantica. The sequence continues at coordinate 84,268,756 of OU342734.1, read as the reverse complement.
AATAGAGCAGATAATGATTTGACTCTCACTTGTGCATATTGCTCTCCCTTAACTCTCTCTTTAAGGGACAATCTGATTGTCGGAATACCATCGATCGCAAAAAGAACTTTAAGTGGTCGACTCTTATATGTCCTCTGGAACGCTTGGAAAGAGAGAAACAGACGAATCTTCACCGGACGGCGGCTGACTTATGTCGAGGTGGCTGAGATCGCTAGGGAGGATATCAGGCAACGCGCCCAGGCTTTTGTGGCCTTCGGGCCTGCCATTCCCGCGGAGCCTGATTAGACGTTTTTTTTGGGGGTTTTGTTCTGCAGTGTTTTTCCGCATGTTTTCACCTTAACCAAAACATGCTCCCATGTACCGTGTGTTTCGTTTTCCCTCTATCTATTTGAAAAGGCAGAGCTCCTGCCGGTTGCTCCAAAAAAAAAAAAAAAACTCTCTCTTTAATTTTCAATTATAAGGAAATTTGTAAGAGTCCAACTTAATTTATGAGCCATCAGATCTGATTATAGGCGATTAAGATCATTTAGTTTCCACAACTTTTACCTTTTATAGTACTAGCAAAGATCTTTTGACTCAATTGGAATCTCTCTATTTTTCTGATAGGCTTGCTATGCAGTAACAGGGGATCCTATTTCCGTTCCCTGAATTTTATGCCAAATTTCTGAGCAATGTAATGCATGTTATCTCGTCTTCTGTAAATGGTCTAGGTTTTCTTACTTCCAAACATATAGCAAGAGTCGACATTACACTCCAGATAGTAGTATTATGGAATTGAATACCTGAAATAATTTGAAGCCCAGTATCTGTTCATTTGTTAGTATTTTAATTTGTTTTGTCTTGTGGAATTTTTGCATTATTTAACTCACTGCTTACACATGTGTCCTTTTGCTGTCTGCAGAACATATTTCACTTAATCAGATGAAATACCTGGCTTATTATTCTGGCGTGTAGCATCGTCACTGCTTTGTGAATAAGTAGCATTTCTCTACTCAGAGCGCTGGAAAATGGATCGTAGAGATACTTCGGGGTTTGTAAGCGGAGGCTGCGAAGAAAAAATGGAGTACTAGATGCTATATTTTCTAACCTGATAGTTTGTTGACCATTATTTAATCTGGAAGTGGGTCAAGCTGGTCCGTCTACATAGGGATTGGCTGGGCTTGGGCACCTGAGATAGTCAGTGCTACTGAGAACAATGGACCCCAGGCTTGGGCCGTCAGCGTTTAACATAAACTTCTCAAATCCAAAGGCTTTTGTGAATGAGTTCCCTGCCATTTCTTCAGCCAGCCATCCAACTGCTAGTTCGAGTCAACTTCATGTGCTAGCTGGGGGCAGTTCGTACTATCTGCCTAGAGGGACCAAGAGAAAATTTGATGGCTTGTCGCTGGTTCTAGGCAACTCATCAAGCTCAGATTCTAGCAAGCAAAGCATGCGTACTGGTTGCACCATTTCTTCTGCTAGGGGCAGTGAGGATGATTCTTCTGTTGATTTGGGCTCAAATTATTTTACTCCGGGCAATGAAGGTACGTCCAGACTGGATAAGCAGGCTTGTGACTTTACAAGGAGTATGGTGAAGTCTGGGCTTGATCTTGAGTTGTCTTTGTCTGTTGGACAATGTGAATCTGCCATTACTGGGGCAGATCTAAGTGCAGCAACTGTACAGAATGATGCATATCTGCAGCAATGCATTATGGAGTTTGTTCCAACAGTGGATGAAGGATCGACGTCTCTCCGTCGACCATCTGGTGGCCAGGTCCGTTCTTTTCTATATTCTGCACAGATGGCTGGATTTTCACCAGGACAAGCTTTCCCAGGTAGCTCCAACCAGACTCCTGGTCCAGCTATAATGCCAACATATCTCCAAGCACAAGAAAGTCCAGAAGCTTGTACTTCCGGGTTTGTCAATCAACCACAGCGCAGCATTAACACAAAAGTTTGTTCGTTTCTGGGATGTGTTAAAGGAGCCAGAGGTTCTTCAGGGCGATGCATTGCGCATGGTGGGGGTAGAAGGTGCCAGAAAGATGGTTGCAGCAAAGGAGCTGAGGGCAAGACCATCTTCTGCAAAGCTCACGGAGGGGGGAGGCGCTGCGACCATCTTGGGTGCACCAAGAGCGCCGAAGGCCGTACTGATTTCTGCATTGCACATGGCGGTGGTCGTCGTTGCATCAACGAAGGGTGCCGGAGAGCAGCTAGAGGGAAATCTGGACGCTGCATTAAGCATGGCGGTGGAAAAAGGTGTCAACAAGACAACTGCACAAAGAGCGCTGAAGGGCGCTCAGGCTTATGCATTGCTCACGGAGGTGGTCGTCGCTGTCTGCAAGCTGGTTGTGGCAAGGGTGCGCAGGGGAGTACTGATTTCTGCAAAGCTCATGGAGGTGGCAAAAGATGCACGCACCCTACTTGTACCAAGGGCGCGGAGGGTAGCACACCATTCTGCAAAGGCCACGGAGGAGGTAAACGCTGTTCAACTCAAGGTTGCACAAAAAGCGTGCATGGCGGAACCCAATTCTGTGTTGCACATGGAGGTGGGAAGAGGTGTGTTGTAGAAGGATGCACCAAGAGTGCACGAGGCCGTACTGATCGCTGTGTTGGGCATGGCGGGGGCAAGAGATGCAAAACTTCTGGCTGTGATAAGAGCGCACAAGGAAGCACTGATTTTTGCAAGGCACACGGTGGAGGCAAAAGGTGCTCCTGGGGATCTGACCTTGGAGGCCCTCCTTGTGATCGTCTTGCAAGAGGCAAAATGGGTATGTGTGTTCAGCACAACCCACTGCTGGATGATGATCGTATTCATGGGGGCCGAACTCTGGGCGCTCTTGTCCATGGAGATTGCCTTCCACACACTGAAGCAAGCAAGTACAACGTTTTCATGCGTCCAGTGGAGGCTCCTTTCCGTGTGCCGGTCCCGGCCCCCGAACGTCGCGTACACGGTGGTAATAGCATCGTGTCAATGTTTGCTAACGGCATGAGCTTTGGAAATGAATCCACCAATGACGCCGAGGCTAGTACCTCGGCTTCTCGCAGCTACAGACCCGAGAATGGCTCGGAAGCAAGGGTCCTTGGTGGCTGCAACTGGCTCTAAGTGCCCTCGTAATTCCTCGGCTGCGTCACTTTGGTATGACTCGTTACATGTGGCAAGTATCTATTCCTCCGGTGTGAAATCTATGGTGTGATTGTGTGAAGTGTTGTCTTGTGGGTTTATGAGCTGCATGCTACCATTGGCATCATGCGCTCTCTGTATTAATTAGTTAATTAATTACCCCTGTAAGATGAAATAAGAGGGGAAATGTAGCATAATAGCTGGTCAAGTGTGAATTCAAGGTCCTATATTGGATCCCTAAAAAAAAGGTCCTATATTGGAAGTCCATAGTGTGGTATTCGACGGCATATCCAGAATTACTCCTGCTGGAGGTTCCTATTAGTATATATCAGGAACATTACTTCAAAAAATGATGATGATGATGATGATGATGATGATGATGATGATGATGATGATGATGATGATGATGACGTTGTAAACAATAAATATGATGTCTTCCTCTTTGTTTTCTCTGTCCTAAATGAGAAACTTATAGTACACTCCTATGTCACCATCAATGTTGTCCTGCCAATTAGTCAGTTGTCATAGCTGTATGTTCGGACAGACCGCTACTGTCTGGCTTCTGTCAAGATCCTGCAGGCGTGTTCTTCTTTCAGGAAAGAATTTTAATGGTTCACTTTTCAGAATATATTTCATATCCTGAATGGCTTCTTCACCTGAATACATTGTTTCGTGTACATCAAAATGCCTGGGCATTCAAACAATTTCAGGTTGATGTGAGTTATCATTTCATATAATATCGAAATACCAGTTTAATTCTTTTAGGTGCGGTGGAGTACTATTTATGCCTGTAAATAATTGGCCCGGCAATACTGCAGTGGTGCTCTAATTTTGAGATGGATATGTTCTCGTGATCCTAGCCTGAGACACCCGTACGTCATCTCATCTGGAACAAGAAACATATTAGCGGGGTGCTATATTTTCCTCCGCTGACACCTGTTCCTCAAAATTTCACAAATTCTGCTTTTGCTACAAATGCTATTAATAGTCAAGTAGCAAAAAATGGTTCGTGTCAAATAAATAGAATAAAAAAGACTTTCGTCGAAGACCTTGTCGGAGACTTTGTAGCAAAAAAATATGCTAATTTAGCAAAGCTGACCTCGTTGGCGACTTGCCAAAGACTTTTGCTGGTAGACCTTGCTGGACACCTTGTAGCAAAAAGTTTGCGCTATTATAGCAAAACTACTAAACGGCTATAGAAAAAAAAAATCCTATTGTAGCAAATCCAATTTCGCTGTAGACCTCGTCGAAGGTCTCGTAGCAAAACATTTATACTATTGTAGCACCACTGACGAACACATATAGCAAACCTCGACGACGTACATTGGTGACCTTCGGTAGCAAGCAGCGGGAACCTCTGCGGCAATTTCGGAACTCGAGCCATGGCGTCTAGGCTATGGCGGCGAGGATGTGCTTGCCCGGGTGGAGATCAGCGGCGACGGCTTCCGACGAGATGCAACACGCAGGAGCGTGAGGGCTACAGGGGAGGCTAGCGGCTCCCCTGGCCAGGGATCCGGTCCAGCGCGTAGAGGCTGCCTGCTCCCGGCGTCGGCTGCCTACTCTGGCCACGGAGTCTGCCTGGTCCAACGACGGTCTAGGTCCCGTGTAGATTTGGAGACAACAACGTTGGAGATGGGAAGGGTGGACACGGGAAGAGCCTGCCACGGGAGGTGGATTACGGGCTCAGAGTCCTAATGATATGAGGAAGAAGATAAGGCAGAGTTTGGGTCCACGTAGGGCCTCGTGGGTGTAACCAAACCATGCGGTGTGAGAGATCCTAGGGATGGATTTGTTCGATCCCAGGGAACTGTATCGTTTTCCAACATATAAGCCCCTATGCTGCTCGTCACATACGCGATTCGCCACGATATGTACCTGTCAATTCACTATCCAGCAATTTCATTCGTGTTCTGGATTATTGTAGGCATGGATACTCTATAATGCAAAAAGCAGCCCAACTTAAGAAAGAAAAGGAGGCGCCAAAGCTAACCAAATCTTTTTCACTAGTATATAGATTTATCTAAATTTTGATAAACCTAAGACATCTATTTCGAGACGGAGGGAGTATTAGTTTTTTTTGAGATTGACGTGAGGAACCAGTCCCCAACACCTGTTGCATTCCACTTGAAAGTTACAACCATACAAGAGAACATTATAAGGCATACAAGTGAGGAGAAGACAAACAAACCAAAAAGGCTAACAAAGTGGCTGCCAAGAGCTCCACAAAGATTCAGACCTACAAGCATAACACCATGAGATACACCACCAAGGATACAAGCTTGCAAAATGTGTGTTGACACGACGGTAGTTCGACATCTTCAGATTTCATCAAGCCATCCGAATGTGGCTGTTTGGTTGCCGCTCTTGTCATAGAACTCCACTCGATCTTCAATGGAAGGAAGCTCGGAAGGGGGGACGACCAAAAGAGAACAAGGAGTCCCGGGACCTTAGACTTTGTCCTATCATGCACCCTCTACTCGCCCTCAAGGGGGGTGGAGGAGGGAGACCCACTGCTAGGGGACAAGAACAACCAAAGATAGGGGTCAAGAACTTGTTAACCTGACTTCTGACTAGAGAGATATCCACACGGCCAACACACACCAGACACGAAGAAAATCTGGTTGGTAAGATGTCACCCCTCCGAATCAAGCCAGTCGAGCCTAACTATATGTCGTCGGATTGTCGACAAGTACGCCATAGGGGGTCCTAACGGCATTGAGAGGATGGGGTGTGAGACGTCGGATGTTCCAGGAACGGTGAGCACAAGTTTACCCAAGTACAGATCCGATTGCGGTGATTGGATCCTACTCCTTGTAGCAACCCAGTAATATATCAGCGAGAGCCGGATATTACAGCGGATTACAAGAGAGGTTCGCCTGTGCAAGTAGGTTGTGGTTGATCTATGATTCGGTGCCCTAAAGGTTCCCATAGGGTCGGTTTATATAGTCACCGAGACCTAGGGTTACAGGAGAGACCTATCCAGCTATGTTACAGAGTCGGTAACTACATACAGCTTGGACTAAAAGTAATACTACATGCCTAAGTCGGTAACTCTTCTGGGCCTTGTCGTAGTCGGAAGTGGCTCCTCCTCTTTCTCTGACCGGGCCGCCCGTGAAGCGAAGCCCTAACCCGTTGGTGGGCCACCCTGGTCAGTGAGTCCTGTGGGTATACCCAGAAAGTATATTCCCAACACTATATGGTTGCCACTCTTGACGACAACTTCCACTCTCTCTTTATGGGAAGGAAGCTCAAAAGAAGAAAAGACCGAAGCAATAGAGCGAGGAAATTCAGCCAAAATGGTTGTTGTCTAGTAGACACCATTCGCTCTTCCTTCTTGGAAAGGAAGCCTCAAAGGATGGAGGAAATTGCATAAAACAAAGACAATCACAAGGTAGAATCGATGACTCGCTACCCCTGCATAAGAGGGGAAAATCTAGCAGGTAGGAGAGGACAAAGCAACGGAACCAGGTGGAGATAAATTGCCACACTGAAAAGGCGAACTACAGGGAGTGGGAGGCCAACTTTGGAAAGAGACATGGCAAAACAAGCACCAGAGAAGAGATGGCGATACGTGCGCTAGAGAGGAGATGGAGACACGAGAAACCTACAGCCACATGACCCCAAGGGAGAGCATCTTGTCAACATCGACCATGCCACCAACAAGTGTGGCGACACCAACAAGTGCCGCCATGATCTCTCAGACACGAAGTCAGAAGATGAATTTCATCGGGTGACGAGGTGTAACCTCGCCAATTCTTATTGTTATGGACTTGGATTTCAGGGAAAAGAGAACACTGGTGATTTAGCCGGCTTATCAAACAAATAAGGGAGGCGATTTACCCAGTTCATACCCTCATAAAGGAAACCCTACTCCTGCTTGTCTGATTATTATTGATGAAGAGTACAAAGTCGCCTGGTTGCTAGATGCGATCTAGCTTGCATCGGGTTGTGGTGAATAAAAAACTATGGTGTCCTCTCCGTCGGCTCCTTGCAGCCTTTATATGAGAGTTTGGGTCTTAGAGTCAAGTACGGGTCGGTTACAAGTTGGAAATACAACTCAATGAATATGTCGGTTTGGGCTTCTGCCTCGATTATCACGCCTGGTTCCTAGGCTTCGAATGATTTCAGGACTCTTGATTTCTTGTGGGTATCATGGGCCTTATTTCAGGTACGTTCCAGGACCTGGGCGAGGGACCTGGCAAGGGTGATCCGAACGGCTGAACATGATGCAGGACTCCGATCCGCTGAGGTACTCAGGGATGGCGGGTGGAGCAGTCACAACCAGATTGATCTGGCGGGTGATTTTCTTCTGCACCCTGTTCGTTGGGCGTCCTTTTTGGATCATCAGTGATCCTTTTGGCGCGGGGTATTCGTGCCCACCGTTATTCTGCGCGGGTGCGATTGGGTGGTTTGAAGGTCCCGCAGGTGGTGGTGGAGGAGCTCCGTGTGCGATCTCACCTGGTGCGGGTGCGTTCTCGTACCCAGGGTTTGGGGCTTGTTGCCTCATCTGAGCCATGCTTTCGCTGAGTTTTTGGAACTCGCGGCAGTCCTTGAGCATGTGGCTTGCCTTCTTCTTACCATCCTGCTTGTCGATGTAGAACTGGATGGTGCATGGACCCGAAAGTTTGTCGTATGCTGAGGGTCCGTCGTCACGGCCGCGACGCTTCCATGTCTACATTGGGCGTCCTCCGTCGCGGAAGTTGCTTCCGCGTTATCCGCCGCTGCTGCGTTTGCCGTCACTGCGACGCTCGGCGTAGCCAGCCGCGACCATGTCGGGTCCATCGCTATCTTCGTAGACGTGCGATCTTCTCTTGCTACGCCATTCACGTCGCCGGCCGTAGTCATCTTCCTCCTCCGAGTGCGCTCGGTGGACGGAGTCCTCGCCATCTTCCCACCTATTGGCAATGTCCATGAGGTGGTCGAGTGTCTTGGGCTTGACGCGCCCAAGTTCTTCCTTGAAGTCCTGGCGTTTGACGCCGTCCTTGAAGGCGTCGATAGCTCTCTCCTCAAAGATGTGTGCCGCGGAGTTCTTGGTGTTGGACCAACGTAATATGTACGAGCCAATGGATTCGCCCGTTCGTTGGGTGCAGGCCCGCAGCTCCTCGATCGAGGCTGGACTCTTGCTGGTGCCCTTGAAGTTTCGGAAGAAACTGTACGCCAGTTCCTCCCAGCTTCGGATGGATCCCGAGGATAGGCTGCTGAGCCAGATCTGGGCTGCGCCTGTCAGCTGCATCTAAAGGAATTGCATGGCGGTTTCCTTGTTTCCACCGTGTAGCTTGACGGACGACAGGTGGTCGCTGAGCCACGCCTTGGGGTCATGTGTGCCGTCGAACTTCGGAGTGTCCGAAGGAAGCTTGAAGTTCTGCGGCATCCGTGTCCGCAGAACGGATCTGCTAAAGCATAGGGATCCGCAGAGTTCTCCTTCGTCGTCATCCTCCTTGGATTCGGACGAGCATATGCGCTTGGCGCGCGCTTTGTCGATCTTGCGCTGGGTTAGATCGCTTCGAGCGTCGTAATCGCGGTTGCGATGGCGCGAGATCTTGTGCCTTCGAGGAAGGTCGTGCTCTTCATCCTCGGATGAGGGCGTGGGGCTCCGGTTGAACCTGACCGAGCCTTCTTCTTTGGCTCCACAGGAGCTTCTCCGTGGAGCGCAGCTCCAACGAGTCCGAGTCCGGTAAGCGCGGACTTGTGCATGGATCTTTTCGGGTCCCCCTCCGGATCTGGATGGGACGCGAGGTACGTGGTTGCTGCCATGATCGCGGCTTGCGGCATCTTTGGGATGACGTTGCCGTCGGCATCCATCTCCATGAAGGACGCGTTGAGGGCCCGAGTCACCTCGCGACATGCCTTGGGATCCATGTTCTCCGTGCGAGAATGGTGCTTGTTGCCATGGTTGCCGTGCGAGCTGGAGCCGATGCCCATGGCGGAGAGCGCAGCTCGCCGTGCACTGGACTCCGAGGCTACTTGTTTGCGTTTTTCAAGCACCTCTTGCATCTTCACCTGCTTCTTGTGCTTCTCGATTAGGAGCATGTGGTATGCCATCAGCAGGTCCCGTGAGGCACCCACGGGCAGGATCTTGTTGCCTGCTATGGCTTCGCGTGCTTGAGCCCATCCTTCCTCGCTGAGGTGGATGAACCGATCGGTGTCGTCCCCATTGGGCGGGGGGGGGGGGGGGAGGACTGGCTTCTTCTGTTCTCGCCGTTTATACCCTGTCGGTTGGGTGGAGGGTTGTGCTCCTGATCCACGTCACTCTAGATGACTGCGGCGCATTGGTAGCGCTCGTAGATTGGATCGCTGCTGCCGCAGCTTTCGGATCCGGAACCGTAGGTCCCTTCTTCCGATGGTGGATCGCAGATCTGAGTTGCAGCTGCTATCATAGAACTCATCTGTCGATGGCGATGTGCGTAGCACGGGGTGCGAGGCCCATGAAGCGGGCCTGATCGACGGCAGGGGCACCCGTTCTGGGAGGCGGAGACTGCCGGTCTGCCCCACCTAGAAGCAGAAGCTCCCGAACAGGATTTCATGTCCGTCGCCAATGGGCTCGAAGTCCTTCAGGGTGGCTGGCGAGTGGGCGGTGAAGTCGAAGGCACCAAAGAGGAGATGACTCTCCGTCGCCATGGAGTTGTAGATCGCTTTGGTTGGGACCGTCACGATCGCACAATCAGCGCCCCCAGTTCCCACAGACGATGCCAATTGACGAGGTTTAATCTCGTCAATGCCCATTGTTATGGACTTGGGTATTGGAGAAGATGGGGATGCTGGAGATCGCGGAACGGTTAGCAAACAAGCAACAAGGGGACACGAGGTTTACCCAGGTTTAGGCCCCCGCAGGGAAAACCCTACACCTTGTCTGCTCTTGATTACGGCGGAACCGAAAGTACAAGGGTGCGCAGATGCAATCTGGCGTGGAGGTGCGTATGCGGTGGTATGCGAAGTGCCCTCCTCGTCGTGCCCTCCTAGTATTTATATAGAGATAGGCAGGTCCCAGGCACAAATCGAGTCGGTTACAGGTTTTAGGGTTTGCCTCTTTGAATATTCTATCTACTCTAGTCTTGTTCTCCAAGGATCCAAAGGCGTCATGGGCCCTGGCCACCCGAAAGTCTTCATGGGCTAGCGCATGTTCTCATGGGCCTTCCTTGGGCTGGACTAAGTATGCTAAGACCGTGTACCCGTAGGGTATAACCATGTCAACAACACCTAGCATGACATGTTAAAGTCTAAGTCATAGTCAAAGCAAGCTCCTCTTGCACTATTTCAAGCCAGAACTTTCTACTCCTTTCCAACACCAATCAAATTATTTGAAAAAACACAGCGAGAACGGGGGTCGAAACTACTTTATTCAAGCAAACTAATCAAACTAAGCAAAGCAACCGAAAACTAAGGCGCTCCAAGAACAACACAACTGTGCAAGAAACAATAAAAACGAGGTGTCTAGAAAGACCTGAGCTTTTTATAGTGGACACTTTGGAATAACTTGGTTTCTTGGGAGATGGATGCATGAGTAGATCTTACTCATACAAGTGGAGGCTAGCAAAAGACTGGGAGCGACCAACTAAGAGAGCAATAATGGCCATAATCATGTAGAGCGACAAAACATTACTAATCAAAGCATAAAGTGGTACTACAAGTTAAGGACTAAATGATCATAGAGGCTATGGTGACTTGTTCATAGTCATAACATGGTGTAAGCATGTGCTAAGTCAACCCAAACAAAGCATCAAAGGAGAATACCACAATACTATGCTTTTGTATGCTAAAACAACGCATGATTATTTCAAGGCACACTAAGCAATCCCAATTGTTTGGAACAAGTCATGCTACAACAATAATCACTAAGCATAAGGGCAAAACAACATCTAGCATGACATGCTAAATTCTAAGTCATAGTTAAAGCAAGCTCCTTCTTGTACTATTCAAGCAAGAACTTTCTACTCCTCTCCAACACCAATCGACTTATTTGAAATAACACAGTGAGAACGAGGGTCCAAACTACTTTATTCAAGCAAAATAAGCAAACTAAGCAAACCAGACGAAAACTAAGATGCTCCAAGAACAACACAACGGTGCATGAAACAATAAAAACGAAGTGTCTAGAAAGACCTGAGCTTTTTATTGATGAAGTAGGGGATACCTTGGGCATCCCCAAGCTTTGACGCTTGTACCTCTTGAATATTTCTTGGGGTGACACGGGGTGGCATCCCCAAGCTTCAGCTTTTGTCCATTCTTCATCTCATTACATCATTCTCTCTCTACACCTAATTTTTTTCCTTCATACGAAACTTCACACAATCTTCATTAGCAACATTAGTGTATTCAAAAGATAATAGAACCTTGGGTTTAGCTTTAGAACAGAAAAACTTTCACAAAAAACACAAGTTAATGTAGAAATTCCCTCAAAAATATCAATTTGCCAAAAAGAACCCCAAAAGGAATCAGTAAGAAGCAAATGCAAATAATGGCAGAAATCTGACAAAACAGACCAGCAGGTAGAAACCGATTTTTTCGAAGACCTTCTGTTGCTCAAATAAAAAACCGTTGAACTAACAAATAGCTAACATAATGGGGATTTATTCATAAATTATCAGCTCAATCCGACTTACAGAGATTCCTCACAATTTTTATGGTGGAGCACAAAAATCTATTTCGGGACAACAACTCCCTAAATCTTACTTCCCTCTCATTAGAGGTCATTCTTGGCACAAAAAGCAAACAAAAAGGATAAGGAGAGGTCATTACTAAGGTAATAACTTCCAAGACTCAAGAAAACTCTTGGGTTATCTCCCAACAAGTACTTTTTTAACGCCTTTAAGTTAGGCACAAGAAGCAAGAATCAAGTGTTTTCAAATGAAGAAGCATTAACATAAAACCTTGCTTTCAAAGGAGGAGCAAAAAAGCAACTTATCTCTCCTTATAGGGAAGTGTTCAATACCTTTCTTGAATGGAAATTGATATTTAATGGTGCCTTCTTTCATATCAATGATGGCACCAACAATTCTAAGAAAAGGTCTTCCCAAAGTAATAGGACAAGAAGCATTGTATTCAACATCCAAAACATAGAAATCAACAGGGACATAAGCATTTTTAACCATAATAAGAACATAATTAACACTCCCCATGAGTTTCTACTTAGCATTATCATTAAGTGGGACATCCAAATAATAAACTTCCAAAGGTGGAAAATCAAGCATTTCATAAATCTTCCTAGGCATAATAGAGACACTAAAACCAAGGTCACATGAAGCTTTGAGATCAAAGTCATTCACTTGAATATTTATAATGGGTTCCCAACTATCTTCTACTTTCTTAGGAATAGAAGCTTTGTGTTTCAACTTCTCTTCCTTAATTTTAATAAGAGCATGTAATGTGTTTGGTGAAAGTTACATGCATATCACTAGCATCAGGACTTCTAGCAAGATTTTGTAGGAACATAATCACTTCAGAAATATTGCAACCATTAAGATCAAAATCAAACTTAGCATCACTAGTAGTAGACTCATTGGGTTTCGGCATTGTGGTAGGAGGAATGGGGACTTCTTGTGGTTTAGTGGCATCCATATTGGTGGTGGTGTTAGTGCACACACTATTGCTAGCAATTTCAGCTTCTCTTCCCCACTTAGCATGAAGTTGGGCTAACAGTCTAACATTTTCATCAATAGTAACTTGTATGGCATGAGTAGCAGCAAAGGTACTTTCCATGGTTTCAGGTTTAGCAGCCATTTTATTAATCAAAGAGGACTGTGCTTCATACAAAGAGGAAATATTTTTCTCAACATTCAAAAGCTTTTCCTCCACAGTCTTGTTGAAAATGGTTTGTTTACTAATAAAGTCTTTGAGCATGACTTCAAGTTTAGAGGGTGCACTTCTAGTATTGTTGTAGGAGTTTCCATAGGTATTGCCATTATTAGGAGGATAAGGCCTATAATTGTTGTTACTACCAAAATTATTCCTATAGGCATTTTTGTTGAAATTGTTGTTTCTAATGAAGTTCACATCAACTTGCTCTTCTTGGGCAACCAAAGAGGCTAAGGGAACATTATTTGGATCTAAAGGAGCTTTCCCATTAACAAGCATATCCATGATAACATTAATCTTATCACTCAAAGAGGAGGTTTCTTCAACATAATTTACCTTCTTACCATGTGGAGCTCTCTCAGTGTGCCATTCAGAATAATTAACCATCATATTATCAAGTAGTTTTGTTGCAGCACCCAAGGTGATGGTCATAAAGGTACCTCTAGTATCTGAATTCAACAGGTTTCTTGAGGAGAAGTTCAATCCTGCATAAAATGTCTGGATAATCATCCAAGCAGTAAGTCCATGAGTGGGACAATTCTTAACCAAAGATTTCGTTCTTTCCCAAGCTTGAGCAACATGTTCATTATCAAGTTGTTTAAATTTCATAATATCACTTCTCATAGATATAATCTTAGCAGGAGGGTACTACTTTCCAATAAAAGCATCTTTGCACTTAATCCAAGAATCAATACTATTTCTAGGCAAGGATAGCAAACATTCTTTAGCTTTTCCTCTCAAGGAGAAAGGAAACAACTTGATCTTAATAATATTCCCATCTACATCTTTATATTTTTGAATCTCACAAAGTTCAACAAAGTTATTGAGTTGGGAGCAACATCATCAGAACTAGCACCAGAAAATTGCTCTCTCATCACAAGATTCAACAAAGCAGGCTTAATTTCATAAAAGGTAGCATCAGGAGCAGGTGGAGCAATAGGAGTGCTTAGGAAATCATTGTTGTTTGTGCTAGTGAAGTCACACAACTTGGTGTTCTCAGCAGAGTTCATTTTGGCAAAAGTGGAGCAAGCCAACAGCAGCAACAACTAGAGCAGGAACTAATTTTTTTGTGTTTTTTGATAAAAAGAAGCAAACCAAACTAAACTAATTTTTTTTGGAGTTTTTGATAAAAAAGAGGCAAACAAAACCAAGCAAAACAAAAACAAAGTAAAGAAAAAGTTTGAGAAGGACTCCCCTTGTGAAGATGTCCTTAGCCTCCCCGGCAACGTCTCCAGAAAACTTGTTGATGGCGCTTGAGAGCGCTTCATCGGGAAACCCCAAGATCAAGGTCTGAAGAGCATATCAGCAAGTCTTCCTAACCCGAGGTTATCGAACAAGTAGGAGGAAGGAAACGTCTCAAAGGTGTTGCAAGCAACCTGGAGACCTGCACAACACAAACTCAAGACTTTGCCCCAACAAACAGTGAGGTTGTCAATCTCACCGGTTGCTATAACAAAGGATTAACTTTATGGTGTGGAAGGTAATAGTGGTTTGCAGAAAGTAAATAGTAACAGTGAAAGATGTATCAATGGTAAAGATTGGACCAGGGTCCATAGTTCACTAGAGGTGTTCTCCTTAGATAAACAAACATGTCATGCTGGGTAAACAAATTACAGCAGGGCAATTGACATGACTGAGCAAGGCATAACAATGTAATACTAGTCATCATGATCCTATGAGATTCTTTGGGCAATACAACAAGATACATAGACCGCCATCCAACTGCATCTATGACTAGAAGTCCACCTTTGGCTTATCATCCGAACCCCCTCCAGTATTAAGTTGCAAGCAACAGACAACTGCTTTAAGCAAAGTGTGTAAGGTAAAGAATTCACTTGTTCCATGAACAAGAGACCATTGTTTTCTCCCTAGTGGCAACAACACATCTACAACCTTAGAGATTTCTGTTGGAGATATGCCCTAGAGGCAATAATAAATGTAGTTATTATTATATCTTTGTGTTTATGATAAATGTTTACATTCATGCTATAATAGTATTAACAAGGAAACATTGATACTTGTGTGATTTGTAAACTTAATTTGAAGTCCCTAGTATAGCCTCTATACTTCACTAGCTTGTTGGTTGATAGATGATTGTGGTTTCCCTATCATGAACATAGAGATGTTATCAACAACAAGATCATATCGTTAGGAGAATGATATGGTGGACATACTCCTATAGATAAGCGTAGCATAAAGATTAAGTCATTTCAATAGTTCAATTGCTATATGCTTTCTGATACATAGTAACCTAATTCCTTCGACCATGATATCATGCATATCACCTTTACCGGATGGATGCTTTGATGACATCAAACACCACACCGTAACTGGGTGGCTATAAAGGTGGCATTGAGTGTTCGGAAAGTTTTGATTGAGACACATGGATCAAGAGTGGGATTTATCCATCCATATGACAGATAGATATACTCTGGGCCCTCTCGGTGGAATGTCATCCAATTAGCTTGCAAGCATGTGACTGGCTCACAAGGGATCACATATCACGGGAACGAGAAAAGAGTACTTATCAGTAACGAGGTTGAACTAGGTATGCAGAGATACCGATGATCATAACCTCGGATAAGTAAACTATCGTGAGACAAAGGGAAATTGGTATCGTATGTAAGTGGTTCATTCGATCGCAAAGTAATCGTAGAAATATGTGGGAGCCATATGAATTTCCAGATTCCTCTATTGGTTATTGTTCGGAGAAGTGTCTCGATCATGTCCGCATAATTCACGAACCGTAGGGAGACACACTTAAGGATTCGACGTTGTTTGAGTAGTTATGGTATTATGAGAAAGAGACCGAATGTTGTTCGGAGTCTCGGATGGGATCCGGGATATCACGAGGTGATCCGGAATGGTCCGGAGAATAAGATTCATATAAGGAAAGTCCCGTTTCGGAGTTCGGGAATGATTCCGGTGTTTTCATCGGGAATGTTCTAGAAGGTTCCGGAATGTCTGGCACTCCGGGGGGGGGGGGGGGGAGGGGTACATGAATGTGTCATTGCATATTGGAATGATTGCATCATGTACTAAGTGTTCTTGCTATTCCAAATAAAGGATTAAATTGAATCCTAAAACAGAAAAGTCAAATGTCCAGTTTGAAAGTCAAACGGCTAAAACAAGAAACTGTGGGAAACAAGCAAGAGGTGGTTGGGACCGACTTGGGGGAGGAGTCCCTCCAAGCCGGCGCGCCAACCAAGGCCTACTTGGGGAGGGCCTCCCCTCCCCTTGGCCGCACCCTCCACCCATAAAAGGAGGGGCAGGGCCTCCTCCTCTAGACACACAAGTTACTATCCTCTAATCTCCGGTTTAGAGCCGTTTTGGTTTAGAGCTTCTAATTGCCCTAGCCTTCGGTTTAGAGCCTTCTAATTGGTGTGTCTAAACCCTAGACCACTAATAGTACCCTATCATACTCCACCATACTCGCTCCGGCTTAAGGCGAAGCCCTGCGGGATCTCTCCTCTACTTCCGGTACCACGCCGTTGTGCTGCCGGAATCGCGAGGAGAGTGCTACAACCTCCGCTGCCTGCTGGAACAAGGGAGAGGAAGGTCTTCGTCGAGTACCGAACGTGTGACCGACTGCGGGAGCGCTGCCGGAACGCAGCGCCGGAAGGATCGTCTACACGATCTTGAGATCGGGAAGAGTACGACTACATCACCCACGAGAATCCACTCTCGTTAAACACTTTGGAATCTTCGAGGGTAAGTTATTCCATCGACTCGTTGCTACAATCTAGTAGATAGATCTTGGCTTGTTTGTTTGTATGCGATAGAAATTTTTTGTTTTCCATGCTACGAAACCCTACAGTGGTATCAAAGCCAGGTCTATATGTTTATCTGTTGCACGAGTAGAACACAATGGTCATTGTGGGCGTTGATGCTTTTATTGTCGATTGCTTCTTGTGTACTTTGCATCTTGCGGCATGTTGGTATGAAGCGGCCCGGGCTAACCTTACATGACATCGTTCATAAGACTTGCTCCACGCTTGACATGCAACTTGTATTGCATAAGTGGCTTTGCGGGTGCCTGTTTCTCCTAGCATAGTTAAGATCCAATTTACAACGGGTGATTAACAATACTAGTATCAATGTTGTGGTTCTTGTTCGTAAGTTAGAACGACACTTATTGAAATCCCCAAACCACGTAAAATATGCAAAGAAAGTAGAGGCGTCTAACTTTGTTTTGCAGGGGTGTGCAGTGATGTGATATGGCCATGATTGTGATTATATTTGACGTATGCAATGTTCCTTATTGTAAGTTGGCAACCGGCAGGAGCCATATGGTTGTCTTTAATTTATGTTAAGACCCGCGTGTCTATTCAAAGTAGTTGTAATAGTTGAAGCCGGTGGACGACAACCATGGAGAGGCGTCATTGACCTTGATGCAATGCCGGTGATGATGGAGATCATGTTCTTGCTTGAAGATGGAGATCGGAAGCACGAAGAAGAAAGGCCATATCATATCACATATATATTGAATTGCATGTGATGTTAATCCTTTATGCATCTTGTATTTCTTAGTAGACGACGGTAGCATTATAAGATGATCCCTCATGCCACATGAATTTCAAGTCATAAAGTGTTCACCCTTAGTTAGCACCGTTGCTAAAGCTTGTTGTTTCGAAGCACCACGTGATGATCGGTGTGTTAGATTCCGCAAGTGTATACAACGTGCAAGCCAGATTTGCTCATGTGGAAACTAAGGTTTGATCTTGACGAGCCTAGCATGTACAGACATGGTCTCGGAACACGGATCACCGAAAGGTAAAGCATGAGTCATATAGTAGATATGATGAACATGATGATTGTTCGCCATTGAAACTATATCAACTCTCGTGATGATCGGTGTTGATGTAGTGGATTTGGTTTGTGTGATCACTAAAACAATGTGAGGGATATTGTTTTGAGTGGGAGTTCACCTAGATTAACTTTATTAATTAATTTGAACTCAATTTATCATAAACTTAGTCTAAACTATTGCAAATATGTTGTAGATCAATGGCAGCCCCTACCATCAATTTTAATGCGTTCCTAGAGAAAGAAAAGTTGAAAAACAATGGAAACAACTTCGCGGATTGGTTCCGCAGTTTGAGGATTGTCCTCACAGCTGGTAATTTGACCTATGTGCTGGATGCACCGCTGGGTGACCCACCTGCAGATGATTCTCCCGATGAAGTAAAGAATGTTTACCTCGCTCGGAAGAATCAGTACTCCATAGTTCAGTGTGCTATCTTGTATGGTTTGGAATCGGAGCTTCAGAAAAGGTTTGAGGATTCAGACCCATATGATATTGTCGAGGATCTCAAATTGATTTTTGAGACTCATGCGGCAATTGAAAGCTATGAGGCTAATGAAAAGTTCTTTAACTGCAAGATGGAAGAGGGCAGCTCCGTTAGTGAGCATGTGTTTAAGATGTCTGGGCACGCAAACAAACTTCAAAGCTTGGGTATAGTGATTCCTAATGCTTTGGGGATTTACCGTGTCCTCCAATCACTACCACCAAGTTACAAGAACTTTGTGATGAACTACAACATGCAGAACAGGAATAAGACATTGCCAGAACTCTTTGCCATGTTGAAATCTGCAGAAGTGGAGATCAAGAAGGAGCACCAAGTATTGTTGGTCAATAAGGCCACCAAATTCAAGAAAGGCAAGTCTAAGCAAAAGGGACACTTCAAGAAGGGTGGTAAGAAAGTTACCACGCCGACGAAGAAGACCAAGGCTGGACCTAAGCCTGATACTGAGTGCTTTTACTGCAAGGGAGAAGGTCACTGGAAGCAGAATTGCCAAAAGTACTTGGCGGATTTGAAGAACGGAAACATCAAGAAGAAAGGTATATCTGATATACATGTTATTGATGTGTATCTCACTAGTACTCGTAGTAGTGCCTGGGTATTTGATATTGGTTCGGTTGCTCATATTTGTAACTCGAAACAGGTGCTGCAGAATAAACGGAAGCTAGCGAAGAACGAGGTGACGATGCGCGTGGGAAATGGATCAAAGGTTGATGTGATCGCGGTCGCACCACGCACCACCCCTTCATCTACCATCGGGATTAGTTTTATACTTAAATAATTGTTATTTGGTGCCTGCGTTGAGCATGAAACATTATATCGGGATCTTGTTTTATTGCGAGACGGTTACTTGTTTAAGTCCGAGAATAATGGTGTTCGATTTATATGAGTAATATGTTTTATGCACATGCACCTTTGATAGATGGTCTATTCTTATTGAATCTCGATAGTGGAAATACACATATCCAACATTGAGGCTAAACGTTTGAAATCAGCGATAATTCGACCTATATGTGGCACTGTCGTCTTGGTCACATTGGAGTGAAACGTATGAAGAAACTCCATTCCGATGGACTTATTGAATCACTTGATTTTGAATCACTTGAAAGATGCGAAGCATGTCTGATGGGAAAAATGACTAAGACTCCATTTTTCTGGTATGATGGAGCGAGCTACGGACTTATTGGAAATCATACATACCGATGTATGTGGTCCAATGAGTGTAGCATCGCGCGGTGGTTATCGTTATTTCTTACCTTCACGGATGACTTGAGTAGATATGGGTATATCTATTTCATGAAAACATAAGTCCGAAACTTTCGAGAAGTTTAAGGAGGTTTCATCAAGTGAGGTAGAGAATCAACGTAACAAGAAGATTAAATTTCTACGTTTCTGATCGTGGAGGTGAATATCTAATTACGAGTTTGGCGAGCATTTGAAGAAATGCGGAATACTTTCACAATTGACACCGCCGGGAACACCACAGCGTAATGGTGTGTCCGAACGTCGTAATCGAACTCTCTTAGATATGGTTCGTTCTATGATGTCACTTACAGATTTACCCCGCTATCATTTTGGGGTTATGCATTAGAAACAGCCGCATTCACTTTAAATAGGGCACCATCTAAATCCGTTGAAACGACACCGTATGAATTATGGTTTGGGAAGAAACCTAAATTGTCGTTCCTTAAAGTTTGGGGATGCGAAGCCTATGTAAAGAAGTTACAAGCCGGACAAGCTTGAACCAAAGCGGAAAAATGCGTCTTCATAGGATACCCGAAGGAAACTATTGGTATACCTTCTATCATAGATCCGAAGGCAAAATCTTCGTTGCCAAGAATGGATCCTTTCTAGAGAAGGAATTTCTCTCGAAAGAAGTGACTGGAAGGAAAGTAGAACTCGACGAGGTTGTCGAACCTTCTCTCGAAATTGCGAGTAGCGCAGCACCGGAAGAAGTTCCTGTGGTGCCTGCACCAATAAGAGAGGAAGCTAGTGATGGTGATCATGAAAACTTTGGTTGAAGTTGCTACAGAGCCTCGGAGGTCAACGAGAACTCTACCACTCCAGATTGGTATGATTCCGTTATGAATGTCATGTTGGTGGATAACACCGATGACCCCGAGACATATGAGGAAACGATGAAGAGCCCAGATTCCAATAAATGGCAAGAAGCCATGAAATCCGAGATTGGATCCATGTACGAAAAACAAGTATGGACTTTGGTGGACTTACCGGATGGCCGGAAGGCTGTCGAGAACAAATGGATTTTCAAGAAGAAAACAGATGCTGATGGTAATGTTACTGTCTATAAAGCTCGACTTGTCGCAAAAGGGTTTCGACAAATTCAAGGAGTTGACTACGATGAGACTTTCTCACCAGTAGAAAGCTAAAGTCTGTGAGGATTATGTTTAGCAATCGCTGCATATTATGATTATGAGATATGGCAGATGGATGTCAAAACAGCATTCCTCAATGGAGACATTGATGAAGAGTTGTATATGATGCAACCCAAAGGTTTTGTCGATCCTAAAGATGCTAACAAGGTATGCAAACTTCAACGGTCCATCTATGGATTGAAGCAAGCATCCCGAAGTTGGAATCAACGTTTTGATAAGGTAATCAAAAGTTTTGGTTTTATACAAACTTATGGAGAAGCTTGTATTTACAAGAAAGTGAGTGGGAGATCTGTAGCATTCTTAATACTATATGTGGATGACATATTGTTGATTGGGAATGATGTAGACCTTCTTAATAGTGTCAAGGAATATTTGAATAATAGTTTTTCAATGAAGGATCTTGGGCGAAGCAGCTTACATATTAGGCATAAAGATTTATAGAGATAGATCGAAACGCCAAATATCATTGTCACAGAGTACATATTTGGACAAAGTTCTAAAGAGGTTTGGAATGGAAGAAAGCAAGAAAGGGTTCTTGCCCATGTGCCCAATACGACCTTGAGTAAAACTCAAAGTCCGACAATCGGCAGAAGATAGAGAAAGGATGAGTAAGACTCCCCCTATGCCTCAGCCATAGGATCTCTAATGTATGCCATGCTATGTACTAGACCCACATTGCATATGCTGTTAGTTTAACTAGCAGATATCAAAGTGATGCAGGAGTGGATCATTGGACAGCGGTCAAAAACATCCTTAAGTACTTGAGAAGAACTAAGGATATGGTTCTTTCTTATGGAGGTGATGAACAGCTCATTGTTATGGTTACAACGATGCTAGTTGGAACACCGATCCGATGATTCTAAATCACAATCCGGATACGTATTTATTTGAATGGTGCAGCAGTTAGCTGGAGGAGTGCAAAGCAAAGCGTTGTGGCGAGATCTTCAACTGAATCGGAATACATGGCTGCTTCGGAGGCTTCACAAGAAGCGATATGGATGAAAGAGTTTCATTACAGAGTTGGGTGTGGTTCCTAGTGCGCTGGACCCAATGTCTATCTATCTACTGTGATAACATGGGCGCCATAGCCAATGCGCAAGAACCAAGGTCACACAAAAGCTGAAGCACATCAAGCTACGTTTTCACGCTATTCGATAACATATCCAGGATGGGGATATAAAGATTTGCAAAGTACACACAGATCTGAATGTGGCGGATCCGTTGACTAAACTCTCCCGAGGGCAAAACATGACCAACACCAAACTGCCATGGTGTTCGGTATATTACCATGTAATCTAGATTAGATGACTCTAGTGCAAGTGGGAGACTGTTGGAGATATGCCCTAGAGGCAATAATAAATGTAGTTATTATTATAATCTTTGTGTTATGATAATGTTTACATTCATGCTATAATAGTATTAACAAGGAACATTGATACTTGTGTGATTTGTAAACTTATTTGAAGTCCCTAGTATAGCCTCTATACTTTCACTAGCTTGTTGGTTGATAGATGATTGTGGTTTCCCTCTCATGAACATAGAGATGTTATCAACAACAAGATCATATCGTTAGGAGAATGATATGGTGGACATACTCCTATAGATAAGCGTAGCATAAAGATCAAGTCATTTCAATAGTTCAATTGCTATATGCTTTCTGATACATAGTAACCTAATTCCTTCGACCATGAGATCATGCATATCACCTTTACCGGATGGATGCTTTGATGACATCAAACACCACACCGTAACTGGGTGGCTATAAAGGTGGCATTGAGTGTTCGGAAAGTTTTGGTTGAGACACATGGATCAAGAGTGGGATTTTGTCCATCCATATGACGGATAGATATACTCTGGGCCCTCTCGGTGGAATGTCATCCAATTAGCTTGCAAGCATGTGACTGGATCACAAGGGATCACATATCACGGGGACGAGAAAAGAGTACTTATCGATAACGAGGTTGAACTAGGTATGCAGAGATACCGATGATCATAACCTCGGATAAGTAAACTATCGTGAGACAAAGGGAAATTGGTATCGTATGTAAGTGGTTCATTCGATCGCAAAGTAATCGTAGAAATATGTGGGAGCCATATGAATTTCCAGATTCCTCTATGGTTATTGTTCGGAGAAGTGTCTCGATCATGTCTGCATAATTCACGAACCGTAGGGAGACACACTTAAGGATTCGACGTTGTTTGAGTAGTTATGGTATTATGAGAAAGAGACCGAATGTTGTTCGGAGTCTCGGATGGGATCCGGGATATCACGAGGTGATCCGGAATGGTCCGGAGAATAAGATTCATATAAGGAAAGTCCCGTTTCGGAGTTCGGGAATGATTCCGGTGTTTTTCATCGGGAATGTTCTAGAAGGTTCCGAATGTCCGGCACTCTGGGGGGGGGGGGAGGGGTACATGAATGTGTCATTGCATATTGGAATGATTGCATCATGTACTAATTGTTCTTGCTATTCCAAATAAAGGATTAAATTGAATCCTAAAACAGAAAAGTCAAATGTCCAGTTTGAAAGTCAAACGGCTAAAACAAGAAACTGTGGGAAACAAGCAAGAGGTGGTTGGGACCGACTTGGGGAGGAGTCCCTCCAAGCCGGCGCGCCAACCAAGGCCTACTTGGGGAGGGACTCCCCTCCCCTTGGCCGCACCCTCCACCCATAAAAGGAGGGGCAGGGCCTCCTCCTCTAGACACACAAGTTCCTATCCTTAATCTCCGGTTTAGAGCCGTTGGTTTAGAGCTTCTAATTGCCCTAGCCTTCGGTTTAGAGCCTTCTAATTGGTGTGTCTAAACCCTAGACCACTAATAGTACCCTCTCATACTCCACCATACTCGCTCCGCTCGGCTTAAGGCGAAGCCCTGCGGGATCTCCCCTCTACTTCCGGTACCACGCCGTTGTGCTGCCGGAATCGCGAGGGAGAGTGCTAAAACCTCCGCTGCCTGCTGGAACAAGGGAGAGGAAGGTCTTCGTCGAGTACCGAACGTGTGACCGACTGCGGGAGCGCTGCCGGAACGCAGCGCCGGAAGGATCGTCTACACGATCTTGAGATCGGGAAGAGTATGACTACATCACCCACGAGAATCCGCTCTCGTTAAACACTTTGGAATCTTCGAGGGTAAGTTATTCCATCGACTCGTTGCTACAATCTAGTAGATAGATCTTGGCTTGTTTGTTTGTATGCGATAGAAATTTTTGTTTTCCATGCTACGAAACCCTACAGTGGTATCAGAGCCAGGTCTATATTTTATCTGTTGCACGAGTAGAACACAATGGTCATTGTGGGCGTTGATGCTTTTTTGTCGATTGCTTCTTGTGTACTTTGCATCTTGCGGCATGTTGGGATGAAGCGGCCGGGCTAACCTTACATGACATCGTTCATGAGACTTGCTCCACGCTTGACATGCAACTTGTATTGCATAAGTGGCTTTGCGGGTGCCTGTTTTCCTAGCATAGTTAAGATCCAATTTACAACGGGTGATTAACAATACTAGTATCAATGTTGTGGTTCTTGTTCGTAAGTTAGAACGACACTTATTGAAATCCCCAAACCACGTAAAATATGCAAAGAAGTAGAGGCGTCTAACTTTGTTTTGCAGGGGTGTGCAGTGATGTGATATGGCCATGATTGTGATTATATTTGATGTATGCAATGTTCCTTATTGTAAGTTGGCAACCGGCAGGAGCCATATGGTTGTCTTTAATTTATGTTAAGACCCCGTGTCTATTCAAAGTAGTTGTAATAGTTGAAGCCGGTGGACGACAACCATGGAGAGGCGTCATTGACCTTGATGCAATGCCGGTGATGATGGAGATCATGTTCTTGCTTGAAGATGGAGATCGGAAGCACGAAGAAGAAAGGCCATATCATATCACATATATATTGAATTGCATGTGATGTTAATCTTTATGCATCTTGTATTTCTTAGTAGACGATGGTAGCATTATAAGATGATCCCTCATGCACATGAATTTCAAGTCATAAAGTGTTCACCCTTAGTTAGCACCGTTGCTAAAGCTTGTTTTTCGAAGCACCACGTGATGATCGGGTGTGGTAGATTCCGCAAGTGTATACAACGTGAGCAAGCCAGATTTTCTCATGCGGAAACTAAGGTTTGATCTTGACGAGCCTAGCATGTACAGACATGGTCTCGGAACACGGATCACCGAAAGGTAAAGCATGAGTCATATAGTAGATATGATGAACATGATGATTGTTCGCCATTGAAACTATATCAACTCTCGTGATGATCGGGTGTTGATGTAGTGGATTTTGGTTCGTGTGATCACTAAAACATGTGAGGGATATTGTTTTGAGTGGGAGTTCACCTAGATTAACTTTATTAATTAATTTTGAACTCAATTATCATAAACTTAGTCTAAACTATTGCAAATATGTTGTAGATCAATGGCAGCCCTACCATCAATTTTAATGCGTTCCTAGAGAAAGAAAAGTTGAAAAACAATGGAAGCAACTTCGCGGATTGGTTCCGCAATTTGAGGATTGTCCTCACAGCTGGTAATTGACCTATGTGCTGGATGCACCGCTGGGTGACCTACCTGCAGATGATTCTCCCGATGAAGTAAAGAATGTTTACCTCGCTCGGAAGAATCAGTACTCCATAGTTCAGTGTGCTATCTTGTATGGTTTGGAATCGGAGCTTCAGAAAAGGTTTGAGGATTCAGACCCATATGATATTGTCGAGGATCTCAAATTGATTTTTGAGACTCATGCGGCAATTGAAAGCTATGAGGCTTCTGAAAAGTTCTCTAACTGCAAGATGGAAGAGGGCAGCTCCGTCAGTGAGCATGTGTTTAAGATGTCTGGGCACGCAAACAAACTTCAAAGCTTGGGTATAGTGATTCCTAATGCTTTGGGGATTTACCGTGTCCTCCAATCACTACCACCAAGTTACAAGAACTTTGTGATGAACTACAACATGCAGAACATGAATAAGACGTTGCCAGAACTCTTTGCCATGTTGAAATCTGCAGAAGTGGAGATCAAGAAAGAGCACCAAGTATTGTTGGTCAATAAGACCACCAAATTCAAGAAAGGCAAGTCTAAGCAAAAGGGACACTTCAAGAAGGGTGGTAAGAAAGTTACCACGCCGACGAAGAAGACCAAGGCTGGACCTAAGCCTGATACTAAGTGCTTTTACTGCAAGGGAGA
This sequence comes from Avena atlantica, assembly GCA_910589765.1. Classification (NCBI taxonomy): domain Eukaryota; kingdom Viridiplantae; phylum Streptophyta; class Magnoliopsida; order Poales; family Poaceae; genus Avena; species Avena atlantica. The sequence goes on along the minus strand of OU342734.1, from coordinate 84,242,981 downwards.
AGGTCACTGGAAGCGGAATTGCCCAAAGTACTTGACGGATTTGAAGAACGGAAACATCAAGAAGAAATGTATATCTGATATACATGTTATTGATGTGTATCTCACTAGTACTCGTAGTAGTGCCTGGGTATTTGATATTGGTTCGGTTGCTCATATTTGTAACTCGAAACAGGTGCTGCAGAATAAACGGAAGCTAGCGAAGAACGAGGTGACGATGCGCGTGGGAAATGGATCAAAGGTTGATGTGATCGCGGTCGGCACGCTACCCCTTCATCTACCATCGGGATTAGTTTTATACTTAAATAATTGTTATTTGGTGCCTGCGTTGAGCATGAACATTATATCGGGATCTTGTTTATTGCGAGACGGTTACTTATTTAAGTCCGAGAATAATGGTTGTTCGATTTATATGAGTAATATGTTTTATGCACATGCACCTTTGATAGATGGTCTATTCTTATTGAATCTCGATAGTGGAAATACACATATCAACAACATTGAGGCTAAACGTTTGAAATCAAGCAATAATTCGACCTATATGTGGCACTGTCGTCTTGGTCACATTGGAGTGAAACGTATGAAGAAACTCCATTCCGATGGACTTCTTGAATCACTTGATTTTGAATCACTTGAAAGATGCGAAGCATGTCTGATGGGAAAAATGACTAAGACTCCATTTTCTGGTATGATGGAGCGAGCTACGGACTTATTGGAAATCATACATACCGATGTATGTGGTCCAATGAGTGTAGCATCGCGCGGTGGTTATCGTTATGTTCTTACCTTCACGGATGACTTGAGTAGATATGGGTATATCTATTTCATGAAACATAAGTCCGAAACTTTCGAGAAGTTTAAGGAGTTACAAAGTGAGGTAGAGAATCAACGTAACAAGAAGATTAAATTTCTACGTTCTGATCGTGGAGGTGAATATCTAAGTTACGAGTTTGGCGAGCATTTGAAGAAATGCGGAATACTTTCACAATTGACACCGCCGGGAACACCACAGCGTAATGGTGTGTCCGAACGTCGTAATCGAACTCTCTTAGATATGGTTCGTTCTATGATGTCACTTACAGATTTACCGCTATCATTTTGGGGTTATGCATTAGAAACAGCCGCATTCACTTTAAATAGGGCACCATCTAAATCCGTTGAAACGACACCGTATGAATTATGGTTTGGGAAGAAACCTAAATTGTCGTTCCTTAAAGTTTGGGATGCGAAGCCTATGTAAAGAAGTTACAGCCGGACAAGCTTGAACCCAAAGCGGAAAAATGCGTCTTCATAGGATACCCGAAGGAAACTATTGGGTATACCTTCTATCATAGATCCGAAGGCAAAATCTTCGTTGCCAAGAATGGATCCTTTCTAGAGAAGGAATTTCTCTCGAAAGAAGTGACTGGAAGGAAAGTAGAACTCGACGAGGTTGTCGAACCTTCTCTCGAAATTGCGAGTAGCGCAGCACCGGAAGAAGTTCCTGTGGTGCCTGCACCAATAAGAGAGGAAGCTAGTGATGGTGATCATGAAACTTCGGTTGAAGTTGCTACAGAGCCTCGGAGGTCAACGAGAACTCGTACCACTCCAGATTGGTATGATTCCGTTATGAATGTCATGTTGGTGGATAACACCGATGACCCCGAGACATATGAGGAAGCGATGATGAGCCCAGATTCCAATAAATGGCAAGAAGCCAAGAAATCTGAGATTGGATCCATGTACGAAAACCAAGTATGGACTTTGGTGGACTTACCGGATGGCCGGAAGGCTGTCGAGAACAAATGGATTTTCAAGAAGAAAACAGATGCTGATGGTAATGTTTACTGTCTATAAAGCTCGACTTGTCGCAAAAGGGTTTCGACAAATTCAAGGAGTTGACTACGATGAGACTTTCTCACCAGTAGCGAAGCTAAAGTCTGTGAGGATTATGTTAGCAATCGCTGCATATTATGATTATGAGATATGGCAGATGGATGTCAAAACAGCATTCCTCAATGGAGACATTGATGAAGAGTTGTATATGATGCAACCCAAAGGTTTTGTCGATCCTAAAGATGCTAACAAGGTATGCAAACTTCAACGGTCCATCTATGGATTGAAGCAAGCATCCCGAAGTTGGAATCAACGTTTTGATAAGGTAATCAAAAGTTTTGGTTTTATACAAACTTATGGAGAAGCTTGTATTTACAAGAAAGTGAGTGGGAGCTCTGTAGCATTCTTAATACTATATGTGGATGACATATTGTTGATTGGGAATGATGTAGACCTTCTTAATAGTGTCAAGGAATATTTGAATAATAGTTTTTCAATGAATGATCTTGGCGAAGCAGCTTACATATTAGGCATAAAGATTTATAGAGATAGATCGAAACGCCAAATATCATTGTCACAGAGTACATATTTGGACAAAGTTCTAAAGAGGTTTGGAATGGAAGAAAGCAAGAAAGGGTTCTTGCCCATGTTGCCCAATACGACCTTGAGTAAAACTCAAAGTCCGACATCGGCAGAAGATAGAGAAAGGATGAGTAAGACTCCCTATGCCTCAGCCATAGGATCTCTAATGTATGCCATGCTATGTACTAGACCCAACATTGCATATGCTGTTAGTTTAACTAGCAGATATCAAAGTGATGCAGGAGTGGATCATTGGACAGCGGTCAAAAACATCCTTAAGTACTTGAGAAGAACTAAGGATATGGTTCTTTCTTATGGAGGTGATGAACAGCTCGTTGTTAATGGTTACAACGATGCTAGTTGGAACACCGATCCGGATGATTCTAAATCACAATCCGGATACGTATTTATTTTGAATGGTGCAGCAGTTAGCTGGAGGAGTGCAAAGCAAAGCGTTGTGGCGAGATCTTCAACTGAATCGGAATACATGGCTGCTTCGGAGGCTTCACAAGAAGCGATATGGATGAAAGAGTTCATTACAGAGCTGGGTGTGGTTCCTAGTGCGCTGGACCCAATGTCTATCTACTGTGATAACATGGGCGCCATAGCCAATGCGCAAGAACCAAGGTCACACAAGAAGCTGAAGCACATCAAGCTACGTTTTCACGCTATTCGATAACATATCCAGGATGGGGATATAAAGATTTGCAAAGTACACACAGATCTGAATGTGGCGGATCCGTTGACTAAACCTCTCCGAGGGCAAAACATGACCAACACCAAACTGCCATGGGTGTTCGGTATATTACCATGTAATCTAGATTAGATGACTCTAGTGCAAGTGGGAGACTGTTGGATATATGCCCTAGAGGCAATAATAAATGTAGTTATTATATATATCTTTGTGTTTATGATAAATGTTTACATTCATGCTATAATAGTATTAACAAGGAAACATGATACTTGTGTGATTTGTAAACTTAATTTGAAGTCCCTAGTATAGCCTCTATACTTCACTAGCTTGTTGGTTGATAGATGATTGTGGTTTCCCTATCATGAACATAGAGATGTTATCAACAACAAGATCATATCGTTAGGAGAATGATATGGTGGACATACTCCTATAGATAAGCGTAGCATAAAGATCAAGTCATTTCAATAGTTCAATTGCTATATGCTTTCTGATACATAGTAACCTAATTCCTTCGACCATGAGATCATGCATATCACCTTTACCGGATGGATGCTTTGATGACATCAAACACCACACCGTAACTGGGTGGCTATAAAGGTGGCATTGAGTGTTCGGAAAGTTTTGGTTGAGACACATGGATCAAGAGTGGGATTTGTCCATCCATATGACGGATAGATATACTCTGGGCCCTCTCGGTGGAATGTCATCCAATTAGCTTGCAAGCATGTGACTGGCTCACAAGGGATCACATATCACGGGAACGAGAAAAGAGTACTTATCGGTAACGAGGTTGAACTAGGTATGCAGAGATACCGATGATCATAACCTCGGATAAGTAAACTATCGTGAGACAAAGGGAAATTGGTATCGTATGTAAGTGGTTCATTCGATCGCAAAGTAATCGTAGAAATATGTGGGAGCCATATGAATTTCCATATTCCTCTATTGGTTATTGTTCGGAGAAGTGTCTCGATCATGTCCGCATAATTCACGAACCGTAGGGAGACACACTTAAGGATTCGACGTTGTTTGAGTAGTTATGGTATTATGAGAAAGAGACCGAATGTTGTCCGGAGTCTCGGATGGGATCCGGGATATCACGAGGTGATCCGAAATGGTCCGAAGAATAAGATTCATATAAGGAAAGTCCCGTTTCGGAGTTCGGGAATGATTCCGGTGTTTTCATCGGGAATGTTCTAGAAGGTTCCGGAATGTCCGGCACTCCGGGGGGGAGGGGTACATGAATGTGTCATTGCATATTGGAATGATTGCATCATGTACTAAGTGTTCTTGCTGTTCCAAATAAAGGATTAAATTGAATCCTAAAACAGAAAAGTCAAATGTCCAGTTTGAAAGTCAAACGGCTAAAACAAGAAACTATGGGAAACAAGCAAGAGGTGGTTGGGACCGACTTGGGGGAGGAGTCCCTCCAAGCCGGCGCACCAACCAAGGCCGACTTGGGGAGGGACTCCCCTCCCCTTGGCCGCACCCTCCACCCATAAAAGGAGGGGCAGGGCCTCCTCCTCTAGGCACACAAGTTCCTATCCTCTAATCTCCGGTTTAGAGCCGTTTTGGTTTAGAGCTTCTAATTGCCCTAGCCTTCGGTTTAGAGCCTTCTAATTGGTGTGTCTAAACCCTAGACCACTAATAGTACCCTCTCATACTCCACCATACTCGCTCCGGCTTAAGGCGAAGCCCTGCGGGATCTCCCCTCTACTTCCGGTACCATGCCGTTGTGCTGCCGGAATCGCGAGGAGAGTGCTACAACCTCCGCTGCCTGCTGGAACAAGGGAGAGGAAGGTCTTCGTCGAGTACCGAACGTGTGACCGACTGCGGGAGCGCTGCCGGAACGCAGCGCCGGAAGGATCGTCTACACGATCTTGAGATCGGGAAGAGTACGACTACATCACCCACGAGAATCCGCTCTCGTTAAACACTTTGGAATCTTCGAGGGTAAGTTATTCCATCGACTCGTTGCTACAATCTAGTAGATAGATCTTGGCTTGTTTGTTTGTATGCGATAGAAATTTTTTGTTTTCCATGCTACGAAACCCTACAATTTCTATCACTTTCCTTAGATTAAATAGAGGCATGACCCCACTATCGAGCATAAATACCCCCTCTTGGAGTCACTAGCAACTACTTGGCCAATATAGCTACTAACAATGGAGAGCATGCAAGATCACAAACAACACAGACATGATAGAATCAATAAGACAAAACCATTAATCAATCTGATATAGTAATCTCAATATCCATCAGATTCCCGCAAACACAACATGCATGATTACAAATAGATGAGATATTGATCATGAATGGAGCTCACAAGATCTAGACATGAAAGCACAAAGGAGGATATACAACCATCTAGCTACTACATGGACCCATAGTCCAAGGTGGAACTACTCACTCTTCATACCGGAGGCTGGCATGATGAAGAAGGCCACCGGGATGATCTCCCCTTTGGCAGGATGCCGGGAAGAGCTTCAGACCCCCGCGATCTAGGGATGATGGTGGCGGCGGCTACAGACGGTTTCGTGTAATATTGATCGTGTACTTAGGGTTTAGGCATCGGGGGCTTCTTATAGGCGAAGAGGGATGCTGAGGGGGTGACCGAGGCGGTTGCACCCCCTAGGCACGAGCCAGGCCTGGCCGCACGGACAGGGGGTGTGGTCCCCTCGAGGCCCTACTTCGTGTCGTCTTCTGGCTCCGTGTTCCCCACGGTAAAATATTGACTTTGGCTTTTGTCCCGTCCAATTCTGAGAATATTAATTTTCTGCCTTTCTGGAACCAAAAACAGAAGAAAACAGGCAACTAGCACTGTGGCATCTTGTTAATAGGTTAGTACTAGAAAACATATAAAAACACCTCAAAGTGTAGACAAAGCAAAGCAAAGTAGATACTAAACCAGCATGGAACATAAAAAATTATAAATACGTTTCCGACGTATCAGACAGCCAAGGAAAGCAACAGTAGAATATTGATGGGCTTGAAGATGGGACTGAAAGTATACTCATAGTCAAGACAATAGCACTGCTTGAACCCTTTGGTCACCAACCGTGCCTTGTAGCGCTCAACAGAACCATCATAATGACGCTTCACTTTAAACACCCATTTGCAGTCGATGATATTGATGCCTTGACGGGGTGGAACAAGTGACCAAGTCTCATTGTGGAGAAGAGATTCATATTCAGCCTCCATAGCTTCACGCCAGTGAGGGACTCAAAGAGCATGATGATGGCTTACATGCTCCAGAGAGTTGTCCGAGACACCATGGGTAGTGCACGCAGCAATCCATGCCACAGAAAAGTCTGTCCAGACTTTGGCCTAGAATTTCCAGTCCGACTGCGAGTTTTGGGCTGAACCGGTGCGGGGTCCGACTGCTCGAGCAATGACAAGCTGGAGGACGCTAGGGCAGGAGATGTCCTAGCGGACGAGGAAGGAGCGGCAGTATCCGCCGCACTAGGCCGGGCAGAGCTCAGTGGAGATGGGGCCACAGGGGAGTCAGGCAGTCCATGGGCCAACCCAGGTGTGGACGGGGAGGCCAGACGACACGGAGACACGTCTGGACCAGGAAATGCAGGCCGAGGAGATGCATCCCGTGCATGGTTTTGCATGGGGTTGCCGGTCGACATGGTAGCATGATCGTCGTGATCAGGGATAGGAGCATCATCCAAAATCTCGAGTCGTGCACGCACTCAGGTCCTGCACCATGGTTAGGAAGAAGAACATGAGAATACGCAATATCTGCAAATTGGTCAATAGAAGTGGAAGTTGATTCGACAGGGGTGGAGACATTAGATGACAGTTTTGCGAATGGAAACACACACACTTGTCAAAAACAACATCTCTAGAGATATACACTCTATTAGTTGGAACATGCAAGAACTTGTACCCCTTGTGAAGAGAACTGTAACCAAGAAAACACACTTTTTGGAGCGAAATTCTAATTTATGGCTGTTGTAAGGGAAAATATGAGGCCAACAGACATAACCAAAAACTTTGAGAAAGGAATAATCAGGAGTTTCATGGAGTAATTTTTCTAGAGGGAAGAACACGTGTAGGCACTCTATTAATGAGAAAGCACACTGTGGTGAACGCATCACTCCAAAAGTGGAAGGGTACAGAGGCATGTGCAAGTAGAGTAAGACCAGTCTCTATAATATGTTAATGTTTGCGTTGAGCAGCCCCATTTGCGATTGAGCATGGGGACATGTAACACGGTGAGTAATGCCAAGGTTCTAAAAGACCGTGTTGAGGTTGCGATATTCACCATCCAATCCATCTAAACATGTATAACTTTATGCTGCAATAGGCGTTCCACATGTGTTTGAAATTGTACAAATACAATAAAAACATCAGACTTGCGCTTGAGCAAATAAAACAACATAAAACGACTAAAAGCATCAATAAAACTCACATAATAGTTATGATCACTAACAAAAGTTTGGGCAGGACTCCAGACATCCGAATATATTAGCTCTGAAAAATATTTTATTTCATGTGTAGATGATGAAAAAGGTAATTGGTGGCTTTTGCCTTGCTAACATGAATCACACACATGAACATCTTTAGGGGAGAGCATGCTTATGAATGACATGCTGAACAACTAGAGCAGCCAGATAACCTAGATGATAGTACCATTTGGAGGATAACACCCTAACACCAGTGTAGACTTGTTTATTGGAAGAAGCAACAACAGGATAAAGACCAACATGCAACAAAGGGATTAATTTCCACAAAAACATTGTTATCTAAAGCAAGTTTGTAAGCGGAAAGAAGATTACACGTGACTTGAGGGACATATAGATTTTTTTTAAGATGAAGTGGCCTATTGGAAGAAGTAGCAAGGGTGGATTGACCAATATGGGATATGTGCATACCTGCACCATTAGCGGTGTGCACATGGTCCTTCCCTTGGTATGGCTCCTTGACGTTGAGCTTGTAGAGGTCGCTAGTAAGATGGTCGGTGGAGCCGGAGTCCATGTACCAAGCGGGGTTGATCTGGTACGCAGCAGGAGGAGCATGACCATGGTTGTTGCCATGGCTCACCATGGCGACATGGCACTCCATGTTGGTGCCATCATTGACAATGTCGGGGAAGTCCTTGTCAAAGCATTTCCAGCACTATGCCTTGATGTGACCAACTGTGTTGCATAGTTGTCAGATGGGCCGATTTCCATCGGCAGTGTTCCATCGGTCGCCACCACCGCAAGGGTTAGCAGTGTTGTTGCAGTGCGGGAGTTACGAGGGTGACGTTGGCTTGGTGAAGGAAGGTGGCTTAGAGGAGCGCCGTAGTTTGTCCTCGGAGTGCCACGCTCGACACCGGCCCGGAAGGCCGCGTTGAAGTGCGAGTTAGGGAAGCCAGCAACAGCCTTGGCACGCTGATGCGGCTCAGATCACTATAGAGCTTCTTTGGGATACCCCAAGAGGAAGGTGTGATAAGTACAACAATAAGTTTTCCCTCAGTATGAAAACAAGGTTATCGAACCAGTAGGAGGAAGGAAACAACTCAAAGGTGTTGCTAGCAACTTGGAATCTTGCACAACACAAACTTAAGACTTTGCCCCAATGAACAGTGAGGTTGTCAATCTCACCGGTTTGCTGAATACAAAGGATTAAACGTATGGTGTGGAAGGTAATGGTTGCTTGCAAAAAGTAAACAATAGCAGTGGAAGATGTATCAATGTTAAATATTGGACCGGGGTCCACAGTTCACTAGAGGTGTTCTTCTTAATATAAATAACATAACATGCTAGGTAAAAAAATTATAGCGGGGCAATTGACAGGACAGAGCAAGGCATAACAATGCAATACTACACATTCATGATCCTATGAGATTTGATTGGGCATTACAACAATATACAAAGACCGCCATCCAAATGCATCTATGACTAGTAATCCACCTTCAGGTTATCATCCGAACCCCCTCTAGTATTAAGTTGCAAGCAACAGATAACTGATTTAAGCCATGCATGTAAAGTAAACAATACAATTGTTCCATGAACAAGAGATTTTTGTTTTCTCCCTAGTAGCAGCAGAACATCTACAACCTTATGGTAAAGATTGGACTAGGGTCCACAGTTCACTAGAGGTGTTCTCCTTAAGATAAATAACATAACATGCTGGGTAAACAAATTGCAGCGGGGCAATTGACAGGACAGAGCAAGGCATAACAATGTAATACTAGACATTCATGATCCTATAAGATTTGATTGGGAATTACAACAATATGCATAGACCGCCATCCAACTGCATCTATGACTAGTATCCACCTTCAGGTTATCATACGACCCCCCTCCAGTATTAAGCTGCAAGCAACGGATAACTGCTTTAAGCCATGTGTGTAAAGTAAACAATACAATTGTTTCATGAACAAGAGATTGTTTTTTGTCCCTGGTAGCAACAACATATCTACAACCTTAGAGATTTCTATTACTTCCCCAGATTCAATAGAGGCATGAACCCACTATCGAGTATAAATACTCCCTCTTGGAGTCACTAGCATCTACTTGGACAAGATAGCTACTAGAAACGGAGAGCATGCAAGATCTCAAACAACACAGACATGATAGAATCAATAAGATAGAATCATTAATCAATCTGACATAGTAATCTCGATATCCATCGGATCCCCGCAAACACAACATGCATGATTACAAATAGATGATCTTGATCATGAACGGAGCACACAAGATCTAAACATGGTAGCACAAAGGAGGAGAAACAACCATCTAGCTACTGTATGGACCCATAGTCCAAGGTGGAACTATTCATGCATCATACCGGAGGCTGGCATGGTGATGAAGAAGGCCTCCGGGATGATCTCTCCCCTCCAGAAGGGTGCCAGGAAGAGCTTCAGATCCCTCCTCGATCTAGGAACGATGGTGGCGGCGTCTGCGAACTGTTTCGTGGAGATCTGATCGGGTGCTTAGGGTTTTGGCATCAGGGGGATTATATAGGCGAAGAGGCGAGGCAGGAGGTCGGCCAAGGGGGCCACACCCTGCCTAGGCACGTCCTAGGGTGGGCCTGCGCATGGGGGTGGGGGGGGGTGCGGCCACCCTGTGGCTCCCCTCCGGTTGCCCTTCGGTCTCTGTGTTCTCTTCTTTGAAATATTGACTTTGGCTTTGTCCCGTCCAATTTCGAGAATATTTCCTTACTAGCTTTTCTGAAACCAAAAACAACAGAAAAAACAGGCAAATGGCACTGCGACATCTTGTTAATAGGTTAGTCCCAGAAAATGTATAAAAATACCTCAAAGTGTAGACAAGCATAGCAAAGAGGATACTAAACAAGCATGGAACATCAAAAATTATAGATACGTTTACGACGTATCACACACCGAGCCTCCACCCTTTGTTCGGTGAACATGAGGCGGGAGTACATCGCGGGCGGAGATAGGCGTGCCATGCCCATTGACGTTATCAGCAAGGTTGTCGTAGTCCTCGTCCAACCCCTTGAGCATGTACGCAGCGAATTCTTCTAGACGAAGGGGCTGCCCCAGCAATGTTAGCGTGTCCGAGTAGGACTTGATCTTGTTGTAGTAGGCCGATGCAGATGAGTTGAGCTTGTAGATCTCGCCCAAGTGCGTGCGAATCTACACAAATTGTGTAGTGGATAGCGACGAGAAGCTGTCTTGTAGCATCACCCATGCCTCCTGTGTGGTTGTCCCAAACATGAAGAGGCCCCCAACCTACGGCATCAGGGAGGACACAATACTAGAAAGAATGGCCTGATCCTGCATCACCCAAGATCGATGCTCAGGGTTTAGGACTGTGATGGTGCGGCCACCCTCGATCTTCTACAGAAGGCGCTCGGGTGGACATGGGTACGATCCATCAACATACCCCAGGAGGTAGCGGGAGGATCGCGACACGCCAAAGGAGATAGTTGTCTCCCGTGCTGAGATTGATGGTCATCAGGTTGCTGAAGTTGAACGACTCAGCGCCGTGAGTCAAGGACGACGATGATGCAGCGTGACGGCCGGTGGAGAAGAGACTTCCAACCGGGAGCGTGGCCGCGGACCCGAGGGTGGACGGCTGCAGCTAGAGCATCGTGGAGGCAGCCGTAGTCGAGGAAGAGAAGGCGCCGGTCGATCCACCGAGAAGGGTGTCGGCCATGGCGTTGAGGACGGCACCAGAGGTCACATCGGACAAAGCGCCGTTGGTGGCGTCGGTCATGCCGCCAAGGATGGCGTCGAGAGAGGCAGCAGAAGAGGTCATTGGAGCGGTGGCGGTAGATGGAATCATGGCAGCTCTGATACCATGTAAAACCCTAAACATAAGGTGAGGAGAATTGTTTGGAGAGTTGCACACCGCACAATGGGGTGGCTATGTTGTATTTATAGAAGACGTTTATAATTATAGGGGTATAGTTAGAATATAAACAAACTATCTAATATGTCTAACAACAGGAAATTCTCTGGCTTGGACTAGACACATGCTTAGAATATTACTTTCCTAATTAGTACTTATTTATCAAAATATATGCGTATTCGCTGGCTCTAGTACATCAAGGGATCCTGGCAGCCCTTTTTTTTTGAAAAATATATGGGAAACGGTGTGTCAATGTTTCAAAAAATGTTCCAACTCCTAGGACATTTCTTCGGTGTTAGGACATCTAAATTGTTGGTCCTTTGCCTTGGTCCATGTATATTATGCCGCTTGTCTTAGCTCCAGGCTGTCAATGATAATAGTAAACAAGAAGAGGCTATTAGATTGATTACTGTATACCTCGATACTCATCTACTATTTTGCAGTTCTTCCTCACCGTAATAATCGTGACCTTCATGTGATACTCATTACTACAAGTTGGTATATACTTGAGATGTTTGTTGTGATCTCTGCTTAAGAATGAGGGTAGAAGTTCCACAAGTCAAAGCCTATGTTCAAATTACGTGTATGTTATTTGAAATTTGTTTTTCTAAGTAAAAAACCTCTTATTTTTTTACAACTGAAATTATGGCAGTTTCACTTTAAACAAACATATTTATTTTCTACTTGGGCCTTGATGTTTTTAGCCTGGCTTCCCGCTCCTTATAGCTAGTTGGCGCACTTGCGTTGGTGGTACTCCCTCTGATCCATATTACTTGTCACTAAAATGGATGTATCTAGACATATTTTAGTGCTAGATGCATCCATTTCAATGACAAGTAATATGGATCGGAGGGAGTAGTATAAAACAATAAACCTGGACATTTAAACAAGACTATGTGGGTACAACCTATCGACCTATCCCAAGTCTTGAACCGATGGCATAATTAATTTAGGGGCGATCGATACCTAACATGGATCCACCGATCCACCATGGTACCTTAAATCAATGGGTTGTAGAATGACTAATCTAGACAAAACTCCATATTTCTTCAGTGTTAGGATATCTAAACTGTTGGTCCTTTGCCCTTGGTCCATGTATATTATCTGCCGCTTGCCTTAGCTCCAGGCTGTCAATGAGACAATCATAACAGCAAACAAGAAGAGGCATATTCCATTGATTACTATATAGCTCGATCGGGCGCTGCAAACAAGTTGTACAGTGCAATTAAGAGGCAAAGCATCAATAATGCGTGCCCGGTACATAGTCTCCTTGTGCGTCCTCCTCGCAGCCGTGGTGGTCACCGGCGCCGTCCTCCTCGCCGCCTACGGCATCCTCCGGCACGTCTCCATCAGCGTTACGGACGCCTCCCTGACGAGGTTCTCCCTGGTGACCTCACCGGCGACGGCGCTGGCGTACAACCTGTCGCTGACGCTGGCTGTCCGCAACCCAAACTGGGCCATCAACGTCAAGAACAAGGAGCCGCTGGAGGCAGCCTACTCCTTCGACGGCCAGCAGTTCGAGCGCGTGCAGGTCAGCGACGAGGGCGACAAGCAGCCGGCCAGGACAACCAGGGTGTACCGCCTCGTCACCGGCTCCGACAGCGACTATGTGGCGCTGGGCAACGCCGGCGTGGCCGAGTACAAGACGCAGAACGCGACGGGGACATTCGAGGTGGAGGTCAAGCTCACCGGCGAGTTCAGCTATACGTTGCGCTACACCAAGTGCAAGCTGGAGGCCACCTGCCCGCTCATGCTGCAGCTGCTCGCGCCGTCGTCTGGGTCTGGCACGCCGGCCACCGTCGTCTTCGAGAAGGTGAAATGCAAGCTCGCCAAGCCGGAAAAGTACTGCTAGCTAATTGTAGACCACCGGTGTGCATTAATAATGTATCTCTTTGATTCTTAAGCCTTGTAATTTGCTTGATTATATCAACGGATCTGTTATGGATCGTCATTTTGCCATTGAAAGCTTTTTAATTACAAGTCCCGATTCATCTGACATTTCCTGATTTGATTTTGTAGTTTTACTAATTCGTTATGTACGTGCGTATGTTTTGCCTTTTGAAACGGGGATGACCGTCCGGGCTCTGTATCCAAAAAACGCACACCAATCTTTTATTAAATTATTTACAATACCCAACAAGAGAAATTATAAAAGAGTAAAATTCATTGGTAGTACCTAAACTTGGCACCCTTTTTCGATACGGTCATCGACCTTAGAAATACGCAAATTACGGTCACTAAATACGGCGAGTGTATCATGACGGTCACTGGCGTCTGTACCGGTTTCTGTATAGGGATGTATTCGCTTACGTGGCACCGAGTGGACCCAATTTGTCAGCCTCTACACACATACAGGAAACTCTTTCACAATGTTAAAAATCAGAAGGGCTCAAGTGCAAAATGCCAAAGAGATAAGGTTTATTCTCCTCTGGCTCCGGCGGCCGGTGCCGCCCTTCCCAACCCGACGCCGCCCTTCCCACCCTGGCGCCTCCCCCTGCCCTCCCCGTGCTGGCGCTGCTCCCTCCATATCTCCCCGTGCCGGCGCTGCTCCCTCTCTATCTCGGCGCAGCTTGCGGCACCGCAGCGGGGAGGGCACGACGAGGAGGAGGTGACCGGAGCCGGGCGTTCGCCCCCGTGCTCGTGCTGCTCCTTGCGGGCTGGCGGAGTGAGGAGGCAGGTTCGCCGGTGGGGAAAGGGACGGCACAGGCGTGGAGAGGAAGGGGTCGGCGTGGGAAGGAAGGGGGCCAGTGCTGGCCGGGCGTGGCCGCGGAGCTGAAGCCGTCGCCCCTCCCGTTCCAGCTCTGGTCGGCTCTGGTCTCTGCTTCGGCATGTGCCACCATGGCTCCGTCCCCAACCCCGTCTTGTCCTGCCGCTGCCCCGTCCCCGCTCCGGCCTAGCGTTCCGTGTCCCTGCGCCCTGCTTCGGTGCCGCCGCCCACAACCTCGACGGCTGGAGCCGTCGACGAGCGAGCAGCCGACGTTCCTCACAGCCATGTCGCGGGTCACCTCCCAACCATCCTGCCGCACGATTCACCACCGTCGGCCACTCTCCACTGCGGATGCTCGCTCCGTTCGTCGCCGCTCGATTCCACTGACGAGGTCTACGGAACCGACGACACCGGCGTGGAGGCTTGCCAGAGAGGATAAAGGGCAGCGCACAGTGAGGGGGTGGAATCAACGGCGAGCATTCTCCCCGTGCCGAGCTGCCGACGGCGGCGAGGTGGAATCGAACGGGTGGTTGGAGGCAGTAGTGGGATGGCCCTATCTCTCTGCCATTTTCTAATTTAGTCCTATTTTGTTTTGTTACTCCAGAATAGTCCCCATGGATGGTTAAGGGGATGACAGATGGGGTCCACTAAGTGCCACGTCAACGAATACATCATTGTACAGACGCCTAGTGACCATAATGAAACAGCCAACGTATTTAATGACCGTAAGTCGTGTATTCCTAAGGTCGATGATCGTATCGAAAAAGGGTGTCAAGTTTAGTTACCTACGGTGGATTTTACTCATTATAAAAAGTAGTGACATCTCGCTACTCTTAGAACCATGATGAAGAGGATCCTGACATCACACCAACGCGTATTATCTAAACATCGAAAGCCTCGACAAGTCATCCAACAGTGAGCAAATGGCACAATCGGTCCAATACACACTCAACAAGTAGCAACATACATACTACAGAACTCCTTCATGCTGTCGTCTTCCGCTTACCAATCTTCGGATAAATGAATGCAATAACCTTGCAAGGCCTGCCTGCCGTTTAAGGCACCATGATGCCAAACAGCTCCACCACCCTGCATGCGCCTAACACACACGCGTGGTCGGCATCAAGACCCCTCGGCACCATGCCACCAAGTCCCACGATCCGACGCCACTTGAAACCACCTGAAGATCTGTCGTGCATAGCACCTACCGAACCAGACATGACTGAGCGTAACCCATGTCGATTAGACATGACTTGAAATCTCCACTGGAGTCTCCTTGCAAGACGGAGCCGCTCCAACTCTATCTAGCGCCTGCTCCAAAAAAATGCCGACAGGAGAAATCACGACACCGAAAACACCGTCATTATCCGACGTGGACTTGTGGTTTCCCCCGGAGTAGTCCAAGCGAGAAGGCTATGGTTGCATAGACGATGACTTCAGCAATATAACGCCGCATAGGCACCGCCATCACCCGCCATGAACGGAGTTGGAGCTCGGTTTTCACTGGCAACCATGTCTCCCAAGCTCGACCACATCTGTGACTTGATGTGGGATCCCTAGATCCACCACAACTAGCCACCAACCGGCCGACAACCTTCGGCGAGAAGGAAGTCACCACCGCCATATCCAGGGCCGCTACCCGATAGTCCTTGTACTGTGAGAATACCGCATGTCGAGGAGCGCGTCCGCGAAACACCACCATAGGTCGACAACAGACGAGACAAGGAGAAATTCCGCCGTCTCCATTGATATCTCCAAATTTTGACACGTTTATCAAGGATTTTCTATTGGTTTCGGATTTTGATCTTTCAACTGACACTAATATCACGAGTTAGCGAAACCTTGTTCTTTTGTGATGATTTTTCAGGTATTGGACACTTTTGGAAAGATCCTAGAGCATTTATGGCCTAATCAAACCTAAATGAACAAATATCCAGTTGAAGAAAATTCCATCCAAAACATACAGAATCTTTAATGACCTGCAGTACGACCGGAAGCCGCCTGTACCGCCCGCCTGGATGACGACATGGCATCATCTCCGTTATATTAATACAAGCATATTTCGTGAAGACAAAGAGGTAAAAATATGAATGCAGCCGCCACCCACCATTCTAGAAGAGAGGAGATCGGATGAAGAAGGAGAAAAACCTCATCTCATCCTTTGAAGATCTCTAGCCTCTTGATCATCAACTCCACAATAATTCCCCACTTGTACTGAGAGAGAGATTCATAATGTAAGATTAGGGATTTGAACCTCTATTCCTACTTTGGTTTGTATTTTATTTGATCTTTAACGTTATTATGGTCTACTACGGTAAAGTTGAGATGATTTCTATTTGCAATATGATTATGTCTTTGATCTATTCTCCTCTCATGTATGAGTAAATCCCCATAGGTGTGAGAGATGTGGGGAATTGGTGAGATGTGTGCCTATCTTATTTTAATCCATTTGTGATTATTATCATGTTTATTATATTGTGAGAATGATTATCTATGCATAGCTAATGCTTGTTATCTAATTTAAGGGCCCAGGTAACATGGTCCTGATATCTTATAGATATGAACTTGTTTACTGGTGAATCGGCAACCCCTGAGTGACACGACCAATATCAAAGAGAAGCTAGTATAACTCGAGGACAACAACGAACCATCAGTGGAGGATTTCTTACCTAGGGCATGTTATATATGGAGAGGGAGTCGCCACTGATGATACCAAAATAACCAAAATAACAAATTGAGATATCCCATACAATCTAAAATAATTGAGAGGGTTTCTTGGTATAACTGGCTACTATCACAAGTTCATTCACCATCATGCAACTGTCAGTCAACCCTTAATAGCTCTGCTCCAGAAGGGAGCGTTGTTCGTCTGGACTAACATGGACCAGATCGCTTTTGATACACTGAAAGCCGCTTTGGTTATAGCCCCTGTACTGCCCTTCTATATTTTACTGCATAATTCGTCGTGAAAATAGACGTGTGCAACACAGGGATTAGTGATATCCTTTCCCAGTGTGGGAACCCCTTGTGTAAGTTAGCACGTCCCTTAGCATCCGCAATCGTAGCATGTCTATCTACAAGAAGGAGTACTTGGCTATCCTGTTAGCAGTATAATAGTGGCGTCAGTACCTGCAACTTGGGGAATTTTTGATAAAGACAGATCACAAGATCTTGATCCACTTAAATGATCAACGGCTGCATACTGAGTGGCAACAAAAATCACTCACCAAGATTATGGGGCTTCAGTTCAAAATGCTCTACAAAAAGGGACCCTGAATGGTGCGGCAGACGCTCTCTCGCGCCAAAATCTTTCGGATTCACAAGCTTTTTCTCTGACGGAAGTACATCTAGCTTGGTTGGAATAGGTAATTATAGCTTCAACAATTATATTTTGATCCTTTTTCTGATGCCCACCACACTCCTAGCGTTGACATCATCAAATACAACAAATGCATCTGGGTTGGTGCTGATAAAGCTTTGCAAAAATAGATAATTGTTGCATTCCACGACAGTCCAATAGGGGTCCATTTTGGGTTCCCTGTCACCTACCGTCGCCTGATTTCCTTGTTCAAATGGCCTGGAATGAAATCTATTGTCAGAGAATTTGTTCGCACCTGCCTTACTTGCCAACAAGCCTAAACGTGTGTGTCTCATAAGATTGCTCCAGCCACTGCATGTACCATCTGAGCCGTGGGAAATGGTGATAATGGACTTTATTGACAGCCTATCACAGTCCAAATAGTTCAACTACTTGCTCGTGGTCGTGGATAAGTTAACCAAATACGCTCACTTCATACCATTGCGTCACACTTATACAACAAGAAAGGTGACAGATCTATTTGTTGACAATGTTTACAAACTCCACAGCATGCCCAAGGCCTTGGTTTCTGATAGATATCCAGTGTTCACTAGTCAATTTTGGCAAGCGGTGTTCAAATCTACTAGAACAGAGTTGAGGATGAGTACTGCCTATCATCTAGAAACTGATGGCCAAACTGAAAGGGTTAATCAATCTATTGAATGTTTCCTATGATGCTTCATCAGTGCCCATTCGAGTCAATGGTTGAAGTGGATCTCTCTGTGTGAGTTTTGGTACAACACAAATTGGCATTCTTCTTTAGGCAAGTCACCCTTTGAAGTCCTGTATGGTAGATAGTATTGGTATTTTGGCATATGATCACATAGCCCCGGGGGGCAATCAAACTTAGCTTGTTGAAAGACAATTAGTCCTCGACTCGGTCCGACAACATCTATTACGCATGCAGCAGTGTATGAAACATCAAGCGGACAAGAAAATCTCAGAAAGAAGCTTCTCTGTTGGTGACGTAGTTTTACTTAAACTATAGCCGTATATTCAGTCCTCCGTCGCATGACGTGCCAATCACAAGTTATCCTTAAAGTTCTTCGGGCCTTATCGCATCTTGCAGCGGGTGGGCGAGGTGGCCTACAAGTTGGATCTTCTTGACATGGGCCGGATCCACCCTGTCTTCCACGTGTCCCAATTGAAGCAATGTTTATCTCTAGGACAACAAGTACTTATGCAACTACCCCATCCTAATGCTACTCATCAAATTCTAGTGCTGGTGCTGCAGTGACTAGTTCGGCTACAAGGACTGATGTAACATACCAAAAATATTGATCAAGGTTATCAAATTCCAATCACCAAATTAGGGGTTAACAAAAACTTTTGTTAATCAAAATCATATGAATGCATGTGTGTATGTGATGATTGTATGAATGCATGAATGGACTTGTGTGAATGATGTGAATAGAAAGGAGTGGTTTAAAGATGAAAACAACATCATCTAAAACATTTCCAAGCAGAAACAAATCAAGAGAAAAATAAAAAACAAACCAAATAAGGCAACTGGTCATTTTTGCCAATCTTGCTCACTAGACCACTTTGAGTGTTTCTAGTCCAAGATTTTAAACAGAAACAATGCCATTTCTTTTCACCCCTTGATAGACCAAGTAAAAGTGAACCCAATCCCACCTTACAAACATACAAAAACATTTGGCAACTTGATTCAAATGACAATTCAAAATTGAATCTTTAACATATGTGAAGATCACCCATTTTCAAAAACCAACCAAACCAATTCCCGTTGACCTTTCCAACTAACCAGAGACTACCTAGTATGTAACTAGTACACCCACACAATTTGAATCAAAAATTCAAATTTGAATCTCTTTCGGCCATTTCAGCAAACACCTTGCAGACACAAAACTAACAAACATCAAACACTATTGTGAGAAGTGATTTGGCCTAACTTGTTCCCTCTCTAGCTCACACTACACTCTTAGTGGATCCTCTAACTTGTTTAAGCCACTCTAACTCACTGTAAACCAGACCATGCCATTAATGGTGACCATGGCTGAGCCCAACTTGCCACCCTAATGTCGACAGCAAGCTAGGAGCCTCACTAGCCTCGCCAAACTTGTCTAGCAGGCACTCCACCTTCCACCGCCACCCCTTGTCCAAGCCTCGAGCCTTGCTAGCCACTGGACCACCCTAGAAACACCGCGCCCTATGCCTCTGCGCCATGTCGAGAGCGCGCCAGAGCGCCACCCGCGACACACACCCATAGACCGCACGCGGCCCTCATCGCATGCAAGCGTGATCACCACCACCCCAGCAACCCCGTAGACACGCCCGTTCGTCGTCGCGTGACCAGGAGAGCCCATGCGCCATTAAACTTCCCGTCGGATCCGCCCAGTGCACCGCGACATTCCGACCATATCGCACCGCCCCACGCTGCGTAACCATGCCGTTGAGCTTCGCCAGGGAGCACAGCACCGCCCCCTATAGTTTCCCATGCCAGTAGCTCACTGTGAAGACGACCACGATGAGCTCAGCCCGCGCCCTTTGGTCCCCTTCTGGCACTATAAATAGAGGCCACCCCCGCTCGATTTCTTCACACCAACACACTCCCTTCTCTCTCAGAACCACCCCCACTCATCCTCGGAGCAAGGTGAGCAGCACATCGCCGGAATTTGGCCGTAGTTTGCCACGGAGGAGGAAGAAAGGAGCCAGCGATTGGAGCCTCCCCAGGAGAAGCCGCCGGTACCAGGAGGTTCGCCGTCATCGACTTCGTCGTTAGCCCCCATCGCCGACCCTCGCCTTAGCCCCGGTGAGCCCCCGTAGACCCCCACTGGCCGCGCTAGGGTTCTGTCTCACCGGCGTTGCCCGACGGAGACGATAGGTTGTGGCCGTTGGATTAGAGCTTGATTGTGCGGTCTAGATCACCCCGTACCGCTTCGCACCCCCTATCTCGCTGACTGGTAGGGTCATTCACTTAAACCCACCCGCGCGTGCGCTGTGCACCGTGGGCCGACCTAGTTAACATTCAGCGCAACCTAGTTAGTTTGAATTTATATTTTCCAGTTTAGTTTCAAACCTAGTTGTATACCTAGATTCAAAAATCAATCTTGCTCGATGCGGTGACCCAACATACTACTGCATGATGTAGTACACTATAGTCGTTGACATAACACCAATGAAACACCGTTCACTAGTATTACATCCCTCAGAGTAGTACAACATAAACATAGCAGGTCCAAGACATGACTATAGGTTACAACTCAACTCTTTACGCAAGATCCAGAGAACACTCTAGGTTAAAGAGAGAGAAAGAAACTTCTTAGAAAGAAGAATCAGGAATAAATAACTCATAGCTACCATACTTATAAAACTAGTAGCTGAACTATTAGGCTTGCATTGCTGCTATTGCAATATTCTACAGAAGTAGGTTCTATGGTTAGAAATTCTATTCTTATCTAATTAGCAACTTCGTCTTCACTTGAGTTGATGTATATGCTGACTTCCTTGACTTCATTGAAGAGTTTTAGCTTTTAATGATGATTCCTGGAGCATAACTTGATGTAGACATCGTCTGTACTGGCTTTAGAACCTAGCAAGGGTTAAGAAGATATTTTGAGTACGAGCGTACTCAACAAGTTCACTAGAAAAGGAGTGTTTGATGCACTATAGCTATAGCCACAGACCGTAGGTCGTAGGCAATGCAAGTTTTTTTATAAACATTTCTTCAAAGGTTGCTTTTATTCTGAAAAGCTATGTCCGTCAGCCTTCACGGGTTTACCAGAACCTTCATGGGATTCCTTTCCCGCCTCGTTCGCAGCTCCTTCCCGGAACAGGGAGTAACAAGTTACAGTTCTTACACTCTGCAGAGGTGCGTCACTTTACCCATGAGAGATCTTAGCTTTGTTGCACATCCGAATTGCTTGGTGTGAGGCCCAGACTAAGATCCAAGCCAATCACTGCCTTCTCCGCGACCCCGCATGTCTCTTTGGTGCACGCCAGCCCACGTATTGAATTACGGCAATGGCAGTACAGACCGTTCATATGCCGGAACTATCGTGGGACGTTGAGGGCTCCCACCCATATGCTGCATATCCTCTACGAATTACCATAAATAATATGAACGCTACGAGTGATAACAGCCACGACCCGCACATCTAGCTCCATGCGAGAGGGAAAAGATACAGCTGACTTCTTCGTCCCATTCCAAATCTTATGGTCAACGCGTAATATATGGCGCAAGAATCACTGGCGACATTGGTTGTTAAGTCCTAGATAATATGTTCCTTTACCACTGGAACTCTTATAGTAGGTTATTACCTCATGGTAAATAACCTATAATCACATTATTATGAAAATAGTGTTTTCTGACCCTTTTTAAATGCATGTGATGACAATAATGGATTTGTAAAATACTTTACAAAAAATAATCAAAGGACATGAGCAAGTGTGAACTTGCCTTTTGTGATTGCAAGATTATGCACTCACGGTCTTCAAGACAATATAAGATCCAATAGCGGAAATCTGCATCATTGGTCCGGTAAGGACTAATGTTTAAAGAAGCAAGATGCTTTTATGCATAAGTAATGTAATTCAAGTTGATAAACGTGAATCCCGAGAATAACGTTGTTCTAGGGTTTGGATACTGGAAAGGGTTTCCTCGGAATGTGTTGCTCTTTTAGATTAAGTTTCATACATGTGCTTCTTATTAAGGCTTGTGAGTGTGTGGAATACAACATGTATTTATACAACAATAAAATACATAGTATGGAATGCTACTCAAGGTTGCTTACATCTTAATTGTTTATCTTCAAGTTTTACTTTACAAGTAATGTCACTTATAAAAAATTTAAGTATTAACAATCTTATGATACAAGTAAAGTATGAAGTAAGGTGTTTACTATTAATTGTTATATGTTAATTGAAGTGGCAAAACGAATAACTTTTGAAGAAAATCTTACTCAACTAAGCAGAAGCATTTAAGCTTTTAAGTTAATCTTATGAGTGTTCTTTCTAGTTATAATCTTTAAGTCAGAAAGAACTGCCTTTACTGGAATAATGAAAGTAGTAGTATTTGAGACTTATCTATATTGGTTTTTAACTGGGTTGGTTTGGTTTAAGATGCTTTATAACTTAATTATAACAGACCAAAGTTAACTATAAAACATATAATAAAGTATTTAGTACCATACTTAAAGCTTTGCAAACTAAAGGTAACTTTAAGGATGTAGATAGACTTAGGGTGTATTACTTATGATACTTGTATCTTGTTCACTTTATATTGTTTCCTTAGAGTTACTTAAGAATGGCATTACTTCTATTGGAATAGTGGTTTCCAAATTGTTTAGTGGAATAGAATCATTTTCATTTTTATGGATGAGTGGTTATAGTTTGTAAAAAAAAACTAATGTTACTTAACTACTTATGGATTCAATATAGTGTTTTGGTTTGTTTATAACTTGTAGTTAAAGTAAAGGAATAAGTTTTATCTCTTTACCAATTATTCTTGGAGATTTTATAATGGATAAGAATTCTTTTATAACATAATTTATACTTATGGTTGAAAGATAATTTAATAAAATTGTATTTAAAGTGTGCTAGATCATTTTGACTTCACACATCAATATTTAAGACTAATACTTCTTATTAGACTCAATTCATTAATTTAAGAAATATTAACAAATTTTATTTGACATTATATGAAATTATTAGCTAAAGAAATAGGTTTAAATTCAAGTTATTAAAGTGTTTAACTTTTTATTTAACCTAAAAGTGGGATATCACATTTTTAACATGTAGGTATTATTTTTGTGATCATTTTGGTATATTACATTTATTTTTGTGATTTATAAATAATAAGATATGATTTTAATAAGGTTTATTACTAGATAAATACTTAATAATTAACAAATATTTAATTAAGGGAAATATTAATGTATAATTATAATTTTAAAGTATAATTCTTATTTTTCTAAGATTTTTAGTATTTTATTTTATTTTTAACATTTACCATTATTAAAATATTAATTATCAAAGTTTTATCACTTATAAAACTTTTATTATATACTATTTATTTCAATAATCATCATAATAATATTTGAGAATAGTTTTAAATTGTGGATTTTATTTTTCTAAACATTTTCATATATTATATGTATTTTTCTGATTTATAAAACAAAAGTTATTAATGAAACAAGATTTAATCATTATATTATATTTCACGAAACATTCATATTTAATCTTATATTGTTTTTATCTATTTCCTAAACAGAAATTACCTTTTACACCCGAGCTAAACTTACCCAGGGTCACTGACCCGTGGGCCAGTTGCCACATGGCATACCCAAAGCAGTAAAGGCATTTATTACCGTTCCTATACCTACTACTAGTCGATGACAGGTGGGACCAGGGCCATGTTATACACCACAGGGGCAAGGACCAGTCAACAGCTGACCACGTCAACCTCGACGCATGCATGATGTGACATCAGCACGGCCACCACCACCAGAAAGTGGTCACCGGGGGCGAGCCGGAGCTCCCCAATGACCGTGGACGGTTGGGTTGGAACCGTGAGGGCAAGGCAATCCTAGGGGTGGTGTCTACGCTATGATTTAGTTACCGGAGTTACTACGGTGATGACCTACGGCGGCGGCGTCCATCGCCCCGACGGCGAACTCGAGTTACAGATGATACTAGGAAACACAGTTAAGGTTGTTCGATGCGGAAACTCACCCCCGACGTGATGGTGTGGTCGGCGATGTAGCTGGTGACTGGAGGCGAGCACAATTCTGTGGATTCCGACGACCACCGTGAAAAAGGATTCGAGAAATTCGCCTCCCTCTGAGCTTCTCCTGATGCAGTGATCCTCACAGACGATCTACGCATGCTGGCGCATCTCCTGGACCACTCCATGGACTCTGGGACGAACTCCACATGCCGGCGTGCTCCGATGACTGTGGCTAGGTTTTCGGTTGCCGACGGAAAGGAGAGGAAGAAAGTGAGGATAAGGATGAGGGATTTCGAGGAGAGAACCACGTCGCGGGGTTCTTATCTTTGGCCAGGGCCGGGGCGAGCATCACGACGCCGAGAGATCGACGACAAGAGCATCTCCACGCAGCTTCTTGTCGCCGGTTGCGAGGAAGAAGAAAAGAAAAGGACGAAAGGGTACGCGACTGCTGTTGGGCCGGAGTGGGCTGCAGCGGAGTGAGCGGAGGGGTTTGGCTGCGACCTGCGGGCGACGAATAGAAAGGAGAGAAAATGGGTCATGGGCCAGATTGGATGTTTCCTCTGTTTTTTTCCTGGTTTTATTCCTTTTTCATTTTCTGTTTTGTTTTCAGGTTTGTATTTTTTATTTGGTTTGAACTTTTCTTTTTGAAATTTTATTTGCTGAATACTTGCAGCAACAACAAAGTTAGTAAGAATCCTTTTGTGAACTTTTATTATGTATTGTGATATTTTCTTTATTTCCTTTATATTTATTCTTTTCTATAACATTGTTTTCACTTTTATTTGGAGTAATTAAGTTTGAAAATGTTTAATACTATACATAGGGTTTATTTATATGTATTTAATCACACAGTATAGGGTAGAATGGTTTATAATATTGGATCCCCACTTATTCCATGCTCATATGGGATGAGTGGTTAGAGGAATGAATTAAGGACTTTGTCTAATGATTATAGATAGAATATTTATGAGATGTTGATGAGAAAACTTATTAATAAGTTTAGAGTTCTGAATTGTAATTACTCACCCTAGGGTTTAATGTACTTACTACACTTATTCTTTTGTTAATGTGAATAAAGGTTAATGGCTAAACCTATTGTCTTTATGTTTGTGATTTTAATAATATCACCATTTAAAGTAAAATAGTGGATTTTTTTAGGATAAATTAT
The DNA here is from genome assembly GCA_910589765.1 of Avena atlantica. Lineage (NCBI taxonomy): Eukaryota > Viridiplantae > Streptophyta > Magnoliopsida > Poales > Poaceae > Avena > Avena atlantica. The sequence continues at coordinate 84,217,657 of OU342734.1, read as the reverse complement.
GAGAAACAATTAATAAAGATAGTTCCATAAGCACCTATGATAATGATGGTTGAATATGACAAAGATGTGCTCAGGTGATTTGATATAGTAAATATTTTGATGAAGCTTTGTGTAAATAAGATGATAGATCAATCAGATGAAATGGATAATATGTTAGGTAAAGATTTAGGGTCTAGTGTTTAACAAGGATTCCTATATTCCATACTTCATAATTCTGGACTTCTAATTAAGGAATTCCTTTCCTAGATATATTACTTCTCTATATCCATCATCATGTGTTAACATGATGAGCTTTGCTTCACAAGAATATTCTTATCCACCTTTGATGCTTCTAAAACCATTTATAAATCCAATGAGCTTGTCATTAAAGCCTTTTCATAATCTTCTCATATTCTCCCTTAAGGATCCTTCACTAATATCACTTCAATAGATGTATGCATCAAATCCTACTTCACTTCAAGTGCTTAGTATTTCCAAAGAGGAAAATTGTCATGGTGGTGGCACGGCAGATGCCATGGGTAGGCTAAAGATTGGGGCCAATGGGTGCTAGTGGGATCTGGGGAGGGAAGATGCAACTGATTCTACACTCAGACGGTAAGGAAAAGATCTTTATTTCTCTTCTTTTGGGTTACAAGTGCTCCTTGAGCTGTATACAGGGAGACCAGATGAATCTTACCAGCCTAACGGTACTGAAAAGAGTCGATCCCACCCTCAGGGTCCAAGCCTCCCCTTATAAAGGGGTGCCTTGGACGCCCTTAGGGCTGACGGGGCAAGCATATTCGAGGAATATGCTTGTCCCAGAATAGTAGTTCGGCGGCCTCCTTTCCCTGTCGCCCTTCTAACGACGGCAAGGCTCCAGAGAACCCCTCCTGCGGGCCTCGGGCTCCAGGACTGTCACCCTCGTGACCTCCTTCTGCCCCTCTGACGTCCTGCGTCTTTGTCTCTTGTGCTTGGCTCCGCTCTGATTCCTTCTAGCCTGCAGCTATAGTTTGACCTTGGGTTTCTCCTTCTCCTGCAAGCTTCGTATCACTCGGCCTTACCTTACCTTGCGTAACTCGGCTTGTACCTCACCTGCCTCAAGATCACTCTGGCTAACCCGGCCGACCCTCGCAGTAACTCGGCCGGGTAGCTGCTCGATACACATACACGGGCTTCTCGCCTCCGTACCTCGGCCGACCTAGAGCGTAACTCGGAAACTAGACGGGGATTGTCCCTCTGTCTTTCCCCGTCTCTGACCTACCCGAGGTCAACCCCCCGACATTAGTCCCCGAAGCTGGTGCGGCCCCGTCGATAACTTCGGCCGGGTCGTTTCAGCTTCATTATATTCTTCAGCTTTGTTTCCGAGTTATATCTTCTTCCTCCGAGATTTCCTCGTTCCTTCTCTCATACGCCATGTCCTACGTGTCACCCCCATCATCGTTCTTCTAGTTTTCTGGTCCCTCTACAGTACTCACTGACAGGCTACAGTTAACTTTGTACCTGCCGCGCCGCCGCTGCGATGCCTCGGGTGCCGTTTCCCCTGGGGATCGTAACGCTCTTCCTTCCTGTGTGGCCGTTGGTGTGGCTCCACTTATCGTCGTGCGTTCGTGCCGCACCCACGATCTACACTGTCAACCGCAACACCCACGATCCCACTACCTTGCTCGTGCCTCGATTATAAAGAGGGGGATGGCGTTTGGGGAACTCACTTTTCCCCTTCTCGCCCGTCTCCGTCTTCCTCCTTCCTTCCGCCGGCGCGTCCTTTCGCAGCTCCGCCGCCGCGCGCTTGCCAGAGCCTCCGTCGGTGAAGACTCCGCCGCGCCGTTCTGCCTGCCTCGCCTGCGCTCTGCGGCTTTGGCTCCGTCGCCGGTGAGTCCTCTCCGGTCGCATTGCCTGGGTTTTTCCCTAGACTCATCTGTCTCGATTCCGTGCTCGTGCGACGGTTCCTCTGGTTCTTCACCATTGTTCTCGTGCAAAGTCCCGACGGGGCCTTGCAGCTCTAAACTCTCCTCCGCCGCCAGTCTTTCCTCCGGCGATCTTTCCGGCGCACATATGTCTAGTTCGTTTAGCGGCGCTCTGGTTGAGGATGACGATGCTGGCTCCGGGCCCGAGCGAGGCTCGTGGCAGGGCTCTTCTGTCACACGCCGTGAGATAGAGTGGCTCATCCGGACTCGAAGAATTCCCGCTGAGGTTTCTTGCCGTTTACCCGGCAGCGAATCCTCTCCGGATGTTAGGGAGGGCGAGTATGTAGTTTTTATGTCGCACTTCGCGCGTGGCTTCGGTCTCCCTCTTAGCGATTTCGCTAGAGAATTCCTCGACTACTTCGGCCTTCAGCTGCATCATCTTCCTGCGAACGCTATCGCTTCTCTTTCTGCTTTCATCTGCGCATCGGAGGGATACTTCGGCTTGTGGCCGTCAGTGCATGTCTGGTCGAAGTTCTTTCAGATTCGCTCCAATGTAGTTCCTGACAAATCTCTGCACCCTTCCGAGAAGTTGCTTACCCAATGTGGGGCAGCGTCTATTACACCTCGGAGGAAGTCCGTGTTTCCTCGTGTCACTGGGTTGGAGTCGTGCAAGAAGTGGCACAAATCATTCTTCTACGTTAAGAACAGAGGGGCTGAGGACAAGATTCGGCTCCCTTCATTCTCAATTGGTCCACCTTCCAAAGTGAACTGGCTCTACAATCCGAGGAAAACTCATGCCTTGGCCGAGGCCTTCGAGATTCGGCTTAAAGAGTTGATCCGGGCCGGGTTATGCGGCGAAGACCTGATGGCTACTTTCATCAGTAGCCGGATCTGCCCATTCCAGAAGCGGAGTCACAAGCTGTGCTACATGAGTGGTCCCCTTGACCCTAATCGAGTCTCGACCGTGGAGCTGGACAACTACTTGATCTATAAGCGCGTCCGAGCTGTCTTCAAGACAGAGATGCCTGAGGATTGGGCTTGGGGATTAAAACCGTTTACCCGCGATCATCCGCCTCCCGAGGTGAGCTTAATCTACACCGCTCTGCTATTCCATTGTTTTTGTAACGGGTTTACCTAACTTTATTTTTCCTCGTCTTGCAGAGGTTCACAGAGCAGAAGAACGAGGACGCCGAAGTTCTGCTGCTCCCTTGGCCCGCGGACAGGAGTACCCCGGATACTAGTGAGCCGGACTCCGAGGAGTTCGTCCCTAAGTCGGATCCTGCCCCGGCTCGAGATCGTGGCAAGACTTCGGCGCACGATAAGGAAGGTGATTCGGACGAGGTCCAAATTCTTGAGGTAGTTGCCGCTATGCCTATTTCTTATGCATTTTCGGCTTCTACCTTCCCAGCTAATCCGGCCGGTCAGGTTCACGACGCCGAGCCCATTGCTTCTCGACCCCCTGTTACCTCGGGGAAGCGCGGGGCTCCTGCTAGTGCCTCAGAGGCGGTTCCCAAGAAACGAATGAAGAAATCCGCTCCGAACCCTCCCAGGCGCAAGACTATGCCTGGGGTCGCCGGGTAAGTTCCTTTTGCTTATATTTCTTGTTTCTTTCTTTCTATTTTTCATACTGACGATTCTTCTTTCTTATTTTTGCAGTGCTCCTCTTTCTGTTAAACCCGGCGGTCCTAGTATGACTAGTCGCCCGACTCAGCCGCCGTCTCCTCCTCCTGCTGATGATACTAGGATGCCTAGTCCTATTCGTCCTGCTTCTCCTCCAGCTCCGAATACGTCGCCTCTTCGTCGCGAAGTGCCTGAGACCCCTTCCATTGACTCGGACTCAAACCGGCCCTCCGAAGTTTTTGCCGAACCCACCGCCCCTTCTGTGGGCCCCAGCGCTGCTACCGAGTCTCTATCTACCCCGGCAGTTTCTATAGCCATTCCAACCTCGGCCGAAAAGGTCGTTATCTCGGCGCCCTCTGCGACCATAACCCCTGCTGCTCCTAAAGACGCCGTCGCCACCTCCGAGGCGTCACTTCCTGCTGATGCCTCCTCTAAGGCGAGAAAAACTGTTGCCGCCAAGACTTCCTCTTCTCAGAAAGGTCTTGTCGGCTCTTCTCAGCCGAGTATTGCCGACATGCTGCATCAGGGAGCTGCGCCTACTAAGGTCACCGTTGCCTCGGCCGCCGGCACCCAGCTCGCTCTTCATAAGAGCCCTGCGACCGCCGTGGTCGATCAGCCTGTCCGGGGTAAGGTCTTAACTCGGACAGCCAGTGGGCACAGCCTCGGAGCGCTGGTGGAGTATGCGAATAATTGGAACGCTGCTGATCAGTTTGAGGGTAATCCTATGAATCAACCCTTTCAGCTTTCTGATATCAGCGGCCGTTTTGACCATGCTGCCAAGTTTATCGTTGATACCAACAAGATGAATGAGGTATTTACTGTTTCTCTGAGTTTTAAATTATTCCTCAGATGTTACTATATGCTCTAGTCCCTGAAACTTGCAAGGGAATTACTTGTTATACACTTGTAAGTTTAATGATCTTTTGACTTAATTTTATTCCTACGGTTCGTTAATCCGGCCATCCATATCCGAGTTAAGTTTTGTTTGACTTGGATATGCTGTAGCTTTGAATAACTAGCCACCTAGAGCCGAATGAAGTTCTGCTTGATTCGGATCTAATTTAGCTTTGAATATCCAGCCACCTAGAGCCGAATGAAGTTTTGCATGATTCGGATCTAATTTAGCTTCGAATATCCAACCACCTAGATCTGAGTTAAATCCTGCTTGACTCGGATCTGGTTTAGCTTCGAATATCCAGCCACCTAGAGCCGAATTAAGCTCTGCTTGATTCGGATCGAATGTAGCTTCGAATATCCAGCCACCTAGATCTGAGTTAAGTCCTGCTTGACTCGGATCTGGTTTAGCTTTGAATATCCAGCCACCTAGAGCCGAATTAAGCTCTGCTTGATTCGGATCGAATGTAGCTTTGAATATCCAGCCACCTAGATCTGAGTTAAGTCCTGCTTGACTCGGATCTGGTTTAGCTTTGAATATCCAGCCACCTTGAGCCGAATTAAGCTCTGCTTGATTCGGATCGAATGTAGCTTTGAATATCCAGCCACCTAGATCTGAGTTAAGTCCTGCTTAACTCAGATCTGGTTTAGCTTTTACTGTCGATTTATCATTTTGCCTCATTGTTCAGGTTGCACATGATCGGCGGACCGCCGAATTCCAGAGGTTGCTTTTTTTGCACCGCAAGCTGGAAGAAAAGTACGAGAAAATTCTTCCAATGGTGAAGAAGGCTGGTATGTCGATATTTCCTTTTCCTTATTTTCAATGTTCTCATGTATTTGTTCACGGAATGCCGGCTTACTTCTTGGTGAATAGGTAACATTAATAACCTCAATATTCGCCTTGAGAAGAAGGTCAAGAGCTTGGAAGGTTAGTTTCCTTTCTATTTGACATCTTCTCCCTTTTAATATATGTGCTAAGTTTCCTTATTGCGTTTGGCTCTGGTAAAGCCGAGTTGCAAAACTTTGCAGTGTCACACCAAGATTGCATACCCATGCCTGACGTGATGCTGCATTTTTTAGAACAAAACGCTATTCATTCGGCGCAACTTCAAGAAAAAGATGATGAAATAGCTCGCTTGCGATCCGAGGTGGACACCTTCAAGCTTTCCCAGAAATCCGAACTGGAAAAGGTCGACCAAGAATTTTCCGAGGAGAAAAATCGGCTGACTTTGGAGCTGCAGAAGAACAAAGAACTTCTCGAGGCCGCCGAACTTAAAACTCAGGGTTTGAGCGAGGAAGTTGCTCGTTTTGAGAAGAGTAAGGTCGATTGGACCAAAGACCTTCAGATAATGATGAGATACATTCATCGTAAGCTACTTGGCATGGCCGAATTATATTTTTCTTTTTTGTTCCTGTTACCATCTGACACGTTCGTGCTTTGCGCAGATCATTTCCCCGAGGCCAAACCCGTGAGTTCTAAAGCGGTTCTTGCAGCTCGCGTGCGCCGAGGTGAACCTGTCACCGTTGATTCGGAATATTCAATGGAGGATTACTTTGTTGCCGTTGGTGCTGCGGTTGGTCCGATGAAAATTATGGGCCGGGACTTGGTGCAAGCCGCTATCCGAGCTTACCATGTGCTTTGGCCGAATACTTCGGGAACTCCTGATATCAACGAAGTCAAGTTATTGGTGAAAAGACTAATGGCATCTGAGAGGCAGCTGAGTCTTTGGAGGGAATCTGCTGGGCGTGCTGGTGCCGATATGGCTCTTACTGTTATCATGTCATGGTATGAAGACATCTCTCTTGACATCCTGAGAAATTTGCGCACTGGTTCCCGCTGGGTTGAGGATCCCACCTTTGTCGCTCTTCGGCAAGCTCGGGCCTTCCAACTTGTCGAGTACGCCGACGTGCACACTTGGAATGAAGGGACGAGTTTTCTTCCAGACCCGGATGAGGAGGTTGTAGCTGAGGATGCTTCGGATGATAATTCGGCTGAGCAGGTGGAGGGTGAAACTGATTCGGCTGCATCTGATAGCTCCAGCTCAAGCTCGGACAGCAACGGCGACGCACGGTCTTCTTCCAAAGGTACCGGGCATTCTACCGCACAGACTGATGCTCCTGAGCAACCTCAGACTTCTGCTGAAGTTGCACCTGGGTCGGCGGAGGGCGAGGCGACCTCAGTCCAAGTTCCTCCTACCTCAAAGTACCCCGCACCTGAGCCGGCTGCTGCCTCCCCAACGAACAATGCCTAAGTTATTTCCGATCCCTGGCATGCCGGGCGTATAATGTAGGCGAAATACTTGTCAATTCTCTGTATGATTCAAACTTCTTTTGCTGTGTACTGCTGTGACATTTGGTTAAGTGGATGTTCGTCCGAATTCTTGCTTTGTTGGCCCTCCACTTCCTGATCTTTTAGGATTTATCTCCGCCTCTATTTTTTATGGTTTTATCAGGCGTGAGCTCTGAATATCATATAATACTGATCTGTTCTGAACAGAGATTGACTGCTTCGTTGGGAAAATATATAGTAATCGTTGAGTCATTGTTTATTGTGCGAAACTTCGATTTGTAAATCGAATTCCAGAGGTAGTATAAGACTAATACGGGTGCGCTCAGTATAAGATTGAAGTAGCATACGGTAGCCCCCGAGTCGTTGCTTTAGATGCCGAGGTTTAGTTATTAACATGAAATTGATATATCATATGGCAGTCCCCGAGTTATTGCTCTGTGCGATGAGGTTCAGATACATAACATGGAGTTAATATAAGATACGTCAGTCCCCGAGTCACTGCTCTGGGTGCCGAGGTTCAAATACATAACACGAAATAGATATAACATAGGGCAGTCCCCGAGTCACTGCTCCGGGCGCCGAGGTTCAAATACATAACACGAAATAGATATATCATATGGCAGTCCCCGAGTTACTGCTCCGGGCGCCGAGGTTCAAATACATAACATGAAATTGATATAAAATACGGCAGTCCCCGAGTCACTGCTCTGTGCGCCGAGGTTCAAATATATAACATGAAATTGATATAAAATATGGCAGTCCCCGAGTCACTGCTCTGGGCGCCGAGGTTCAGATACATAACATGAAATTGATATAAAATACAACAGTCCCCGAGTCACCGCTCTGGGCGCCGAGGTTCAGATACATCATTAGATCTTGACTTTGAGAAATAATGCTACGAGTAGAATGGCCGAAGTAAAGCCACATTCCAGGGACGCTTCGTTTCTTCGCCAGCTTTGTCTGCCTTGCTCCCTCCGGGGGACTGAGCGTCGATTAGATAATAGGCATCATTGTGCAACGCTTTGCTCACAATAAATGGTCCTTCCCATGGGGGTGACAACTTGTGCATGCCGGCCGTGCGTTGCACAAGTCGGAGGACTAAATCTCCTTCTTTGAATACTCTTGGATTCACTTTCTTGCTGTGATACCGCCGCAAGTTCTGTTGATAAATAGCCGATCATGATAATGTCAACTCCCTAGCTTCTTCCAGCAGGTCTACGACATCTTGTCGAGCTATCTCATTTGTCTCTGAGGTTGTGTACTGAGCCACTCTTGGCGAGTTATATATTATGTCGGCTGGAAGTACGGCCTCTGCCCCGTACACCAGAAAGAATGGAGTATAGCCTGTTGATCTATTCGGAGTAGTCCGGAGGCTCCATAGTACAGCTGGGATTTCTTCAATCCAACATCCTGCCGACCTTTGCAATGGTTCGACAAGTCGTGGTTTTATTCCTGATAGCACCAGTCCATTAGACCTTTCCACTTGTCCATTGGATGCTGGGTGAGCCACAGAGGCAATATCTAGTCTTATGTGCTTCTCTCGACAAAATCTAGCGAAAGCTCCTTCTGGAAAGTTTGTGCCATTGTCCGTAATAATACTGTGCGGGTATCCATATCTCAGGATGATATCCTTGAGAAATTTCACTGCTGTGTGCCCATCACACTTTTTAATTGGTTTTACTTCAATCCATTTTGTGAACTTGTCCACCATAACCAATATGTGGGTCATTCCTCCTCGCGCCGGCTTGAATGGTCCCACTATATCTAAACCCCATACAGAAAATGGCCAGGTGATGGGTATTGTTTTTAACTCGGCCGACGACATATGTATCCTGGTTGCGTATCTCTGACATCCATTGCATTTCTTAACTAACTATTTTGCTTCTTTGAATGCCGTTGGCCAATAGAATCCATGCCTGAATGCCTTGGCTACTAAGGCGCGAGATGAGGCATGGTGCCCACATTCCCCTTGGTGTATGTCTAGAAGGATTTCCTGCCCTTCTGTCGAACTTACGCACTTCTACAATACGTTTGTGACGCTTCTTTTATACAACCCATTTTTTATGATTGTATAAGCTTTTGCTCTTCTTACGGTTTGTCTAGCTAATACTTCATTATTCGGCAACGTTGCGTCTTTTAGGTAAGAAAATATGGGTTGCGCCCACATCGGTGTTACTTTTTCTGATGTGATCTCACTGTCTATCTCCATGTTCTCTGCTGACATATATATCTCGGCTCTCTCCATGACTGCGCTTACCCCGGCTGTCCCCCTCCTTAGGGGTTCCGAGTCATTCTGCGGATCTACCTCCATTGGCGTGTGATCTTCTGCAGAATTTGCTGGGATAAAGATAGATTCTGATTCTGGTGATGGGATTATTGATGGTTTCCTGAGATGTTCCAGGGCAATACCCGGAGGAATTGATTGCCGGGTTGATCCTAATTTTGACAATGTGTCGGCGGCGTCGTTTTCTGCCCGAGGTATGTGATGGAATTCACATCCTTCAAAGTATCCACTGATTTTTTGCACATGGAATCTGTATAAAGCCATATTAGCATCTAATGCGTCCCAACTGCCTGATACTTGCTGTACTACTAGATCCGAGTCACCCTAGCATAAGATTCGGCGTATACCAATTTCTTTTGCTACTTTCAATCCATGGACAAGCGCTTCATACTCGGCTACATTGTTGGACGCAGCAAAATGTATTTGCAATACATATTTTAATTGGTCTTTTTTAGGCGAGGTTAACACTATTCCTGCTCCCAAACCATTTCTTAGTTTGGAACCATCGAAATGCATTGTCCAGTAATTTGGATCTGGCAATGGTGGCTCATACTGTACCTCGGCCCAATCCACGATAAAGTCGGCGACAGCCTGAGATTTGATTGCATCTCTTCTATCAAACTGTGGTGCGTATTTAGATAACTCGATCGCCCATTTTGCTATTCGGCCACTTGCGTCTTTGTTGCTCAATATGTCGGCTATGGGTGCCTCACAGATTACTTTGATGGGATGCTCTTCAAAGTAATGTTTAAGCTTTTTCGCCGACATATATACTCCATAAGACATCTTCTGATAATGCGGGTAATTCTGCTTTGAAGTGGATAACACCTCACTTAGATAATATACTGGCCTCTGAATTGACTTACCATCTTCAAGTCGTTCCACTACGACTACAGTACTAACTACTCTATTGGTAGCTGCTACATAGAGTAACATAGGCTCTTTTGATAATGGAGAAGCCAAAATGGGTGCCGTAACTAACATCTTTTTCAACTCACGAAATGCAAGGTCGGCCTGTGAAGTCCAAATGAATTTATCCGACTTTCTCATCAGCTGATAGAGCGGCAGTGCTTTCTCCCCTAGCCGACATACAAATCGACTAAGCGAAGCCAGGCAGCCCGTGAATTTTTGTACATCATTCAAACATTTTGGCAATTCCATTCTTTCTATTGCTCTTATCTTTGTTGGATTAGCCTCGATACCTCGGCTAGATACAAGGAAACCAAGTAATTTTCCTGCCGGTACGCCAAATGTGCATTTTTCTGGATTAAGCTTCATTCGGAACCTTCTCAGGTTCGCAAAAGTTTGCCGTATATCTTCTAATAATGTTTTGCTCTCTTTAGTTTTGATGACCACATCATCCACATACACTTGTACATTTTTTCCTATCTGATCATGCAGGCATTTTTGCATGCATCTCTGATATGTTGCTCCTGCATTTCGCAGGCCGAATGGCATTGTGCGATAACAATAAGCCCCGTACGGGGTAATAAATGCAGTCTTTATTTGATCAGCCGGATTTAACGGTATCTGGTGAAAGCCAGAATACGCGTCTACAAATGATAATAGCTCACAACCAACGGTCGAGTCAATGACTTGGTCTATTCTAGGCAATGGAAAAGGATCTTTCGGACATGCCTTGTTCAGGTTGGTGTAATCGATACACATTCGCCATACAATGGCTACATTTGGATCATCTTTCTTCTTTTCTACTAGCACCGGATTCGACAACCAATCCGGGTATAGCACTTCCATGATGAACCCGGCCGCGAGGAGCCGAGCTATTTCATCTCCTATCACCTTTCTCCTGTCTTCGGCGAAGCGGCGGAGAGGTTGCTTCACCGGCCTTGCTCCTGGTCTCACATTCAAAGAGTGCTCAGCCAACTCCCTCGGGACACCTTGCAGATCTTGAGTTGACCATGCAAATATGTCCCAATTCTCACGGAGGAAGTTGGTGAGCTCGCTTTCCTATTTAGCGTCCAAGCCTGCACCAATGGTAACAGTCCGCTCTGGGAATTGCTCATCGATCTGAAATTTCTTCGTTTCTTTAGTCGGCTGAAAGGAGACACTGCCATGTGGGTTGGCCAACGCCGGCATGTTCAGCTGTGCCGACTGAGCGAGGGCTGCTACCTCTTGAATCCTTCTCTTTTCTCTTGCTATGACCAATGATTCGGCCAAATTTGACCCGGCTGAAGCACATTCCATTGATTTCTTGTAATCCCCTGCAACTGTTATTACTCCTTGTGGCCCGGGTAGCTTCATCTTCAGATAACTTATATGACAACTGCTCATGAACTTGGCCAGCGCGGGCCTTCCGAGTAGAGCGTGATAGCAACTTTCCAGATCTACCACTTCAAATTCTAAGTTCTCTGCTCTGCAGTTATCTCTTGTGCCGAATAACACATCAATTCGGATTTTGCCGATGGGCTCGCATGAAAGTCCCGGAACTATCCCATGAAAAGTGGTTCTTGTGGACTGCAACATGTTCTGCGATATTCCGAGTTTATGCATAGTATCCTTGTACATGATGTTGATACTGCTTCCATTGTCAATGAGGACTTTTGAAAATTTTACATTGATGTTTGGTCCAATAAATGTCGGATCCAAGACTAGTGCGTATGACCCTGGATTTGGCATTATCTTAGGGTGGTCTTTTATACCCCAAGTCACCTCCTGATCTGACCACGACACATATCTGGGTATTGCCGGCATGACTGCATTTACTTCCATATGCCGGCGTTGCACACTCTGCTTGTCTTGCTGTTCTGTCGTGAACACGCAATAAGACTGATGATGCTCTCTGTAATCATTACGTCCTATATTTTCTGGATTTATCCTTCCATCCTGGACTTGATTCATTACTTGATGCACCGCATCTCTCCGATCCGAGTTGTCATACCTCGGGGGAGGAGGTGGTAACATCAGTTGCTGTGTATTTGCTCCGGTCAATTGTGGTTGATGCTGCTGATGTGCTTGATGGGGGGCCTGAACCCCTGCGGGGTTCCCCATTGCATTTTTCATCCATGCACATTGGCGGGTCGTATGATTGGCTGGTCTGGATGGATTTGATGTGTGAAATTTGCATGGCTGATCTAACATGGATTCGAACGTGTATTTCGGCCTCTCCTGCCACTGCTTCTTTTGTTCTGGGGTCCATTGCCTTTTTCCTTCATTCCTTGGTGTCCACTGCTGAGGTCCATTCTTCTGTCGCTGAGTTGCTCCATGACTCGGCTGATCTTGTGCTACTGCTGCCACCTGGGCCGAGTTAAATCTATAATCCGGCCTTTCCTCTCTTCTTCTTCCTCTAAAATCATTGCGCCTGGATGACCCGGCCAGGTCTCTTGCATAATGATCCTGTTGCTCGCGGTGATCCGCCGACTTTAGTTCTGGTTGTGTTGGGTCCCCTAGTGCATAGGAGTCTGCTATTCTGATAGTTTCTGCCAGTGTGGTCGGCATATCTCTTTGCAGACGTTGCCACAGCACGCTGCCATAACGGCAGCCTTGGGCGAACCAAGCTATTGCTTGCGATTCTATAACCCCTTCGCATGAGTTTCTCAAGTTACACCATCGAGTTAAAAACTCTCTATCTGTTTCATTCGGCCTCTGTTTGCACATGGCTAATTGTTGCGGCCTGTTTGGCCTCTTGTATGTGCTGGTGAAGTTGCTGACGAACATTTCTTCAAAATCTAACCAACAATTGATGCTGCCTGCTGGTAGATTATTCAGCCATACCCTGGCTGGTCCTTCCAACATTTGTGGTACATATCGTACTGCCCATCGTAAGTTTCCACCCGCTATTTTCACAGCAGTGGCATAGTCAATTAACCAGTCCTGTGGCTTGGTGCTCCCATTATATGTTTTTGTGCCTCTTGCTAGTTGAAAATTTGGCACGGGTGGTTCTCCCATTATCCGTGGTCCAAAACAAGTCGGGCCCGGTGGACCCTGTTCTTCCAACAACTCGGACCGGTATAGTCTGTCCAGCTTCACTCTTGCATCATTTGATGCAAATCTCTGTACAGAATTCTGTCTTGCATTCCATAATGGTTATTTCCACCATGGATCGCATATTCCATCTCGGAATAGCCATCATTGTACCTTTCATTTACTTGATTATGGCGAACTGGCCTCGCTTCTCTTTCCTGCCGGGGTTCATGCCTTGGTTGTGGGTTGAGAGGCTGCTCTCTCCTTAGTTCGGCCGGGGTATTGTTCTCATGATTGCCCCTGGCGGGTTCTCTTCTTCTGAGATCTCCATTACCTCGGCTTCCGCCGTCTTTCTCCACACGGCGGTGGTTCCTCTCCCCACTGTTACCTCGGCTTGCATTGCCACCGTTCTCATTCGCCTTTCCAGCTATCGCCGGATCGTACGGAACAATTTGCTTATTTCTCTTTCCTGAGGTTACTGCCTTGTCTCTTCGTGCGTTGTTTCCGGGTGAAGAAGCTGCTGCTGCAGACAAGGCAGGTGCTGCTCCTGCTGAGTGAACCATCCGCGAGGCTCCTGGCCTTGCTGGGTTTGTTCTGAGTATGTCCTCATTTTGCTGGTTTGCGATGCGCACCAGCTCATTCACTCTTTCTTGTTGTCTCTGCCGGGCTTCCCCGGTCAACCCCTCTAATTCCAGTGCTGCGGCGTTTGCCGCTCTCAAGTTCTTCGCCGGGGTATTGTACCTCGGCAAACCCAAATCACCTGATACTGCTCTGTGAGCTTCATGCTCTCTGTTAATATCATCTATGAGGTTCTTTCCTCTCAATCTTAATTCGTCCACCTGCTCGGGTGCGACATCAAGCTTATTGGCTTTAGCATATTCCCTCAGGGTCCTATTCAAGGATTCCTGCAAGGCCGATACTTTCTTTGCCTCTACCAGCACCTTTTGCCTGGTTTCCTCTAACTCTGCCTGAGCATTTGCCGGATCGAGTATCGGCGCTACAGGCGTAGTCAAGTTTTCTATTGTTGCTTGAAGAATGTTCTCTGGCCTTTCTAGAGGCGGCCCTCTTACCCTTGGTGCCTTTGGTGTGGTGTCCTGCAGCTCGCTCTGGTGAGTCACTGGTGGGATTACCTCGGTGGGTTGAGGTGCGGTCTGCTTTGGCGCGCCTTGCGTGCCCGCGGCGGGTTCTCTGCTTGGCCCGGCTACTGCTGCTTCCGCCTGTGCTCCTGCAGCGACCATCACCTCGACGCTGCCTGCGAGACGCGCTCTGGAGCGACGACTTGCTGCATTAAGAAATGGCTCTCCTCCAACAAGAACTTGGTGAGGATAAACGTTGGTGATGTCGACGCCGACGTAAACCTTGTGCTCGCCCAGGTTGACGAAAACACCATTTCGCGGGGGAACTTTCCCCTTGAAGCTCCCTGCATTGTCACTGACATAGTCGCAGAGACCAAATCTCTGGACTAATCCAGAAACAACGCGCTCGCCCGTGTTGATGAAGTTTCCCGTCCGGATCATAACTCCAGCTAGCACCACTGCTGGCCCCACGGTGGGCGCCAACTGTCGTGGTGGTGGCACGGCAGATGCCATGGGTAGGCTAAAGATTGGGGCCAATGGGTGCTAGTGGGATCTGGGGAGGGAAGATGCAACTGATTCTACACTTAGACGGTAAGGAAAAGATCTTTATTTCTCTTCTTTTGGGTTACAAGTGCTCCTTGAGCTGTATACAAGGAGACCAGATGAATCTTACCAGCCTAACGGTACTGAAAAGAGTCGATCCCACCCTCAGGGTCCAAGCCTCCCCTTATAAAGGGGTGCCTTGGGCGCCCTTAGGGCTGACGGGGCAAGCATATTCGAGGAATATGCTTGTCCTAGAATAGTAGTTCGGCGGCCTCCTTTCCCTGTCGCCCTTCTAACGACGGCAAGGCTCCAGAGAACCCCTCCTGCGGGCCTCGGGCTCCAGGACTGTCACCCTCGTGACCTCCTTCTGCCCCTCTGACGTCCTGCGTCTTTGTCTCTTGTGCTTGGCTCCGCTCTGATTCCTTCTAGCCTGCAGCTATAGTTTGACCTTGGGTTTCTCCTTCTCCTGCAAGCTTCGTATCACTCGGCCTTACCTTACCTTGCGTAACTCGGCTTGTCCCTCACCTGCCTCAAGATCACTCTGGCTAACCCGTCCGACCCTCGCAGTAACTCGGCCGGGTAGCTGCTCGATACACATACACAGGCTTCTCGCCTCCGTACCTCGGCCGACACATTCATGATTCGGCCGACCTAGAGCGTAACTCGGAAACTAGACGGGGATTGTCCCTCTGTCTTTCCCCGTCTCTGACCTACCCGAGGTCAACCCCCCGACAAAAATACTACTTCTTTAATCCAATGTTGCTCCAACATCATTTTAATCATACTATCTTGTCTCTACTTGACTCCAATATCTAACATTCCAACCTCACATTATATTAATGTGACTTGTAATGACTAATCTAGGATAATATATCTATACTATGGTTCAATCATGTTTTATCGACCAATGTCACTTATACATGATATAAGCATTCAATATTGATGAATAAGACATGATCATTATAATCCTTTGATCTTTTATGATTCAGGTTTCTAGTTGGCTAAACAAGGCTTCCATCCATACAACATTACAGTTGTATTCTAATTATCTTTTGTTTAGATCTATTGGATTAAGAGATATAATTCATTGACTATACCTACTTGATCCAATAGGACTACTCCTGGTAACTAGCTTCAGAATTCATCCTTATAATCTTCTTTGTTACCACATATAATTATGTCTTCCAGATAACTCTTCTATCCATTTAGGAGTGAGTTAACTCCATCAATTATCATAATGATTTCATTATCCAAACTCTTCCATCCTATAGATGATATTCAATTCTAGCATCACTATTTACCCCTTCTTACTTATTTCTTTATATGTCTTAAGTGAATGCTATAATAAGGACAAGAGTTGATAGGTCAAGAATTGATAGGTTAAGAATTGGTGAATCAATAGTTGATTACTCAATATTGATGAACAATAAATATAAGGATAGGATTCAATAGAGATGATAAGGATTGGTATGGAAAGAAAGATATATTGTGAATGATCTTGACTTTGGTTTCTTTCCAACTCAATCTCACTAGAGAGTTAAAGTTAGGTATTTCCATGATACTCATGGTATAATTAGATGAGGTTAAGATATAGTTGTTACATTCTTATTATTTGTGTTATATTTATAATTTAGTATTCATGAGTGATTATAATGAATACTATGATATGATCACCTAAGGATCAAATATAAATCATTAAGTAATGTATTAGGGTTTTATTTTATTACATTTGATCTACCCTTAGATCAAATCATGTTTACCCAAAATAAGGTTTTAGCAAAGGTCATAATGAAACTTATCGCAGTCAACTTGATGATCTACTTCAATTCCATCAAGTTAAGAGAAGCTTTAATCACTTTGACAGGTTTTTATTTAAAAGCACAAAAATTATTCAGATTTTCTATGCATGAATGCAATGCACACATCTGTGTTTAGCTTATTTCTAAGCTCTAATGCTGGGATCTTACACTCGATTCCCTGAACCAAATTGCATGAAACCAATTTTTCTAGGAAGATACTGAAATTCTTAATCCAAGCCCATTTGATTCAATTCATTTGGATTTGTAGATCACCTATAGTAAAAACAACAAGGCAGAAGCTTTTCCGCATTCAAACATTTTTCAAAATTCAACCACAAAAGCTTTTGAGTTAATTCCAACTCTCAAAAATCACATTTAACTAGAACTTTCTGAATATATATAAAAATATCTAGGTTTACTTGCAGAAATATTAGACAAGCAATAAAATAATGCTTCATAGGACATCCTAGTCACTTTAATTAATTAAAATAACAAGGTTAAACCTTATTAAATTGTGACACCACTTTAAATCACATTCCCAAGTACTGAAATATGTGGTGATGACATGTGTCAACATGATCCCATGTTTTAGTTGGATAATATTAAATCTTAAGTAGTTTTTCAATTAGAAATTACTTTTCTAAAATAAAGGAAATAAAACTATTTGCCTTAATCTTTGTGATGCTTGTGATGATCCTAGATCATCTAGTGAAAACCTTGGTGTGATAAATAAAATTAGTTAATTATTGTTTGGTGATTGTGTACCTCGTATTTATTTATAGACGCTAGTACCGACCAAGGATACGAGGAGGAAGGAGAATACTACAAGGAAGAAGCCGAGGAGAACTTCAACCACTGCTCTGCACAAGGCAAGTTATTAACTGAGCAAGCTAACACTTGCAAGCTTTTACTAATATCTTAGCAAGCTACTATCTTAGCAAGCTAAACCATGCAAGTTTTACTTGCAATCTTACACCCTTGATACCCAATCCTAGTTTTACTTGCAATCTTAGTATTTTATTTCTTTATCAAAGCTTTCTAGTTAAGGTTACTTGCTAACTTGTAGATTCTAGGAAGATATTTAAAGGTAGCATAAAGAGCATAAAACTTGGCCTAAGTTAGATAAATCTTGATGGCATCCTGAGGCATGAGATTGAACTTAGATAAGATACACCTTTTTACCACCCCTCATTAGTATTTACCCCCACTTGTAGATGCTAGTGCTAAGCATAAAACTTGTTCACTTTAGATGGGAATACTTGGTGAAAATGGTTATGAAAACCTTAGAATGATGAGTCATTCTACTAAA
This sequence comes from Avena atlantica, assembly GCA_910589765.1. Taxonomy (NCBI): domain Eukaryota; kingdom Viridiplantae; phylum Streptophyta; class Magnoliopsida; order Poales; family Poaceae; genus Avena; species Avena atlantica. Next base: position 84,200,038 of record OU342734.1, on the reverse strand, counting down.
ATGTTTTGACATGTGTTCTTGAACACCAGATGATTTTTATGATGAAAATGTTAAGGCATGAGCCTTATCCCTTTATAAAACTGATGTTTGTCTGGATGCGATACCATTCCAATTTTACCGTACAACCACAATATTCCTAAATTTGGGTAGGGCTTGACTGGAAATTTATATACCTTAGTATGGGTTCCCTTGCGGCCAAGGTTTGAGTTGAGGCTACATTGTGAAGATTGTCCACCTGTGTAGTTCCCAAGATGACAGATGGTCATGGTTGGGAGGCCAAACTCATAGGAGAGGTGCCTATACTAGGGCGTGTAATTGAAAGGTTAGGATTGATTATCCGCATACTGAGTATGGTGAATCAGGATTGTTCCTGACGGATGTATCGAATATTGTGGTGAAAGTGTACCACCTCTGCAGAGTGTCAAACTATTCGAATAGCCGCGTCCGCGGTTATGGACAGTTGGAGTGGCCATACTTTTCCGTCGTCAGATGTTTTCAAAATGACTTATGAAATGATTCATGACTTTACTTGACCACAATAGGGTTGTGATATGAAATTCAAGTTCCCACTTAGGTGTTATAAAACTTTCAACTAGCTTCCTTTTCTTCTGAACTCAGTAGAGATAAATCTGGATTTTTGCAAAACAACCTAGAGCTTAGTACTTCCTACTCCAAAACTAGTTCACTTGTTAGTATTAGTTTGCGAGTACTTAAAGAATACTCATGGCTTTGTACATGGCTATTCCCGTGGCCAGACTATGAAGGAGACTATCAGGAGGATGGACAACACAAAGGTTATGACAACTAGGATCATCTCCCATCGTCAGCATTGTCTGTGTCCCTGAAGATGGAGCTCCGCCCACGCTAACGTTATCATTACGTTATTCCGCTGCTTGATTTGTATTAAGACTGGATCATGTGATCCTATATTTGTGTAAGACCTTATGTATGGTTTGTAATGGATGATGTACTATGATATCCAAATTTGTTATGTCTCGCAAAAATGGTAATCAGGGGATTGTAATGTATGGCATAATAGGCATCTGGGATTAAAAATCCGGGTGTTGATAAGTTGGTATCAGAGCCATCCTGACCATAGGAGACCCTAGTTTAGAATGGACGTTTGAATCAAAAACTTAGTTTCAAAACCAAGGAAGTGAGTATTTATGAAAACTTATTCTCATTCTTATAACTTAGACTCTTTCATGAAAATTCATGTTCCTCAAAAATTCTTGCAAACCTACATAAAATTTGACACACTTGATCACTTTACTAACTTACTCATCCTACATTCTTATAGATTGACGTGAAGTCTAGCAAGTTTTATCAATTGGGGAATGGAAGAGACCTCATCTTTGAGCGCGACTTGGACCAGTTGTCGGAAATACTGTAGCGTTCGCACCCCGAGTTCTTCGGATCTCAGCTCAACGATCAGGAAGGAGAGGAATTACAATCTGAGGAAAGATTGAAGCCCCCACATCAGATGGAATTCAGTTCACCTTGAGAGAGAACAACTGGCTCGATGGACTTGCCAGGGCCATGCAGGAAGCTCTTCCCCGTCTGTGTGGGCAGAGTATCAATTAGATGAAGGGTACCCTCCTTGAGTTCTATCCAAGGCGTGATGTTATGGGACAGCCACTAGAGGCCCCATATCACCATAATGCCCGCTCCTACGCCAACCACAAGTACGCCATCACCGCTAAGAAGGATCAGACCATTGCCATGCTAGTGAAGGATCGCCAATTTCGTCGCCGTCAGCTCGACAAGAAGGAGCGCATTGCCCGTCTTCGCCACAGGATCGCAGAGTTGGAGGAGACTGTCCACGAGAGAGACATGCAGCTGGAGGAGAGGGAGAATGCAGGGGAAGACCTTTGTGGAGACCCCTACTCCTACCTTAGTGACGATGATGACTTTCTGGAGGATCAGGCCATGGACTTCTTCTCCTATGAGGATGAATTCGCCTTCATTGATGATGATGATGATGAGGAGGAGGAGGATGAGGACACATACTCCAAGGAGTAGTAGCACTTGAGCACTAGCGTTAGTGAGTTCTATTCGGTCCCACTGTATCGTAGTTTCATAGAATGATTCTTAAAACCATCTGTTTTCCTTTGTTGTGGTGTGTGTTTGTATTGTGTGTTATGAATGAATGAATGAATGAAAAGCAAGTTGCTAGAAAAATCTGAGTCAAACTTCAAAAACTTTACAAAACCCTGAACCTTAGAAATTTCCCTCTTTTCTCATGATCTACCTCAATTATTCAGATGCCTCGCGGAGGAAGCACTTCATCCCTGGAACCAATGTCGCAAATCTTGCAAATGTTGTTTTTTGACCACGAAGATGAAAGAGCCGAACGTCAAGCCAAATTAGCCACCCTTCAGCACATCGCTCAGATGGCCAACAACAATCAAGGCCATGGAAATCAGGACAACCATGGGTCCAAGCTCAAAAACTTCTAGAACACCAATCCACCCATTTTCACTAAGTCTGAAGAGCCCCTAGATGCATATGATTGGCTGCAAACCATGGAGAACAACTTCGAGGTTGCAGGAGTAGAAGCCAACGAGAAGGTACTGTTTTCCACCCACTATCTGGCTGGAGATTCAAGAGCATGGTGGAACAGCGTTCGCGCCATGAATGGAGGACAGATGATGACTTGAGAGGAATTCAAAGTCAAGTTTAGCAGAACCCATGTGCCACCGGGTTTGATCAAGAGGATGAGAGATGAATTTAGAGAACTGAAGCAAGGAAGGATGACCGTAGTTGAGTACCGTGACAAATTTTTGTCATTATCTAGGTATGCACCGGATGAGATTGACACTGAATCCAAGAAGGAGAGATTCCTGAATGATCTGCACGATGAGATGCAGACAGTGTTAGTCAACATCCCATTTGATGATATTGAAGCCTTAGTGGACTCTGCCATTCAGATGGAAGGAAAGATCAACCAAGCTAATGAGAACCGCAAGCGTCGCATGATGCATCAACCAGGAACCCACCATACACCAAAGTATCGCCCCAACCCATCTCCAGGATTCGCCCCAAGAACCAACAGACCCCCGATGAACCGTCCAACCTATCCCAACCGTGGAAACCCAAGGCCTGGAGGAAATCACAACAACCCCGGGAACCCCAGCAATTTCAACCGTGCACCACCCAAGTTCAACAACAACAATGTCACCACCAACACCAACACTTCCCCAAGGACTGGAAGCAATGTTGTGCCTATTGCAGCAAAGGACAAGTCTCAGGTGACTTGTTATGAATGTGGAACCAATGGTCACTATTCTAATGAGAGCCCCAAGAAGATTGCCGCAGCCCCCAATGCAAATGCCCCAGCTCAGCAGCAATGTCGTGTTCAGCTTGGAAGAAGGTTTGCCCTAAGGAACTCGCTTAACCGCAATGGCCGTCTCTTTCTCATGCATGCTGAAGAAGCCCAAGAAGCGCCATATGTCGTGTTGGGTATGTTTTCTATTAACTCAGTACTTGCAAGAGTGTTGTTTGATTCTGGAGCATCACACCTGTTTGTTACTGAAGAATTTCCATGCACTAGTAAGATTCAACCCACCAAATTAAAGCATGTTATGATAGTTCAAATATCTGGTTCAACCACCAAAGCTAGACAAATTTGCAAGGCCATGCCCATCCGAATCCATGGCATAGATTTTTATGCTAATCTAATAGTACTCGGAACTAAAGGTTTGGAAGTAGTACTAGGAATGGATTGAATGTCTAAACATAAAGGATTAATCGACTGTGCCAAGAAAGCCATAACCATGACCAGTACAGCCGGAATATCAGTCGAGCGTGTATCTGAAACCTTGCCCCGCCAATTCAAATGCAACAAGAGTATAGCCCAGCCAACCATTGACCAAGTCAGAATAGTCTATGAATACCCCGATGTATTTCCAGATGTTTTGCCCGGTATGCCCCCAGATCGGGATATCGAGTTTATTATTGAACTAATCCATGGAACCGAACCCATAGCCCAGAGACCATATAGTATGAACCCGTCGGAATTAGTGGAGCTGAAGAAGCAACTGGATGCTATGCTGGAGATAGGATTGATCCAACCAAGTGCATCGCCCTGGAGATGACCTGTGTTGTTTTTGGACAAGAAAGATGGAGGTAACCGTTTGTGTATGGATTATCGGAAGTTGAATGATGTCACCATCAAGAACAAGTATCCAATGCCAAAGATAGAAGACCTGTTTGACCAGTTGACTGGTGCCAAAGTGTTTTCTAATATTGATCTTAGAACTGGCTATCATCAACTCAAGATTCGTGCAGAGGATATTCCAAATACTACCTTTACCATCAGATATGTATTATACGAGTATACTGTCATGTCTTTTGGATTAACCAATGCCCCCGCTTATTTCATGAACCTCATGAATAATATTTTTATGGACTTCCTGGATAAGTTTGTCGTTTTTTTCATCGATGACATTCTGATCTATTCCAAATCAAAAGAAGAACATGAGCTACACCTAAGGACCATCCTTGGAATCTTTAGGGAGCATCAGTTGTATGCCAAGTTTAGAAAATGTGAATTCTGGTTACAGGAGGTAGGATTCCTCGGACATATCGTATCGGCCAGAGGAAATGCCGTTGACCCTGCAAAGGTGAAGGATGTTGAAGATTGACAAGCCCCAACCACTCAAACCCAAGTTCGTGCATTTCTCGGGTTAGCGGGATACTACCGCAAGTTCGTAGAAGGATTCTCGAGCATCGCCAGACCCATGACCCAATTGCTGAAGAAGGACAAGAAGTTTGAATGGACGGACAAATGTGAAGCGAGTTTTCAAGAACTCAAGAGGAGATTGATATCAGCCCCAATCTTTATCATGCCGGATATCACGAAGCCTTTTGATGTGTATTGTGACGCATCCAAGATCAGTCTCAGATGTGTGTTGATGCAAGAAGGCAAAGTAATATCTTATCTGTCCTGACAACTGAAGCAGCATGAACAGAATTATCCTACCCATGACCTTGAACTAGCAACTGTAGTTTTATCCCTAAAGACATGGAAGCATTACCTCATGGGAAACCGTTGTGAGTTTTATTCGGATCACAAGAGCCTGAAGTATATATTCAGTCAGAAGGAGATGAATATGAGGCAGAGAAGATGGATAGATCTAATCAAGGACTATGATCTGGACATTCACTATCACCCTGGTAAAGCCAATGTGGTAGCAGATGCCCTTAGCAGATTGCCGTGCCGCTTGAACTCCATGATTCTGAAGGAGCAACCAAGTTTGCACAAGGAGATGGAGGATTTCAGAATGGAATTAGTGAGTGAAGGATTTTTGGCTAGCATAGAACTTCAACCCACTTTGATCAGTCAGATCAAGGAGGCACATAAAGGAAATGTGAGTATCGACGAAATCAGACGTCGTATCGGTATAGGCAAAGTACCTGGATTCACCAAAGATGAAGAAGGAGTTCTGTGGTACAAAGGACGTCTCTGTGTACCAGAAGATTTAGAGTTGAAGGAGACTATTTTGAAAGAGGCCCATGATACTCTTTATTCTATCCACCCCGGAGGGATAAAGATGTATCAGGATTTGAAGGAACAATTTTGGTGGCATAAGATGAAGAGAGAAATCGGAAGCTATATAGCCAAGTGTGATATATGTCAGAGAGTTAAGGCGGGACATTAGAGACCCGCAGGACTGTTGCAACCATTATAGATTCCGGAATGGAAATGGGATTCCGTTGGAATGGACTTTATCACCGGTTTTCCTACTTCTAGTAGGGGAAATGACTATATTTGGGTCATAGTTCAAAAACTGTCCAAAGTAGCCCATTTATTACCAGTCAAGACCACTTACCAGAGCTCGAAGTTAGCGGAGTTATACATCGCTAGAATCGTCAGTTTGCATGGAGTCCCCAAGAACATTGTGTCAGATCGAGGAACTCAGTTTACCTCGAGATTTTGGAACAAAGTCCAAGAAGGATTGGGAACCCGGCTGGATTTCATCTCAGCTTATCACCCTCAGACCGATAAACAAACAGAGCGAGTAAATCAAATACTCGAAGATATGTTGAGAGCCTGTGAGCTAGAGTATGGATCTAAATGGGAAGACTGTCTGCCTTTCGCAGAATTTTCTTACAACAACAGTTATCAAGCTAGTTTGCAAATGGCCCCATTTGAATTCATGTATGGAAGGAAGTGTCATACCCCTTTGAATTGGTCGAAAGTAGGAGAGAGTCAGATTTTCGGACCCGACATCCTACGAGAAGCAGAAGAGAAAGTTCACAAGATCCGTGAGCACCTCAAAACCGGCCAGTCAAGACAGAAGAGTTATGCCAAAAAGAGACGTCGAGACCTCGCTATCAATATCGGACATTTTGTGTATCTCAAACTGTCGCCTTTGAAGGGAATGCAGCGTTTCCAAATCAAAGGAAAGTTATCCCCTAGATATATCAGACCTTTCAAGATTATGAATCGTCGAGGAGAAGTATCGTATCAACTGGAACTGCTAAAGGAGATGTCAGCAGTGCATAATGTGTTCCTAGAAATTCCGGAGAAGACTAAAGTTTTCAAGAACAATGATCACCGGACCATAGAGATCAACGATGACCCGACGTATCCTGAAGTACGCATCCGTATTTTGGAGGAAGCTTTCAAAACCACCAGGACCCGGAGTATCAAGTTTATCAAGATTTCAGTGGAGTAACCACACTAAAGAAGAAGCTACCTGGGAACGAGAAGACTATATCAAGATGGAGTTTCCCGATCTTTTTAAATACTAGTTTTCTTCTTTCTTCTTTCTCAAATCTCGGGACGAGATTTTGTTTAAGGAGGGAAGGTTTGTAACATCCCAAAAATATTGATCAAGGTTATCAAATTCCAATCACCTAATTAGGGGTTAACAAAAAAATTTGTTAATCAAAATCATATGAATGCACGTGTGTATGTCATGATTGTATGAATGCATGAATGGACTTCTGTGAATGATGTGAGTAGCAAGGAATGGTTCAAAGATGAAAACAACATCATCTAAAACATTTCCAAGCAGAAACGAATCAAGAGAAAAATAAAAAATAAACCAAATAAGGCAAATGGTCATTTTTGCCAATCTTGCTCACTAGACCACTTTGAGTGTTTCTAGTCCAAGATTTCAAACAGAAACAATTCTATTTATTTTCACCCCTTGCTAGACCAAGTAAAAGTGAACCCAATCCCACCTTACAAAATTACAGAAACATTTGGCAACTTTACTCAAATGACAATTCAGAATTGAATCTTTAATATATGTGAAGATCACCCATTTCAAAAAACCAACCAAACCAATTCCCCTTGACCTTTACAACTAACCAGAGACTACCTAGTATGTAACTAGTACACCCACAAAGTTTGAATCAAAAATTCAAATTTGAATCTCTTTCGGCCATTTCATCCTACACCTTGCAGACACAAAACCAACAAACATGAAACACTATTGTGAGCAGTGATTTGGCCTAACTTGTTCCCTCTCTAGCTCACACTACACTCTTAGTAGATCATCTAACTTGTTTAAGCCACTCTATATCACTGTAAACCAGACCATGCCATTAATGGTGACCATGGTCGAGCCCAACTTGCCACCCTAATGTCGACAGCAATCTAGGAGCCTCACTAGCCTCGCCAACCTTGTCTAGCAGGCACTCCACCGTCCACCGCCACCCCCTGTCCAAGCCTCGAGCCTGGCCAGCCACTGGACCACCCTAGAAACGACGCGCCCTATGCCTCTACGCCATGCCGAGAGTGCGCCAGAGCGCCATCCGCGACACATGCCCACAGACCTCGCGCCGCCCTCATCGTGTGCAAGCGTGATCACCACCACCCCAGCAACCCCGCAGACACGCCAGTTCGTCGTCGTGCGACCAGGAGAGCCCGTGCGCCATAAAACTTCCCGTCGGACAACTTCCCATCGGACCCGCCCAGAGCACCGCGACGTTCCGACCATCTCGCACCGCCCCACGCCGCATAACCATGTCGTTGAGCTTCACTAGGGAGCACAACACCGCCCCCTATAGTTTCCCATGCCAGTAGCTCGCTGTGATGATGACCACGACGAGCTTCGCCTGTGCCCTTCGGTCCCCTTATGGCACTATAAATAGAGGCCACCCCCGCTCGATTTATTCACACCAACGCACTCCCCTCTCTCTCAAAACCACCCCCACTCGTCCCCGGAGCAAGGCGAGCAGCACATCGCCGGAATTTGGCCGGAGTCTACCGCGGAGGAGGAAGAAAGGAGCCAACGATTGGAGCCTCCCCAGGAGAATCTGCCAGTAGTAGGAGGTTCTCCGTCGTCGACTTCGTCGCTCGCCCCCATCGCTGACCCTCGCCTGAGCCCCCGTAGACCCCCACTGGCCGCGCTAGGGTTCTGTCTTGCCAGCGTTGCCCGACGGAGATGATAGGTCACGACCGTTGGATTAGAGTTTGATCGTGCAGTCTAGATCACCCAGTACCACTTCGCACCCCCCTGTCTCGTTGACTGGTGGAGTCATTCACTTAAACCCACCCGCGCATGCACTGTGCACCGTGGGCCGGCACAGTTAACATTCCGCGCAACCCAGTTAGTTTGAATTTATATTTTCCAATTTAGTTTTAAACCTAGTTCTATACCTAGATTCATAAATCATTACCGCTCGATTCCCTAAACCAAATTTCATGAAACCAATTTTGTTAGGAAGGTACTGGAATTCTTAATCCAAGCCCGTTTGATTCAATTCATTTGGATTTGTAGATCACCTATAGTAAAAACAACAAGGCAGAAGCTTTTCTGCATTTAAACATTTTTCAAAATTCAACCACAAAAGCTTTTGAGTTGATTCCAACTCTCAAAAATCACATTTAACTAGAACTTTCTGAATATATATAAAAATATCTAGGTTTACTTGCAGAAATATTGGACAAGCAATAAAAGAATGCCTCATAGGCCATTCTAGTGACTTTAATTAATTAAAATAACAAGGTTAAACCTTATTAAATTTTGACACCACTTTCAATCACATTCCCAAGTACTGAAATATGTGGTGATGACATGTGTCAACATGATCCCATGTTTTAGTTGGAGAATATTAAATCTTAAGTAGTTTTTCAATTAGAAATTACTTTTCTAAAATAAAGGAAATAAAACTATTTGCCTTAATCTTTGTGATGCTTGTGATGATCCTAGATCATCTAGTGAAAACCTTGGTGTGATAAATAAAAGTATTTAAGTTGTGTTTGGTTATTGTGTACCTCGTATTTATTTATAGACGCTAGTACCGACCAAGGATACGAGGAGGAAGGAGAATACTACGAGGAAGAAGCCGAGGAGAACTTCAACCACTGCTCTACACCAGGCAAGCTATTAACTGAGAAAGCTAACACTTGCAAGCTTATACTAATATCTTAGCAAGCTACTATCTTAGCAAGCTAAACCATGCAAGTTTTACTTGCAAGCTTACACCCTTGATACCCAATCCTAGTTTTACTTGCAATATTAGTATTTTATTTCTTTATCAAAGCTTTCTAGTTAAGGTTACTTGGTAACTTGTAGATTCTAGGAAGATATTTAAACGTAGCATAAAGAGCATAAAACTTAGCCTAAGTTAGATAAATCTTGATGTCATCCCGAGGCATGAGATTGAACTTAGATAAGATACACCTGTTTACCACCCCTCATTAGTATTTACCCCCACTTGTAGATGCTAGTGCTAAGCATAAAACTTGATCACTTTAGATGGGAATACTTGGTGAAAATGGTTATGAAAACCTTAGAATGATGAGTAATTCTACTGAAATGTTTTGACATGTCTTCTTGAACACCAGATGATTTTGATGATGAAAATGTTAAGGCATGAGCCTTAGCCCTTTATAAAACTGATGGTTGTCTGGATAAGATAACATTCCAATTTTATCGTACAACCACAATACCCGAAATTTGGGTAGGGCTTGACTGGAAATTTATATACCTTAGTATGGGTTACCTTGTGGCCAAGGTTTGAGCTGAGGCTACCTTGTGAAGATTGTCCACCTGTGTAGTTCCCAAGATGACAGATGGTCATGGTTGGGAGGCCAAACTCACAGGAAAGGTGCCTATACTAGGGCGTGTAATTGAAAGGTTAGGATTGATTATCCGCATACTCAGTATGGTGAATTCATGATTGTTCCTAACGGATGTATCAAATATTGTGGTGAAAGTGTACCACCTCTGTAGAGTGTCAAGCTATTCGAATAGCCGCGTCCGCGGTTATGGATAGTTGGAGTGGCCATACTGTTCCGTCGTAAGATGTTTTCAAAATGAATTATGAAATGATTTGTGACTTGACTTGACCATAACAGGGTTGTGATATGAAATTCAAGTTCCCACTTAGGTGTTATAAAACTTTCAACTAGCTTTCTTTGCTCCTGAACTCAGTAGAGATAAATCTGGCTTTTTGCAATACAACCTAGATCTTAGTACTTCCTACTCCAAAACCACTTCACTTGTTAGTATTAGTTTGCGATTACTTAAAGAGTACTCGGCTTTGTCCCTGGCTATTCCCGTGGCCATACTATGAAGGAGACTATCAGAAGGATGGACAACAAGAAGGTTACGACAACTAGGATCATCTCCCATAGTCAGCATTGCATGTGTCCCTAAAGATGGACCTTCGCCCATGCTACCGTTATCATTACGTTATTCCGCTGCTTGATTTGTATTAAGACTAGATCATGTGATCCTATATCTGTGTAAGACCTTATGTATGGTTTGTAATGGATGATGTACTGTGATATCCAAATCTGTTATGTCTCGCAAAAATGGTAATCCTAGGATTGTGATGTATGGCATAAGAGGCATCTGGGATTAAAATTCCGGGTTTTGACAACTGATCACTTTCATTCAAGTTCTCTTCCAGTGGAGTGGAGCCACTCCGGAGGAAGCAACTTGGGAATATTTGAACTCCCTGAAGCAGCAGTTCCCGCGCACGCCTTCTTGGGGGCAAGAAGGTTCTCAGGAGGGAGGGGATGTAAGTGACCCGGCCACTCCTACCAACGACAAACCTTCGCTAAGGCATGCGACCCCGAGGCCCGCCAAGAACAAGTGACTACCAAGCTAGCTTGTAGGCCACAGGCTGGGCTGACGACCCGTGTAATAGATTATCCCAATAGTATTTATAGTGGGGAACGATGACGAGGAAAGTAGGAAGGATTTAGCTACTGACGACGACGGTGCCATGTGTATCAGAACATGTGATGACTGCAAGTACACAGATCGTTTGTAGCTAGTTTCGAAATAAGGATATCGATCCCACATGGAGCGGGATTTCTAAAGTCTAATAACTCTTGAATTAAATACTAAAATAGTAATGCTAAATAACGTTCTAAGTAACAAGATAAATGCGATTTTTGTGCAAAAAGATATTTTTGGGTTTTTGTATAAGAGAACAATAAGTAAAGTACAACAAACTGAACACAAAAAGTAAGTATCGCGTATGTAAAAGAGATATGAAACTGCAATAGGAAAAAGCGTTCTCAAGGAGTAGCGGATACACCTCTAGTATTATAAAGGGTTTAAGGTAAAGATTATTATCATGAACATTCTCAACTATGTATGTGTGGGAGGAACGCCATAATTGGACGAATAGGAAGCAAACACTGCTCACATCCTTCTCATAACCACAACAGACAAGTAATCGACATCAATCGAATTATTGCTCTATTAAGGGATTTTATCTCATATGATGTATCCCATGGCATGTACAATGTTCCGTGAGTTTTCTTGGTTCCCAAGTTGATACGTAAGGGGTGCTAACAGCTTTATAGTCACTGTAAGTTATAGCACACCTTTGTCTACCAACAAGTAGTTCCCTCCATCAAGTCCCCACAAGAGGCAAATATTGAGAGGTCGACTTCTCCCAACATCAAGATGAAGACAATCTAACACATGGTCACAACAATGAATATCATAATAAACTTGATCTTATTTCAATCTCATGCTAGGGTTTCTCCATCTCCCCAAGAACTAATGATATACTCAGACATGGAGGAAATCAACATCATGGCAATGATAATGGAATCTATCATAGATGAGTAGTACTTGTATAAATACATGATGAGTATGGAAATTACAAAAAGATATAGAAAAGATGTAGATGGGATGGATGGAGATGGTGGTGATGCAGTGGTTGATGATGAAGATCGATGCCTTAGCGTCCCGAATCTGTGTAGGGTGAAGGTGGATCCCCAGTGGATGAGTTACCCCTCCATATCCCTTCCGGAGGTGAGGTTTCGGCGATTTATGGTCGTTCTGTATGTCGTCTCCTTGATCAAATTGCATGGGGTGAAACAATTTGAAGAGGCGGTGGAAGCGCCAACTATATGGCGGGAACTATACGGGTGGAGAAAATCTTCCTGCCGTATAGTTGCCGTATGAGGATCATATCCATTAAGCTAAACTTGATCAGGACGAGCAAGAGTCTAAGCTTGGCGAATTTGATGAGTGCATATTTGCATCATCTTTTATATTATTAGTTTTCACTGTAGTGGTAGGATCTTGGTATTTTATGGTGTTCGCGCACATCTTTTATGTCTATTTTCACCAGGATTTGGACAAATGATGGATATGATGGACACAATTCTTGGACTAGTTGTATTGGAGCGAAAAGGAGTCAAAAACATCATAAATCACTAATTTGAAAAATATCAATAACACCAGAAGAAAACTCGCGGCGATCGCAGCATCCAGAAGGTTTAACGACTAACTATACGGCAGTAAGATTTTCTCCAGCCGTATAGTTCCCGCCATATAGTTGGCGCCGCCACCGCCTCTTCAAATAGTTTCACCCCATGCAATCGAATCAAGGAGACGACATACAGAATGACCATAAATGGCCGAAACCTCACCTCCGGAAGGGATCTGGAGGGGGAACTCATCCAGTGGGGATCCACCTTCACCCTACACAGATTCAGGACGCTAATGCATCGATCTTCATCATCAACCACTGCATCACCATCCATCCCATCTACATCTTTTCTATATCTTTTAGTAATTTCCGTACTCGTTATGGATTTATACAAGTACTACTCATCTATGATAGTTTCCATTATCATTGCCATGATGTTGATTTCCTCCATGTCTGAGTATATCATTAGTTCTTGGGGAGATAGAGAAACCCTAGCATGAGATTGAAATAAGATCAAGTTTATTATGATATTCATTGTTGTGACCATGTGTTAGATTGTCTTCATCTTGATGTTGGGAGAAGTCGACCTCTCAATATTTGCCTCTTGTGGGGACTTGATGGAGGGAACTACTTGTTGGTAGACAGAGGTGTGCTATAAATTAAAGTCACTATAAAGCTGTTAGCACCCCTTACGTATCAACTTGGGAACTAAGAAAACTCACGGAACATTGTCCATGCCATGGGATACATCCTATGAGATAAAATCCCTTAATAGCGCAGTAATTCGATTGATGTCGATTACTTGTCTGTTGTGGTTATGAGAATGATGTGAGCAGTGTTTGCTTCATATTCGTCCAATTACGGAGTTCCTCCCACACATACATAGTTGAGAATGTTCATGATAATAATCTTTACCTTAAACCCTTTATAATACTAGAGGTGTATCTGCTAATCCTTGAGCACGCTTTTTCCTATTGCAGTTTCATATCTCTTTTACATACGCGATACTTACTTTTTGTGTTCAGTTTGTTGTACTTTACTTATTGTTCTCTTATACAAAAACCCAAAAATATCTTTTTGCACAAAAATCACATTTTATCTTGTTACTTAGAACGTTATTTAGCATTACTATTTCAGTATTTAATTCAAGAGTTATTAGACTTTAGAACTCCCGCTCCCTGTGGGATCGATATCTTTATTTCGAAACTAGCTACAAACGATTTGTGTACTTGCAGTCATCACATGTTCTGATACATATGGCACCATCGTCGTCAGTAGCTAAATCCTTTCTACTTTCCTCGTCATCGTTCCCCACTATAAATACTATTGGGATAATCTATTACACGGGTCGTCAGCCTAGCCTGTGGCCTACAAGCTAGCTTGGTAGTCACTTGTTCTTTGCGGGCCTCGGGGTCGCATGCCTTAGCGAAGGTTTGTCGTTGGTAGGAGTGGTCGGGTCACTTACATCCCCTCCCTCCTGAGAACCTGCTTGCCCCCAAGAAGGCGTGCGCGGGAACTGCTGCTTCAGGGAGTTCAAATATTCCCAAGTTGCTTCCTCCGGAGTGGCTCCACTCCACTGGAAGAGAACTTGAATGAAAGTGATCAGTTGTCAAAACCCGGATTTTTAATCCCAGATGCCTCTTATGCCATACATCACAATCCCAGGATTACCATTTTTGCGAGACATAACAGATTTGGATATCACAGTACATCATCCATTACACACCATACATAAGGTCTTACACAGATATAGGATCACATGATCTAGTCTTAATACAAATCAAGCAGCAGAATAACGTAATGATAACGGTAGCATGGACGAAGCTCCATCTTCAGGGACACAGGCAATGCTGACGATGGGAGATGATCCTAGTTGTCATAACCTTCCTGTTGTCCATCCTCCTGATAGTCTCCTTCATAGTCTGGACACGGGAATAGCCAGGGACCAAGCCATGAGTACTCTTTAAGTAATCGCAAACTAATACTAACAAGTGAAGTGGTTTTGGAGTAGGAAGTACTAAGCTCTATGTTGTTTTGCAAAAAGCCAGATTTATCTCTACTGAGTTCAGAAGCAAAGAAAGCTAGTTGAAAGTTTTATAACACCTAAGTGGGAACTTGAATTTCATATCACAACCCTGTTGTGGTCAAGTCAAGTCACGAATCATTTCATAATTCATTTTGAAAACATCTGACGACGGAACAGTATGGCCAGTCCAACTGTCCATAACCACGGACGCGGCTATTCGAATAGTTTGACACTCTGCAGAGGTGGTACACTTTCACCACAATATTCGATACATCCGTCAGGAACAATCCTGAATTCACCATATTGAGTATGGGGATAATCAATCCTAACCTTTCAATTACACGCCCTAGTATAGGCACATTTCCTGTGAGTTTGGCCTCCCAACCATGACCATCTATCATCTTGGGAACTGCACAGGTGGACAATATTCACAAGGTAGCCTTAGCTCAAACCTTGGCCGCAAGGTAACCCATACTAAGGTATATAAATTTCTAGTCAAGCCCTACCCAAATTTCGGGTATTGTGGTTGTATGGTAAATTGGAATGGTATCGCATCCAGACAACCATCAGTTTTATAAAGGGCTAAGGCTCATGCCTTAACATTTTCATCATCAAAATCATCTGGTGTTCAAGAACACATGTCAAAACAAAGCTGAGTCGATGAAATAAATGAGGCAGTTGCAGCATGTGTTTATCATATATGATACATAGCAATAAGTTCATGAATAATACCTTACTCGAACCATCAGAATAATATTAGCAGGCTTCCACACCTTAGCATTTAACAGTTCACAAAAGAGTACTCTCAACATGATGTAAAAGTGTTTCAGTTCGACCGAATGAGTTAGCGAGGTAGTCCCAAGCGTTTTAGGATTAACATATTCACTTGGGATTTAAAATCTCAAACGTTCATTTGTCTCACCACAATATAATGGTGTATGCCTATTTGCTCTTTACACATTTTTTTAATACTCACACTTTTGTTTAAGTGATGTGCAAAGGAGCTAGCCATACATTCCACTTCATGTAGGAATTTAAAGTTTAACGATCTCAATTACCAAATTCCGCTTGTATATGAAGCATCTTTATAGCTTGAATATCTACCTCATCTTGTTCTCACTCTAATTTGATAGCACTTTTAATTTTCATTCGTTCAAGGTTTCTTTCTCAACTTAACTGATTAGATAATTTTTCCTTTGTAAATCAAAACATGAACTTACAACATATTGACCAAATTATCTTTGTATGTTCCATTAGTACCAATGGTTTGGAAGTCTCCTATTGCTATCATCAGGTGCAAGTAAAATTATACTCAATTCATTCATATATCTAATAAGACAAGCACAAACTCAATAATGCTCCATATATGATAATAAACTTGGAATTTCATAAAAGGGATCGACTATTCTTGAAGGGAATTCTAATGATGCAAACTTTTATTTCTAAGCTCAAACTAATGTAAATCTAAAATAGTAATATAAAACTTATAAGATAGATTACAAGGTCTTAAAGATCTCCCCAAGCTTGGAATCAAGCCAGGCGGTATCAAATAATCCCTCGTGATTATTTGATACCGTGATTATTGTAGATCACTGTGGCGCCATGGCATGTAACACCGCGGTGCACAGCTTCTTGTTGGTATCCTCTAGGGAAGTGATGCGGCTGTAGCACCTGCACAAATCATATTGCAAAGTGTCCACTTTATCTACGAGTTTAGTCACCAGTGGGAGAAGCTCATCCTTCTTCTCTATCTCCTTGAGACGGTGATGGACCTCAATGCGATGGAGTAGCTCCTTCTTCTGATATATCTCTAGTGCTCACACATGGTCTTTAGTCCTGGGAATAACCTCTTCATCATCATCCATAATTGATGGATCGGGGAAGTAGAAACCATCCCTCCACTCTTCTTGAGGCTTCACCCTTATACGAGCACCATTGGTAGGCTTCGAGAGTGGCACGATTGCTTCCTTTCTAGCACCTACACCAATATTAGGTAATTCCTTACGCTTGTGCGACCTAGTGTCCGTGGTGATGAGCTTGACCGTCTCCACACGCCCTTTTCCATGCGGCTTGTGACCTTCTCCCTCTTGTTGAGATCTCTTCATTTCCGCCCGGTTGATGTCTGGGGGATCATAGACATCACGGCTGATGTAGATGTCACTCCAATATTCATTGGGATCGCTGTTGTAGAAGCTTGGCTCGACATACTCCTTGTACCTTGGGCTAAACCTCTCCACATCCTCGTTGCCGTCCACCATGAACGGGCTGCGAGAGCGGTCCCTGGAAGGAGCAATGAGACCCAGTGGTTTTCCATGGCCTGGAACGGGATAGAGCATGGCTAGATTGGTTCCTGGTGATTATGATTTAGAGAGAAACACAATTGAAGTATATAAGGTGGGTCAGTGGTCGGTAAAACTCACGAGAAACACCAAAGTTGTGTCCAAGAAAATAATCTTAACGAAACAGGAAAATAAATCATGGATTTGGAAAAGTCCAGCCGCGTAACGACCAACTATATGGTCACGGCCCGCATAGTTCCGGATGTATAGTTGGTTGGGCAGATATTTCCAAATATCTCGAGTCAGGGTCGGTTAGGTTATTGACTTGGAACCGACAAAACCCCTTTTTTATATGAATAGTACAAAAAAGAATCGAAGATGACAGAAATTTTAACAACCAACTATACGGCGGTAACAATTTTTTGGCTGTATAGTTGCGGTCGTATAGTTTCCAGGCATCAAAAAATTTCACGAAGGGAATACCGTAGGTTTAATGACCAACTATACGGCGGGATAATTTTCTCTGACTGTAAAGTTGTGGCCGTATAGTTGGTAAAACCCTGAGAGACTTCAGAAAAACATGAGGAATTCAAAGGTTAAAATTTCAGGAGTATAAATTATGAAAACAAATCACTTATTTAGAGAAAGAAAACTTACCTTGTACTTACCGTTTATTTAGTCGGGGGTGACAAGATTCTCCAACAACAAGGACTTCTTCTCTTTTGGAAGAATTGACCTTAGCTCATCTAATAATTATCGTAAACTAAAATCACCAAGACTAAAGTTCCTCTTAATAAGATCGGTGCCTTGCTAGGCAAATATGGATACTGCATCCAATATCTTAATTTCTTGCCTCTGCATAATCTGCAACTCAAATTCTTAAAGTAAAAGGATCCAACGGATCAGTCTTGGCTTATAATTTTTCTTCTCAAGGAGTTCTTTTAGACCATCACGATCCGTATGAACTCTTACTTTTGCATCAACTATATAAGAACAAAATTTATCGCAAGAGAAAAATACAGAAAAAAAGTTCTCTTTCTTCCTTAGGATAATTCTTTTGAGCACTATTAAGAGTTCTACTAGCATGGTGTATAATATTAAATATGCGACCTATATGTTGTCCCAGAGTTACTCTTACAACATCATCACTAGCTTCAGATATTAAATCAAAATTCATATCCCATATAGGTGGTTTAATGATAGGAGCATAGGAGAAAGCATATTTAAGTTTATCAAAGGCAATAAGGCATTTATCATCAAAATTAAATCTTACTCCCTTTTTCAAAAGGTTAGTTAAAGGTTTAGAAATTTCAGAGAAATTCCTAATGAACCTTCTATAAAAACCCACATTACCAAGAAAACTTCTTACACCTTTTATATCCCTTGGTTGTGGCATTCTCTCTATTGCTTCGACCTTAGCTCTGTCTACTTCAATACCCTTACCTGATACCTTATGTCCGAGGACTATACCTTCTTTAACCAGGAAATGGAACTTCTCCCAGTTTAGAACAAGATTGGTTTCTTCGCAATGCTTTAAAACCCTTTTGATATTATCCAAGCAACTAGTAAACGAAATTCCATAGATAGAGAAGTCATCCATAAATACTTCCATTATCAATTCTATAAAATCTACAAAAATGGCAGTCATGCATCTTTAAAAAGTAGCTGGAGCATTACATAAACCAAAATTCACGCGTCGGTAAGCATGTAAACCATAAGGACTAATGAAAGTTGTTTTAAGTTGGTCATCAGGATGAACAACTATTTGGGAAAAACCAGAGTATCCGTCCAAGTAGAAAAAATGAGGGTGGTTTGCTAACCTCTCTAAAGTTTGGTCTTTGAACGGTAAAGGATAGTGATCTTTCCTTGTTTCTTTATTCAATTTCCTGAAATCTATACACATCCTATGTCCAACAATAGTTCTAGTAGGTATCAATTCATTGTTTTCATTAGGAACAACAGTAAAACCGCCCTTCTTAGGAACACAATGAACAAGACTTACCCATTCACTTTCTTTTACAGGATAGATTATACCTGCATCCAGTAGGCATATTATTTCTTTTCTTACCACTTTATTCATTTCGGGCTTCAGCCGCCTATTAAATTCTGCAACTGGTTTAGCACCTTACTCCATGAATATTCGATGGAAGGCTGATACATCATAAACGTATCTATAATTTTTTATGTTCCATGCTTGTTTAGTATCTACTTTGCTTTACTTTGTCTACACTTTGAGGTATTTTTATATGTTTTCTGGGACTAACCTATTAACAAGATGCCATAGTGCCAGTTGCCTGTTTTCTGTTGTTTTTGGTTCCAGAAAATTCGGAAAATGAATATTCTCGGAATTTAACGGGACAAAAGCCAAAGTCAATATTTTACCGTGGGGAACACGGAGCCAGAAGACGAGACGGAGAAGGGCCTCGAGGGGGACACACCCCCTTGCCTGGCCTAGCCCGTGCCTGTGGAGGTGCAGCCGCCTCGGGCACCCCTTCTTCCGCCCTCTTCGACTATAAGAAGCCCTCGATAACTAAACCCTAAGTACCCGATCAATCTTCCAGGAAACACTCTGTAGCCGCTGCCACCATCGTCCCTATATCGGGGGGATCTAAATCTCTTCCCTGCACCCTGACGGAGGGGAGAGATCATCCCGGAGGCCTTCTTCATCAACATGTCAGCCTCTAGTATGAAGCGTGACTACTTCCACCTTGGACTATGGGTCCATGTAGTACCTAGATGGTTGTTCCTCCTCCTTTGTGCTACCATGTTTATATCTTGTGAGATTCGTTCATGATCAAGATCATCTATTTGTAATCATGCATGTTGTGTTTGCGGGGATCTGATATATACTAAGATTACTATGTCAGATTGATTAATGATTGTATCTTATTGATTCTATCGTGTATGTGTTGTTTGAGATCTTGCATGCTCTCCGTTTCTAGTAGCTATCTTGGCCAAGTAGATGCTAGTGACTCCAAGAGGGAGTATTTATGCTCGATAGTGGGTTCATGCCTCTATTGAATCTGGGGAAGTGACATAAATTTCTAAGGTTGTAGATGTGTTGTTGCTACTAGGGAGAAAACAACAATATCTTGTTCATGGAACAATTGTATTGTTTACTTTACACACCTTGCTTAAAGCAGTTATCCGTTGCTTGCAACTTAATACTGGAGGGGGTTTGGATGATAACCTGAAGGTGGATTATTAGTCATAGATGCAATTGGATGGCGGTGTATGTATATTGTTGTAATGCCCAGTCAAATCTCATAGGATCATGAATGTCTAGTATTGCATTGTTATGCCTTGCTCTGTCGTGTCAATTGCCCTGCTGTAATTTGTTTACCCAACATGTTGTGTTATTTATCATAAGGAGAACACCTCTAGTGAACTATGGACCCCGGTCCAATCTTTACCATTGATACATCTTCCACTGTTCCTATATACTTTCTGCAAGCCACCATTACCTTCCACACCATAAATTTAATCCTTTGTTTTTAGCAAACCGGTACAATTGACAACCTCACTGTTTGTTGGGGCAAAGTCTTGAGTTTGTGTTGTGCATGTTTCCAAGTTTCTAGCAACACCTTTGAGTCGTTTCCTTCCTCCTACTAATTCGATAACCTTGGTTTCTTACTGAGGGAAAAACTTGCTGCTATACTCATCATACCTTCCACTTGGGGTTTCCCAATGAACCTCTACAGTGATCTGAGCTGCACATCATCAAGCTTTTTCTGGCGCCGTTGCCCTGGAGGCTAAGGACGGCTTCACAAGGGGAGTCCTTCACAACCTTTCTCTTTACTTTGTTTTCGTTTTGCTTAGTTTCTTTTGCCTTGTTTTGTTTGCTTATTTTTCTCAAAAATTCCAAAAACATTAGTTTCATTTGGTTTGCCTTTTCTTTTCAAAAAACACAGAAAAAATTAGTTCCTACTCTAGTTATTGGTCTATTATTGCCTTGCTTTGTCATGCTTTCTATTAATGGTTGGTTTGTTTGAAAATAGTTCTTATTGGCAAGGTGGGTTCACGGAAGAACAAAAGTATTATTATAAGGAACACAACTTGTCACAAAAAGGGAAACACTTATGGGAACAAATTGATAAATTGAATACCATTGCTAGAAACGTGTGCTCTACTTATAATGTTACTTATTGCTTTGATAAATCTT
Source organism: Avena atlantica (assembly GCA_910589765.1). NCBI lineage: Eukaryota > Viridiplantae > Streptophyta > Magnoliopsida > Poales > Poaceae > Avena > Avena atlantica. The sequence goes on along the minus strand of OU342734.1, from coordinate 84,178,926 downwards.
GTTGCTGTAGGAGGTATAAACACCTCCCTTTTCAATGTGAGTATAATGATAATGTTACCATATCTTCTTATGTTAAAGGAAATTATGAATTTTATGATATGGAACAAATTGAAGAATTTATTGCTTGGAAAGGTGTATTTGAACTTGCTAGTTTGCTTCAAAATACTGATGATTCACCTTATGAATATGAGGTTTATGATATACTTAGATTTTGCTTTGATAATTACAAGGAAGAAAATAGCTATATTCTTGAACATTTTAATAGATGCTTTCCACAAACGGAAGAGACTAATGCCTTGCAGGAGCTTATGGAAGAATAAATTGTTGAAACGAGAAGCTCATTAGATGAAAAAGAGGAGGAGAGTGATGAACAAAAGGAGGAAGAATGGATTAGATACCCATGCCTACCTTCTAATGACAGTAAATCTTTATCCCTTACATTATTTGATTGTCCCCCATGCTTACCAAAGGAGGATGAATGTTATGTTCCTGTGGATTCTTTTGAAATATCTACTATGGGTAAAACTTGTGATAATAATTATGCTCCTGTTATGCATGGTACTAGAGAGTTTTGCTTAGGAAATGTTTATGATAAAGCTCTAGATGATGGTCCTATATTGGTTGATAATATTAGTAGTACTACTATTGAAAATGAGATTGGAGAGGTCTTTAATTTATCTTGAAACCCCATACCTCTTGAGAATGATCAATCATCTTGTTATAAAATTGTTAAAAGTGCGTTTGATCCCACTATTTTTGAGCTTGATAAAAATTATGTGTTTGTAGACCATGAAAAGCATACTTTATGTGATAGTTATATTGTTAAGTTTATTCATGAGGCTACTGGAAATTATTATGAGAGAGGAAAATATGGTTGTATAAGTTTTCATGGTACTGAAATACCTCTCTATGTGCTAAAAGTTTTGAAGTTGCTATTGTTTTATCTACCCATTCTTGTTACTATGTGCTTCTTTGATTTATTTTGTTACAAGATTCCTATGCATATGAAGTGGGTTAGACTTAAATGTGTTTTGAATTTGCTTCTTGATGCTCTCTTTTACTTCAATTCATATTTCTTATGTGAGCATCTTCTCAAACTATCATGCCTAACCTAAAGGCGTTAAAGAAAAGTACTTCTTGAGAGATAACTGTAGAGGTCCCAACCTGATAAGGTAGAGATCGCTGTGTTTACAATGCTAGTCCCTGGATCGAATATCTAGCATCCATAGTTTAAGATGTAATATCAAGAAACAAAGGTCATATTACACTTATAACCAAGAATAAAATAATTCATTACATCTTACATAGCTCATTTGGCTATCTCATTACAATGCAGTAGATATAACTATATATCATGGTGTCCTTCATCTTCAAGTGCCACAGGCAAACATGTTGGTTGTAGACTTGTAATCCCTACTCAACAAACTTCACTAACAACAAACAAACCCGCAACATAATAAGTTACAGCCACAAGGGTCAATACATTTGAATTGTATTGGCAAGTGATACTATGGTAGAATATTGGTATCTAACATCTATATGCATTTGGCTAAGTGTAGCTTAGGCTTTCTTTTCTCAAAATAATATTTTCCTATTAGTTGTAAACACTAAGTTTTTGTTTGTCAAAAACACCCAAGGAACCACCAATAGAAATTGGTGAACCTTTACCCTTGTTCAACCACAAGTTTTTAAATTAGAAATTGGGATGAGGAGATCCTTGATAGCTTCAATGTCTTGATGCTCAATTTGTCCATTTCCGGGGACATGTCTAAGTACTTAGGTTTTACCCTCTTGAGAGGTGGTGCACTTTCCCCACAAGACTCGACATGCATCGAGACAAGATCTTTCAGAAGTATTCCCTTCGACCAAATGGACGCGTTCCATCCTATCACCCCTACCACCTTCTGTCCATCTGGCTAAGTTATTGCAACCTATATGATCAAGGCAGAGCCCATATTGCCATGTGGCTGCACTAGAAGCTTCTCAACACTTAACATCTCAAATCTGTTTGTTCCTGGGTGGCTTTCCACAAGTGTGATACACAAGGTAGCCATCATTTGGGGCCTTGTGTAACCACTCAACACAAACCATTCTCACCATTTCCACTAAGGTGATTCATTCACATAGTTGTTTTATTAAGCAAACACAAGTCATAGACCTAGAAATATTTCATAGCATGAATAATCCACCCTTGTTTTCTACTAGCTAAGCTAAGCATGATAACATGGCAAGTTTCCTAACTTAGGATAATTCTACTAAGACAACATCTACTAGGATTTTGCAACGCATAGCTTATACTTAGAAAATTTCCATGCAAGTCCTACTCAAAATATCACTAATGCATAGTCAAAATAATAGGACAAAATATATGAAGCACCACTTGCCTTTTTAGTAGAGAAACTAGGTACACTCCTTGATCTTGAAAATGTCACACTCTTCAAAGTTCACTACAATTGAATGAAGGCACAAATTCAAACTAGCATTCAAACAATTCACCACATAAAATAATAAAAATAAAGAAATGCATGCAAGCATGCAAAAGGTTGTTTTATTGATAAATTGGTTTCTAATAAGGCTATAAACATTTTAAAACACCTACTGGACATTTATAAATGTGGCAAAATATTTGAAACCCACTTAGTGAAAATGGGCCATTTAAATCATTTTTGTTTTGCTAGAAATGATTTTAATCAAAGTAATAATTTTCTAGTGTTAATCAAATATATTTTTTAAATCCAAAGTTAGTGTTTAGGGTCAGAGAGTTCAAATCAAACCATTTGCAAAAGGTTTTACTCAAAAAGCATTTTTAGAATAATTTTTATAACCAAAATAGCCTTACAAATGTTTCTGCAAAAACACCTAGTTTTCCAGAAGCAAAATACTAAACTAAGGCCATGTTTGAAAATTTTACATTTTTCGAAATTCATTGATATAAAATTTGTAATTTTTGGACATACAGATCAAAAGTTATGAATTTTTCAAACTCAAACATCTTATAGATTTATTTCTGTTTTGAAAACAACAGGCAGGCCACGTGGCGTGTTCCTACTAGCGCATAATGATTCGCGCGGATCGTGCGACGTGGACCGTTATATTTAAGTGGCAATGCACATATCTGATCAACAGATACCCCTTCATCTAAATCTAATCCTAGCCAACAGATCTGATGCCTACAGTTCAAAATGTAACGACCACTAAATGGTGGCGCTGGCGATGATTGCATGGCGGCGGCGCTCTGCCTGCGGTGGTCCGGTGAATTCAGGAAGCAAGGAAGGAAGAGGGGAGGCTCACCGGGTTCGCGGGGTCGATGTGGTGTTCAAGGTAGTCATGGGAAGGCCAGGGGCACACAGACGTGACGGAAATTGCTCGCCGGAGATGCTCCTGGCGTTGGGCACGCTCTGGTGTCGTCGGAGGCGAGGCTACAAGGCAGCGGAAGGCAAGAGGAAGACATCGTTATATGCGCGAGACAAAGGCGAGTGCACGAGCGTTAACAATAGGGAGAGGAGCGGTCAGAGGTTACCAAGAGAGGTCGCCGGAGTCGAGGCAGGAGACGGTGGCGCTCAGACGATGTCGTTGCCGATGTTCTAGGACGCGCGCGTGCAAGTAGAGGGTGCTGGCAGGTGCGCGAGGTACTGGCAAGCAAATCTACGTGAGCTAGGAAAAGGGGCGCGGTCTGGGCTCGCTAGAATTCGAGCTAGATCTCGTCGAAGCAGTGGGGTTCGAGCGAAGAATTGGAGCAGCCTACGGGCTCTCGTGGGGTGGTGACTTGGGGAAAAGAGAGAGGAGAGAGGGGAGACTAAACGAGCGTGGTCGCTGGAGTGAATTGTTGCGGCATGAACGCGAATTAAAGCGAGCAATCAATGGACGGTAACGGCGAGGAGGAGTGGGGAACGAGTCTCGCGGTGAAGACGTTGATGACATGGTCGTGGGGTTGCGTTGTCAGTGAGAGGGGGTGGGGTGAGCGCGGGTGAGAAATAACGGGCTCGCGGGGAGAGAGGGTGAGAGAGTGGCCCGGGTGGGCTGGTATTGGGCCAGTGGGTTGGGCTAGCTCGCTGGGTGGGTCTGTTTTATATTTTTTTCTTCTCTGTTTCTTTTTCTTTATACATTTCTATTCCTGTTTTCATTTTATTGAAATGATTTAAACCTCAATTTCAATTCAGATTTTTATCAAACCTTTACCAAACTTTCAGTAGGTTTTTATACTGTTTATTAATGTGTTTAAAAGTCCACTTTGAATTATTTCAAATATTTTATTATGCTTCAATATTTATTTAAAAGAGGCTTTTGTCTTTATTCAAATAAAATTGAATATGGTTTAAACCCATATAAATTTCATTCAAATAATCCTTTATTATTTTTAAGTTAATTAGATAACTTTTAATCCATTTTGGAAATTTCAATTATTATTTTCTCATGATTTGATAAATCATTTATATTAGGAATTTTGTGTTCATTCAAATAAACTTTAATATGGTTAAAAGCCCATATAATTTTATTTAAATAGTCTATATTCCTTTATTTTTATTTGTATTATATTTATTCCATTTTCTTATGGATTTGTCCAAGATTTAAATTGTCTTTGCAATTATTTCTTATTTAATTATTTCTTTCTTTATCTTATAACATCCATATCTTTTTATTTATAGTTCCAAAATTGGTGATTCCAATTTGTATAATTTTATTCAATATTTGTTTACCTTTTTAAATCCTTTTAGTATTACTTTTCACAATTTGGTATTGATTTTTGTTAGGAGCTTTATTAGCCTTGGAAATTAATTCCTTTTATCTTATTAAATTCATAAGTTTTTATCCATGGATCCAAATTGAATGAAACCAATTTCTATGGTTTTATAATATTTTTGTTTATCAATTTTGATCATTTATAAATGTTTGTTGCTAAATTTTTATATGGATCAAAGACATAGTCTTTGGGTGATTTGAAAATGATTTCTCTCATTAGGGTTTTAGGGTTTTGGTTTAATCTTTTCCCAAGTGTTTTTAATTCAAGATTCTTTTCATGCATAAATGCATTTGACTTGGGAATATTTGTTTGTTGTTTTCTTATTAAAATTTTGTTCAAGTAGGGTTTTGATGTTTCCATTTAGAAGCAAAAAGTTTCTTTTCACCCTAAATTTCGACATTTGTTTCTTTTGTTTATTTATTTTTCACATTTCAAAATTTGGAGAATTTTGGGATGTGACGATAACCCAATAGTTTTATTAAGTCTTGGAAGTTATTACTTCTATAACAACCTCTCCTTATACTTTTTATTTGATTTTTGTGCCAAGAATAACCTCTAATGAGAGGGAAGTAAGATTTGGGGATGTGCTGTCCCGAAACAGATTTTTGTGCTCCATTGTAAAAATTCTTGAAAAAATTCATAAATCCACCAGGTTGTTAGCTAACTTTCTTCAGTTCAACACTTCTTGATTTGATCAATAGAAGGTCCTCTAAAAAATCAGTTTTCACCTGCTAGTCTGTTTTGATAGATTTCTGCCATTATTTGCATTTGCTTCTTATTGATTCCATTTTGGGTTCTCTTTGGGAAATTGAGCTTTTTGTTGGAATTGCTATAGTATATTGGGTCTTTAGTGAAACTTTTGCTGTTTTGAAACTAAACCCAAAGGTTTATTTTCTTTTGAATGCACTAATGTTGCTAATGAAGATTGTGTGAAGTTTTGTATGAAGGAAATTTTTCAGGTGTAAGGAAAGAATGATGTAATGAGATGAAGAATGGACAAAAGCTCAAGATTGGGGATGCCACCCCGTGTCACTCTAAGAAATATTCAAGAGGTACAGGCGTCAAAGCTTGGGGATGCCCGAGGCATCCTCTTCTTCATCAAAAAAATCTCAGGTCTTTCTAGACACTTGGTTTTTATTGTTTCATGCACTATTGTGTTGTTCTTGGAGCTTCTTAGTTTTAGTTTTTCATTTTGGTTTATTTAGTTTGCTTGAATAAAGTAGTTGGACCCCCCGTTTTTGCAGTGTTGTTTCAAATAAGTTGATTGGTGTTGGAAAGGAGTAGGAACTTCTTGCTTTAGTAGTACAAGAGGAGCTTGCTTTGACTGTGGCTTAGAATTTATCATGCCATGCTAGATGTTTTTTTGACCTTATGATTAGTGATTATTTCTGTACCATGGCTTGTTCCAAACAATTAGGATTTCTTAATGTGCCTTGAAAGAATCATGCGTTGTTTTAGCGTACAAAAGCATAGTATTGTGTTATTCTCCTTTGATGCTTTGTTTTGGTTGACTTGGCACATGCTCACACCATGTTATGACTATGAACCAGTCACCTTAGCCTCTATGATCATTTAGTTTTTGACTTGTGGTACCACTTGATGCTTTGATTAGTAATGTTTTGTCGCTCTGCATGATTATGACCATTATTGCTCTCTTAGTTGGTCGCTCCCAGTCTTTTGCTAGCCTCCACTTGTATTGAGTAAGCTCTACTCATGCATCCAACTCCCAAGAAACCAAGTTATTCCAAAGTGTCCACTATAAATTCCTATGCATGGTGTGTTACACCATTCCAAGTATATTCTTTTTTTATCTATCTTCCAAATTAAACTTATTATGTGAAAGTTAGTGATTAAAGCTCTCACAAACTTGATGGCACACTTTATTTTTATTGCCCCTAATAAAGTTGAACCATTGTGTCATCTATGTTGTATATGCTTGCACTTATACGTTGGGATTAGCAGAACCGAGCTGTCATGGGGAACGCTTTCAAAACCTGTAAATATCTACCCAGTTAATATCATGCTCTTTTGTTTATGGTTGTCGTCGGTGTGAAATGAAAGGGGAGCTTGTAAGTCCATGGAGTTATGTATGTGTGTTAGATAAACTTGCAGCATCACCATAGTGAGAAATCTATGAAGCATTCTTCTTATAAAAAAAGAGATAGAAAAAAGAGATTGAGAAAAAAAAAGAGAAAAAAGCACCATTTTCCCATGGTAAATAAGAAGATTGCTGAGATGCTCATTGTCTGCTTGCCTTGTCATTTTGATATGGGATAGCTCCTGTATCATGTGCAAGGGGTACCCCTTTGGCGGTTCTCTATGATACACATGTACTTACTATGACAGTAACTTACCGGTGACTAAAGTTGAGTAGCATGAGGAGCGGACCTCGTACTCAAGGGACATGAGATTGCAAACTTATACTTTGTCAGGCATATACTCCATAGTGTGTTCACTTTAACCTTAATCACTTCAAGATGCTTATGATAGGGGAAATGAGAGCTGAAAGCTAACAAGTACCATAATTTTTGGAAGCTCTTTATGAAACATGAAATCCCTGCTTCCCTTTATGAAGGTCCTTTCCTCCACTATTATATTGAGTCTCCACCTTCTATCCTTAGGCACCAATTAAGAGAGAATATTTGTCATTCTTAGTTCTATGTGCATTGTCCCAAAACTTATTGATTGATTCATATTTTTGATATTGCTTGCTCTTGAAATATTTGTATCTAGTCACCCTTATGAACTTTGAAGGTGTCCTATGCATTTATTGCTACTCCATGAGGGACAAGATGAATGCCACTATGCTATGTTTTCTATATGTGAAACAAACAAACATCTTTCAATGCATTGTTATTCATGAATCTTTGTTTGTATCGTTTCATGTTGCATCATAGTTACTATGTCTTATTGTTAGAACTTCATCTTTCATGCTCATGTTTAGAGTCCTTTGATCCCAGCTTTCAATGCTTGCAAATGGTTTGATCTTGATTTTTATGGTGCATGTCACCTCAAAAATTATTATTTTTATAACTTACGTACTCGAGAAAGATCAGGAGTTAAGCTTGGGGATGCTTGATACGTTGTAAACGTATCTATAATTTTTGATGTTCCATTCTTGTTAAGTATCTACTTTGCTTTACTTTGTCTACACTTTGAGGTATTTTTATATGTTTTCTGGGACTAACCTATTAACAAGATGCCGCAGTGCTAGTTGCCTGTTTTATGTTGTTTTTGGTTCCAGAAAAGTCAAAAAATGAATATTCTTGGAATTGGACGGGACAAAAGCCAAAGTCAATATTTTACCGTGGGGAACACGGAGCCAGAAGACGAGACAGAGAAGGGACTCGAGGGGGCCACACCCCTGGCCGCGCGGCCTGGCCTGGCCCGCGCCTGGGGGGTGCAGCAGCCTCGGGTACCCCCTCGGCCTCCCTCTTCGCCTATAAGAAGCCCCTATACCTAAACCCTAAGTACCCGATCAATCTTCCAGGAAACAGTCTGTTGTTTAGATCTTGTGAGGTTTGTTCATGATCAAAATCATCTATTTGTAATCATGCATGTTGTGTTTGCGGGGATCCGATGGATATTGGGATACTATGTCATATTGATTAATGATTCTATCTTATTGATTCTATTATGTCTGTGTTGTTTGAGATCTTGCATGCTCTCTGTTTCTAGTAACTATCTTGGCCAAGTAGATGTTAGCGACTCCAAGAGGGAGTATTTATGCTCAATAGTGGATTCATTCCTCTATTGAATCTGGGGAAGTGACCGAAATATCTAAGGTTGTAGATGTGTCGTTGCTACTAGGGAGAAAACAACAATCTCTTGTTCATGGAACAATTGTATTGTTTACTTTACACACCTTGCTTAAAGGAGTTATTCGTTGCTTGCAACTTAATACTGGAGGGGGTTCGGATGATACCTGAAGGTGGATTACTAGTCATAGATGAATTTGGATGGCGGTCTATGTATATTGTTGTAATGCCCAATCAAATCTCATAGGATCATGAATGTCTAGTATTGCATTGTTATGCCTTGCTCTGTCCTGTCAATTGCCCTGATGTAATTTGTTTACCCAGCATGTTATGTTATTTATCTTAAGAAGAACACCTCTAGTGAACTATGGACCCTGGTCCAATCTTTACCATTGATACATCTTCCACTTTTCCTGTTTACTTTCTGCAAGCCACCATTACCTTCCACACCATACAGTTAATCCTTTGTTTTCAGCAAACTGGTGAGATTGACAGCCTCACTGTTCGTTGGGGCAAAGTCTTGAGTTTGTGTTGTGCAGGTTTCCAGTTGCTAGAAACACCTTTGAGTCGTTTCCTTCCTCCTACTGGTTCGATAACCTTAGTTTCTTACTGAGGGAAAAACTTGATGATGTACTCATCATACCATTTACTTGGGGTTTCCCAACGAAGATCTACAGTGATCTGAGATACACATCATCAAGAGCTATGCATGGGACTAATGCCCTTCAAATCATCCATCGAGTACCCAAAGGCCTTGCAATGCTCCTTAAGTACTTTCATGAGCTATTCTTCTTCATCCCCTGAAAGTTTAGCACTAATACTAATAACAGGGAATTTATTTGTATTGTCCAAAAATCTATATTTAAGATTATCTGGTAAAGTCTTCAATTCTGAGGGCGGTAATTCCTCGTCCCCTCTATTTTATAGCTCTTCAAAAGCCTCATTAGTTGGATGCCCTAAAATTGGAAGCGAATCGAATTCACTTTCTAGTTCTTCTAGGGACTGGTCCTCCATAATTATTTCTTCATAATTTGTGTCTTCATTTTCTCCTTCTACTTGATTACTAAAGAAGAGAGTTGTCATCTCCTCAATAGTTTTTCCTTTCTCATCTTCTTGTATTTGTAGAGGTCTATATTTAAATTTGGAAAAGTGGAATTCTTTTTCCGCTTCCCCAAGCTTAAGAGACACAATCTCCTTTTTGAAATCAACTTTGGCACCTAAATCATTCAAAAAAATTCTTCAAAATATAATTAGGCAAAGATTGTCATCTAGCATATCAACAACTACAAAATAGATAGGAAAATTTTCATTGCCAATTGTGACAGTTGCATCTTCAACTACTCCCATTGGAACTCTAAGAGATTTATTGGTTAACATAATTGTCATATCAGTATTCTCTATCGTAGCAGGTACTATCTCTTATTTTTATTTATAAATAAAAATCATAAGATATAACATTAACTATGGTGCCAAGATCACATAAACCATAATGTGAGGTTTCTTTAAATATGCAGGGAAGAATAGGCTTACCTACATCTTTTACCTTAATTTTACCTTCAACTAGTACAGAACTCTGTTTATCAAGTTCAACTATGTTGCAATGTGGATACATAGCCATAATTTCTTCCTTGGTTACCTCTTCATCTTTGGTTTTGGCCAAATATTCTTCAACTTCTGGCACACTTTCCTCTTCTTTCTATTGCTGTACCGCTTTAACCTATTCATATTCCAAAATATGCTTCTGCGCAGTGTTAGTGAAAGGTATCGCATACATTGGTTCTAGGGAGGCCAGTGTTGCTTTAACTTCTCTTTTATTCTCAGGTTCGGGTGGTGGATCATACTTGACCCAACCCTCTTTTGGATCTTTGATATATTCTATAAAAACTTTAACAACATGCAACACAAGATCTGAATCCAAATAAAGTTCTTTAGATAATTCATTAACATTGCCCGTTTTATTATAGTCATGAATACAATCATAATCTATTTCCATGACTCCTTCGCTTCCTAGACCAAAATTCCAAGAAACTTTATGATCATGAATTCTATTAAGTAAAGCCCAAGCTCTAGTTATGGGAAGATTCATAAAAGCTCCTCTCGCGCAAGAGTCTAGTTCCAATTTATTAGGTTCAATTAAACCGCCATAAAAGATATGCAATAAATACCATTCAGGCAAATCATGATGAGGACATTGATTAAGTAAATCTTTAAATCTTATATAAGCTCTTACTAGTCCTTCATTAGGACGGTTCCTCCAAGTCATTATAAGATGCCTGATTCCAAAAGATTTGATAAAGGATAATACTTGGCTAGAAACTCACAAGCTAAATTATCCCAAGTAGTAATGGCTTCCGGGGTAAAGATTTATACCATGAGAGAGCAATGCTAGTTAGAGTCTGACTAAAGAGTTTCAGCCTTACCTCATTAGCAGTATACCCCGGTAATTGGAAAGTGCCACATATATCCTTAAAGCATGCAATATGCTCATATGGATCAAGATTTTCTTGATCTCTAGTAAATTGCTTCTTTGTAAAATACCAAGTAGTAGAGGATTTATTTAAAACCCCCTTGTCTTCTCATTGGAGTTGTCTCTTTTATTAATATCATAGGGATTCCCAAAGTGGCTGAGTGGGTTAGCAATAGTCAAATGATAAAACTCCATCATGTTGTTGGGACCATGTAACTCAAAACAAAACTTACCAAGACTAAAATAAATAAGCAAAAACTAAAAGACCTACAACGCTTAGCTCCCCGGCAATGGCGCCAGAAAATAGCTTGTTGAATACAAGTGCACGGATCGTTTGTAGCTAGTTTCCAAATAAAGATATCAATCCCATAGGAAGTGGGAATTCTGAAGTCTAATAACTCTTGAATTAAATACTGAAATAGTAATGCTAAATAATGTTCTAAGTAACAAGATAAAATGCGAGTATTGTGTAAAAAGGTATTTTTGGGTTTTTGTATAAGAGAACAATAAGTAAAGTAAAAAAACCTAAACACATAAAATAAGTATCATGTATGTAAAAGAGATATGAAACTACAATGGAAAAGGCGTTCTAAGGGAGTAGCGGATACACCTCTAGTATTATAAAGGTTTTAAGGTAAAGATTATTATCATGAACATTTTCAACTATGTATGTGTGGGAGGAACTCCGTAATTGGACTAATAGGAAGAAAACACTGCTCACATCATCCTCATAACCACAACAGACACGTAATCGACATCAATCGAATTACTGCGCTATTAAGGGATTTTATCTCATAGGATGTATCCGATGGCATGGACAATTTTCCGTGAGTTTCGTCAGTTCCCAATTTAATACGTAAGGGGTGCTAATAGCTTTATAGTCATTGTAAGTGCTAGCACACCTCCGTATACCAAAAATTAGTTCTCTCCATCAAGGCCCCACAATAGAAAAATATTGAGAGGTCGACTTATTCCAACATCAAGATAAAGACAATCTAACACATGGTCGTAGCGATGAGTATCATAATAAACTTTATCTTATTTCAATCTCATGCTAGGGTTTCTCCATCTCCCCAAGAAACTAATGATATACTCAGACATGAAGGCAATCAACATCATGGCAAAGATAATGGAATCTATCATAGATGAATAGTACTTGTATAAATCCACAACGAGTATAGAAATTACAACAAGATCTAGACAAGATGTAGATGGGATGGATGGAGATGGTGGTTATGCAGCGGTTGATAATGAATATCGATGCCTTAGCCTCCCGGATCTGCGTAGGGTGAAGGTGGATCCCCGGTGGATGAGTTCCCCCTCCAGATCCCTTCCGGAGGTGAGGTTTCTGTGATTGCTGTTCATTTCGTATGTTGTCTCCTTGATCCGATTGCATGGGGTCAATCAATTTGAAGAGGCGATGGCGGCGCCAACTATACAACGGGAACTATATGGCCGGAGAAAATCTTCCTGCCGTATAGTTGGTCGTTAAACCTTCTGGATGCTACGATCATCGCAAGTTTTCTTCTAGTGTTATTGATATTTCCCAAATTAGCGTTTTACGTTGTTTTGACTCCTTTCGCTCCAATACAAATGGTCCAAGAATTGTGTCCATTGTATCCATCATTTGTCCTGATCCTAGTGAAAATAGACATAAAAGATGCACGCGAACGCCGTAAAATACCAAGATCCTACCACTACAGTGCAAAATAATAACATAAAATATGATGCAAATATGCACTCATGAACATGCTCGGAGAGAGGTTGGGAGGAATAAGCTATCCCCTATAATCCATGATCCAAACGATAATTGAGCGAGATCTAGCCAGATTCATAGATACATGACCATGGCTTTGGTAATAGGCAGAAGGATGATTGAAATTGAGAAGAATCTACCAAGAGGAATCTTGATTGGTATATGGGTTGTTTTCCTACTCACATAAAAATAAGAAGTATTATAATCACTTATCCGATTTTATTCCATTTGGCACATTTACTATAATCATGAACTATTTATCTTTGTGCCTAACTTTTCATATGAAGGAAACTTCAAACAACCTTGGTGCTATTTTAATTTTATGTTATTTACTTTAAGTATCGTTTAATATTTAAAACTACTTCCTTTCCATTCACTCATTTCCACCTCAACTCTTGCAGTCAATTCACTCAATACAAGTGACATCTTGAGTGCGACAGAAACACCACAGATAAACATTTTCCTAAGCTCTGTATTGGGATTGATATAAAAACTAAAACTAAAACTTGGCGGGTTTAAATGGGAAGCTAGATGTCGCTAATGCATGCATGTATTAGATGGACACAAGTGGGTATCCCTCTTGTTTAAAAGGGCACAAGGCATGCCCACTTACGACCTGAATTATGGTCATGTCAACTAGGACACATAGCTATGGTACTATTGTAGATTTGCTTTGTATGTCTTCTTTCTTGTTGCTTGTCCATTTTGCTAGATCTAATCTTTGTTTTTTATAATTAGAGCTAAAAGTAAAAATTACTGTAAAAGCCATGGCATTACTATAATTAAGATGGAGTGCATTTTTTGAGTGAGCTAGTATGTCCTTTGCTAGGATGGGTGGTCACCGTCACATCCATGTGCTAGAAAAGGTTGTCTAGTGTTTGTCAATTGGCTATGGATAACTATATCTTCATCCTGATCTTAATCATCCTTAAGTGTCTATAGTCTCGGGGCATTGCTTTAGCCCTTAGATATCATCAGATTCCTATGTATACACTTCTGTTTGCTTAAGTGGCTACAAGATCACAAGGTCTGCATTTCTGGGGGCTGACGGACGTCGTCTTCCCCCGCTACCTCCTAGGCCGAGTTCCTCATGGTTCTTAGTGCATTATGTTCATGCACTTGCACAGATGATTTTATTTTATTGCTATACATATATAAGATGATTCTGGAGTCCATTGAAATTATGGTTACAACTTTAGACAGTCCAACACTCAAATGCATGGACAAATGAAAATTAATTATATACTTTTCTCTTATTGTAGTAACTAGCTATCTTTGATCTTAATTGTTAGAACTAACTTATCATTGGCCTTCCTAGCACATCATAAATTGTGTGATAACTATAGTAACCTAGCTGATATGCGATTAATAGTACATGTCCTGAACAATGATGTGCGAACCATTATTTTATGTATGTGTGTTGCCACAAATTGTCTAAGTAAGTAAATGTTGATACTGCTTGATGGCATAATATTGAAGAGATTGTACACTCTGCAGAGATTGTACACTTTCACCACAACATTCGATACATCCGTCAGGAATAATCCTGAATTTACCATACTTAGTATGCGGATAATCAATCGTAACCTTTCAATTACACGCCCTAGTATAGGCACCTCTCCTGTGAGTTTGGCCTCTCAACCATCACCAACTGTCATCTTGGGTACTACACAGGTGGACAATCTTCACAAGGTAGCCTCAGCTCAAACCTTGGTCGCAAGGGAACCCATACTAAGGTATATAAATTTCCAGTCAAGCCCTACCCAAATTTCGGGTATTGTGGTTGTACGGTAAAATTAGAATGGTATCGCATCCAGACAACCATCAGTTTTATAAAGGGCTAAGGCTCATGCCTCAACATTTTTATCATCAAAATCATCTGGTGTTCAAGAACACATGTCAAAACATTACAGTAGAATGACTCATCATTCTAAGGTTTTCATAACCATTTTCACCAAATATTCCCATCTAAAGTTGATCAAGTTTTATGCTTAGCACTAGCATCTACAAGTGGGGGTAAATACTAAGGGTGGGTAATAAACAAGTGTATCTTATCTAAGTAAATCTCATGCCTCAGGATGGCATTAAGACTATCTAACTTAGGCCAAGTTTTATGCTCTTTATGCTACCTTCAATAATCTTTCTAGAATCTACAAGTCACTAAGTAAACTTTTGGTAGAAAGCTTTTAATAAAGAAAATAAAATACTAAGCTTGCAAATAAAACTAGGATGGTGTGTCAAGTGGGTATAATCACATATGCTTAAGGCATATAGTTGGCATAGTAACAAGCAAGTAGTAGCTTGCATAAGTATGGTATCTTGCAAGGGTTAGCTTGCAAGGTTGCAAGTCTAGGCTTGCTCAGTTAATAGCTTGCCTTGTGCAGAGCAGTGGTTGAAGTTCTCCTCGGCTTCTTCCTCGTAGTATCCTCCTTCCTCCTCGTATCCATGGTTGGTACTAGCGTCTATAAATAAATATGAGGTACACAATCACCAAACAATACTTAACTATTTCTAATCATCACACAAAGGTTTACACTAGGTGATCTAGCATCATCACTAACATTACAAGATTAAAGCACTTGTCCCATTTATTTTATTGTAGAAAAGTAATTTCTACTCCTTGAAACTACTTCAGATTTAATATTCTCCATATCAAACATGGGATCATGTTGACACATGTCATCACCACATATTTCAGCACATGGGAATGTGATTTAAAGTGGTGTCACAATATAATAAGGTTTAACCTTTTTATTTTAATTAATTAAAATGACTAGAAATGCCTATGGGGCATTCTTTTATTACTTGAACATTATTTCTGTAAGTAAACCTATATATTTTTATATATTCTGAAAGGTATGGTCAAATGTGATTTTTGAGAGTTGCAATCAACTCAAAAGCTCTTATGGTTGAATTTTGAAAAATGTTTGTATGCAGAAAAGCTTCTGCCTTGTTATTTTTACCATGGGTGATGTACAAATCTAAATGGTTTGAACCAACGGGCTTGGATTAAGCTTTCCAGTACCTTTCTAACAAAATTGGTTTCATGCATTTTAGTTCACTGATTCGAGCTGGGTTGATTTTTGAATCTCGGTACAGAACTGGGTTTGAAATTAAATGAATAAAACTAAATTTGAATTGTTGGGTCGCGCGGGACGTTTAACTAGGCCGGCCCACTATGCACAGTGCACGCGCGGGCTGGTTAAGTGGCTGTCCCCATGCGTCAGTGAGACAGTGAGGGGCGAAGCGGTACGGGGCAATGTGGACCGTGGGATCTAATTCTAATCGAACGGCTCGAGTTCATCGTCCACGCCTGAACAGGACACGACGAGCACGAACCCTAGCGCGGCCAGTGGTGGTCGTGGGAGGCTCACCGGGGCTCTGGAAATGGTCGGATATGGGGGAAAACGACGAAGTCGACGATGGCAGTTCTCCTGGTACCGGCAGCTTCTCCTGCGGCGGCTCCAATCGACGGCGCCTCAACTCCTCTACAGCGGCGAACTCCGGTGAAATTCTGGCGATGCGCTGTTCGCCTTTCTCCAGGAGTAAGTGGGTGTGATCAGTGAGAGGTGGGGAGTGAACTGGTGTGAAGAAAACGAGCGGGAGAGATCTCCTTTTATAGTGCGGCGAGGGGACCGAAGTTTGCAGGCTGAGCTCATCGTGGTCGAAGGCACAGAGGGCTAATGGCATGGGCGATGATAGGGGCGGTGCTGTGCTCCCTGGCGAAGCTCAACAGCGTGGTGGCGAGGCGTGGGGCGGTGCTGATCGGTCGGAACACGTCGACGCTCTAGGAGGGTCCGACGGTGATTTTAATGGCGCACAACGTGCGTGGTCCGCGCGGCGGCGAACGGGCATGTATGCGGGGTTGCTGGGGTGGTGGTGATCATGCATGCAAGCGGCGAGGGCGGCGCGCGGTCTGTGCGAGCGTGTCGAGCGGGGCGCTCTGGCGCGCTCTCGGCATGGCCGCAGTGAAACTGGGCACTTGCTTGGCGGGTGGTCCAGGGGCTGGCTGCGCTCGGGGCTGGGACAGGGAGTGGCGGTAGACGGTGCTGCGTCTGTGAGACAAGGTTGGCGAGGCTAGAGAGGCGTGTAGATTGCTGTTCACATTGGGGGTGGCGAAGGGGCTCGGCATGGTCACCAGTAATGGCTATGCCAAGCTCACAGTGGTTCTAAGGCTTGTTAATTTGGCTAGTTCATCTACTGAGAGTATAGAGTAGGCTAGATAGGGAACAAGTTAGGCCAAAATTACTGCACCCTATAGTGTTTTGTGTTTGTTTGTTTGCTGACCACAATGTGTTTAATGAAATGTCCGAAAGAAATTCAAATTTGAATTTTGGATTCAAACTTGGTGGGTTTGCTAGGCACATGCTAGGGAGTATCTGGTTAGTTGGATTAGTCAAGGGACACTGGTTTTTTTGGGTGTTGAAAAGGTGTGATCTTCACATATGATAAAGATTCAATTTTGAATTTTGATTTGAATGAGGTTGCCAAATGTTTCTGCAAGTTTGAAAGATGGGCTTTGATTCATTTTTACTTGGTGTAGCAAGGGGGAAAAGAATTGGAAAAGTTTCTGTTTGACATCTTGGACTAGAAACACTCAAAGTGACCTAGTAAGCAAGATTGGCAAAAATGACCATTTTCCTTAATTGATTTGTTTTTTTATTTTTCTCTTGATTTGTTTATGTTTGGAAATGTTTTATATGATGTTATTTTCACTTTTAAACCATTTATTTCTATTTTAGGTTAATCACACAAGATCATTCATGCATTTATCAAATCATCACACACACACATGCATTCATATGATTTTAATTACTCAAAGTTTTTGTTAACCCTAATTTTAGTGATTAGAGTTTGATGATCATTGTTTTATATTTTTGGGATGTTACAAACCTTCCCCCCTTCAACAAAATCTCATCTCGAGATTTGAAAAATGAAGAAAAAAGATTACCTAGGATTTAAAGAGATCGGGAAACTCGGTCCTGATGTGATCTTCTCGCTCCCAGGTAGCTTCTTCTTCAGTGTGGTTGCTCCACTAAATCTTGAGAAACTTGATGCTTCGGGTTCTAGTGGTTCTGAAAGCTTCTTCCAAAATACGGATGGGGTACTTCGGGATAGGTCAGGTCATCGTTGATCTCTATGGTCCGATGATCAATGTTCTTGAAAACTTCAGTCTTCTCCGGAACTTCAAGGCATTTGCGAAGTAACGATATATGGAACACATTGTGCACTGCTGACATTTTCTATGGCAGTTCCAATTGATATGATACTTCTCCTCGACGATTCAGAATCTTGAAGGGTCCGATATATCTGGGGGCTAACTTTCCTTTGAGCTGGAAACGCTGCATTCCTTTCAAAGGCGACACTTTAAGGTACACAAAATCTCTGATATTGAAAGAGAGGTCTCGACGTCTCTTGTCGGCGTAACTCTTTTGTCTTGACTGGGCGGTCTTGAGGTGCTCACGAATCTTGTGAACTTTCTCTTCTGCTTCTCGTAGGATGTCGGGTCCGAAAATCTGACTCTCTCCTACTTATGACCAATTCAAAGGGGTGCGACACTTCCTTGCATACATGAATTCAAATGGGGCCATTTGTAGACTAGCTTGATAACTATTGTTGTATGAAAATTCTGCGAGAGGCGGACAGTCTTCCCATTTAGATCCATACTCTAGCACACCTTCTCTCAACATATCTTCAAGTATTTGATTTACTCGCTTCGTTTGTCCATCGGTATGAGGGTGATATGTTGTGCTGAAATCCAGTCAGGTTCCTAAACCTTCTTGGACCTTCTTCCAGAACCTCGAGGTAAACTAGGTTCCTCGATCCGATACGACGTTCTTGGGGACTCCGTGCAAACTGACGATTCTAGCGATGTATAACTCTGCTAGCTTCGAACTCTGGTATATGGTATTGATTGGTAAGAAATGGACGACCTTGGACAATCTGTCCACTATGACCCAGATAGTCATTTCCCCTACTAGAAGTAGGCAATCCGGTGATAAAGTCCATTCCAACTAAATCCCATTTCCATTCCGGAAACTGTAATGGTTGCAACAATCCTGCGGGTCTTTGATGTCCCGCCTTGACTCTCTGACATATATCGCACTTGGCGATATAGCTTCCAATTTCTCTCTTCATCTTATGCCACCAAAATTGTTCCTTCAAATCCTGATACATCTTTGTTCCTCCAGGATGGATAGAATAAAGAGTATCATGGACCTATTTCAAAATAACATCTTTCAATTCCGAATCTGCTTGTACACAAAGGCGTCCTTTGTACCACAGAAGTCCTTCTTCATCTTCCATGAATCTGGGTACTTTGCCTGTACCGATACGATGTTTGATTCCGTCGATACTAGCATTTCCTTTCTGTGCCTCTTTGATATGACTGATCAAAGTGGGTTGAAGTTCTATGCTAGACAAAAATCCTTCACTCACTAATTCCATTCGGAAATCTTCCATCTCTTTGTGCAAACTTGGTTGATCCTTCAAAATCATGGAGTTCAAGCAGCACAGCAATCTGCTAAGGGCATCTGCTACCACATTGGCTTTACCGGGATGATAGTGAATGTCTAGATCATAGTCCTTGATTAGCTCAATCCATCTTATCTTCCTCATATGCAGCTCCTTCTGAGTGAATATATATTTCAGGCTCTTTTGATCCAAATAAATCTCACAATGGTTACCCATAAGGTAATGCCTCCATGTCTTCAGGGCTAGAACTACGACTGCTAGTTCAAGGTCATGGGTTGGATAATTTTGTTCATGCTGTTTCATTTGTTGGGATAGATAAGATATAACTTTGCCTTCTTGCATTAGCACACATCCGAGACCGATCTTGGATGCATCACAGTACACATCAAAGGGCTTCGTGATATCCGGCATGATCAAGATTGGGGCTAAATTCAATCTCCTCTTGAGTTCTTAAAAACTCGCTTCACATTTGTCCGTCCATTCAAACTTCTTGTCCTTCTTCAGCAATTGGGTCATGGGTCTGGCAATACTCGAGAATCCTTCTACAAACTTGCGGTAGTATCCCGCTAATCCGAGAAATGCACGAACTTGGGTTTGAGTGGTCGGGGCTTGCCAATCTTTAACATCTTTCACCTTTGCAGGGTCAACGGCAATTCCTCCGGCTGATATAATATGTCCGAGGAATCCTACCTCCTGTAACTAGAATTCACATTTGCTATACTTGGCATATAGCTGATGCACTCTAAGGGTTCCAAGAATGGTCCTTAGGTGTAGCTCATGTTCTTCTTCTGATTTGGAATAAATCAGAATGTCATCGATGAAAACAATGACAAACTTATCCAGGAAGTCCATAAAAATCTTATTCATGAGGTTCATGAAATAAGCGGGGGCATTGGTTAATCCAAAAGACATGACATTATACTCATATAATCCATATCGGGTGGTAAAGGCGGTCTTTGGAATATCCTCTGCGTGAATCTTGAGTTGATGATAGCCAGTTGTAAGATCAATCTTAGAAAACACTTTGGAACCAGTCAACTAGTCAAACAAATCTTCTATATTCGGTAGTGGGTACTTGTTCTTGATGGTGACATCATTCAACTTCTGATAATCCGTACACAAACGGCTACCTCCATCTTTCTTGTCCACGAACAAAACAAGTGATCTCCATGGTGACACACTTGGTTGAATTAATCCAATTTCCAACATGGCATCCAGTGGCTTCTTTAGTTCCACTAGTTCAGACGGGTTCATACTATATGGTCTCTGGGATATGGGTCCGGTTCCAGGTATTAGTTCAATGATAAACTCGATATCTCGATCTGGGGGCATACCGGGCAAAACATCTGGAAATACATCGGGGTATTCACAGACTATCTAGACTTGGTCAATGGTTGGATGGGATATACTCTTGTTGCACTTCAATTGACGGGGCAAGGTTTCAGATACATGCTCGACTGATATTCCGGCTATACTGGTCATGGTTATGGCTTTCTTGGCACAATCAATTAATCCTTTGTGTTTGGACATCCAATCCATTCCTAGTACTACTTCCAACCTTTAGTTCCGAGTACTATTAGATTAGCATAAAAATCTATGCCATGGATTCGGATAGGGACGGCTTTGCAAATTTTCCTAGCTTTGGTGGTTGAACCAGGTATTTGAACAATCATAACATGCTTCAATTTGGTTGGTTGAATCTTACTCCTGCATGCAAATTCTTCAGTAACAAATGAGTGTGATGCTCCAGAATCAAACAGCACTCTTGCAAGTACTAAGTTAACAGAAAACATACCCAGCACGACATCTGGCTCTTCCTGGGCTTCTTCAGCATGCATGAGAAAGAGACGGTCGTTGCGGTTGAGAAAATTCCCTGGGGCAAATCTTCTTCCAGGCTGAACACGACGCTTCTGCTGAGCTGGGGCATTTGTATTGGGGGCTGCAGCAATCTTCTTGGGGCACTCATTGGAATAGTGACCTTTGGTTCCACATTCATAACAAATCACTTGCGATTTGTCCTTCGCTGCAACAGGCACAACATTGCTTCCAGTCCTTGGGGCAGTGTTGGTGTTGGTGGCAGCATTGTTGTTGTTGAACTTGGGTGGTGCACGGTTGAAATTGTTGGAGTTGCCGGGGTTGTTGTGGTTTCCTCTGGGCCTTGGGTTTCCACGGTTGGGATAGGTCGGACGGTTCATCGGGGGTCTGTTGGTTTTGGGGGCAAATCCTGGAGATGGGTTGGGGCGATACTTTGGTGTATGGTGGGTTCCTGGTTGATGCATCATGCGACACTTGCGGTTCTCATTAGCTTGGTTGATCTTTCCTTCCATCTGAATGGCAGAGTCAACTAAGGCTTCAATATCTGCAAAGGGGATATTGACTAACACTGTCTGCATCTCATCGTGCAGACCATTCAGGAATCTCTCCTTCTTGGCTTCAGTATCTATCTCATCTGGTGCATACCTATCCAATGACAAGAATTTGTCATGGTATTCCACTACTGCCATCCTTCTTTGCTTCAGTTCTCTGAATTCATCTCTCATCCTATTTATTAAACCCGGTGGCACATGATTCTGCTGAACTTGACTTTGAACTCTTCCTAGGTCATCAGCTGACCTCCTGTCATTGCGCGAACGCTGTTCCACCATGCTCTTGCATCTCCGGCCAGATAGTGGGTAGCAAACAACACTTTCTCATTGGCTTTCACTCCTGCAACTTCCAGATTGTTCTCCATGGTTTGCAACCAATCGTCTGCATCTAGGGACTCTTCTGACTTAGTGAAAACAGGTGGATTGGTGTTCTGGAAATTCTTGAGCTTAGATCCATGGTTGTCATGATTTCCATGGCCTTGATTGTTGTTGGCCATCTGGGCAATGTGTTGAAGGGTGGCTAAGTTGGCTTGACGTTCGGCTCTTTCAGCTTCGCGGTCAGAAACCAACATTTGCAAGATCTGCAACATCGGGTCCGGGGATGAACCGCTTCCTCCGCGAGGCATCTGAAGATTGAGATAGATCATGAGAAAATAGGGAAATTTCTAAGCTTCAGGGGTTTTGAAAAGTTTTTTTTTTGAAGTTTGACTCAGGTTTTTCTAGCAACTTGCTTTTCATTTATTCATCCAGAGCACACGATACAAACACACACCACAACAAAGGAAAACGGATGGTTTTAAGAACCATTGTGGGAAATTACGATATAGTGGGACCGAATACAACTCACTAACGCTAGTGCTCAAGTGCTACTACTCCTCGGAGTCAGTGTCCTCATCATCCTCATCATCATCATCATCATCATCATCGATGAAGGCGAAGTCATCCTCATCGGTGAAGAAATCCATAGCCTGATCCTCTAGAAAGTCATCATCATCGCTGAGATAGGAGTATAGGTGTCCACGAAGGTCTTCCCCTGCATTCTCCCTCTCCTCCAACTGCATTTCTCTCTCGTGGATGGTCTCCTCCAAATCTGTGATCTGGTGGCGAAGACGGGCAATGATGCGCTCCTTCTTGTCGAGCTGGGGGCAACGAGACTTGCGATCCTTCACTAGCATGGCGATGGTTTGATCCTTGTAGGCGGCGATGGCGTACTTGTGGTTGGCGTAGGAACGTGTATTGTCCAACTCCTTCTGGCGGTCATACATCATGAAGCTGAGATGGTCCAATTGATTCTTCAGCTCGTGGTGATATGGGGCCTCCAGTGGCTGTCCCATAACATCATGCCTTGGGTAGAATTCAAAACGGGTACCCTTGATTTGATTGATACTCTGACCACACAAACGGGCAAGAGCTTCCTGCATGGCCCTGGCAAGTCCATCGAACCAGTTATTATCTCTTAAGGTGAACTGAATTCCCTCTAAAGTGGGAGGTTCAATCTTTCCTCGGAGACTTGCAACAACTAGCCACTGCAGATCTTCTCCTTCCTGATCATTGAGCTGAGCTCCGAAGAACTCGGGGTGCGGACGCTCCAGCATCTCCGGCAGCTGGTCCAAGTCACGCTCAAAGATGAGGTCTCCTCCATTCCCTAACTGATAAAACTTGTTGTACTTCACGTCCATATATAAGAATATAGGATGATTAAGTTAGTAGAGTGATCAAGTGTGTCAAATTTTATGTACTTTGCAAGAATTTTTGAGGAACATGAATTTTCATGAAAGAATCCAATTGATAAGAATGGGAATAAGTTTTTTGTAAATACTCACTTCCTTTGGTTTTTGAAACTAAGTTTTTGATTCAAACGTCCATTCTAACTAGGGTCTCTGATGGTCAGGATGGCTCTGATACCAACTTCTCAACACCCGGATTTTTAATCCCAGATGCCTGTTATGCCATACATCGCAATCCCAGGATTACCATTTTTGCGAGACATAACAGATTTGGATATCATAGTACATCATCCATTACAAACCATACATAAGGTCTTACACAAATAAGGATCTCATGATCCAGTTCTTAATACAATTCAAGCAGTGGAATAACGTAAAGATAACAATAGCGTAGGCAAAGCTCCATCTTCAGGGTCACAGGCAATGCTGACAATGGGAGATGATCCTAGTTGTTGTAACCTTCCTGTGGTCCGTCATCATGATACTCCTCTTCATAGTCTGGCCACGGGAATAGCCGGGGACAAATCCATGAGTACTCTTTAAGTACTCGCAAACTAATACTAATAAGTTAAGGGGGTTTTTGTAGTAGGATACTAAGCTCTAGGGTTGTTTTGCAAAAAGCCAGATTTACTCTACTAAGTTCAGAAGCAGATAAAACTAGTTGAAAGTTTTATAACACTTAAGTGGGAACTTGAACTTCATGTCACAACTCTGTTGTGGTCAAGTCAAAGTCATAAATCATTTCATAAGTCATTTTGAAAACATTTAACGATAGAACAGTATGGCCACTCCAACTGTCCATAACCGCGGACGCGGCTATTCGAATAGTTTGACAATCTGTAGAGATTGTACACTTTCACCACAACATTCGATACATCCGTCAGGAACAATCCTGAATTCACCATACTCAGTTTGCGGATAATCGATCCGAACCTTTCAATTACACGCCCTAGTATAGGCACCTCTCTTGTGAGTTTGGCCTCCCAACCATGACCAACTGTCATCTTGGGTACTACAAAGGTGGAGAATCTTCACAAGGTAGCATCAGCTAAGACCTTGGCCGTGAGGGAACCCATACTAAGGTATATAAATTTCCAGTCAAGTCCTACCCAAATTTCGGGTATTGTGGTTGTACGGTAAAATTGGAATGGTATCGCATCCAGACAACCATCAGTTTTATAAAGGGATAAGGCTCATGCCTCAATATTTTCATCATCAAAATCATTTGGTGTTCAATAACACATGTCAAAACATTTCAGTAGAATGACTCATCATTCTAAGGTTTTCATAACCATTTTCACCAAGTATTCCCATATAAAATTGATCAAGTTTTATGCTTAGCACTAGCATCTACAAGTGGGGGTAAATACTGAGGGTGGGTAATAAACAAGTGTATCTTATCTAAGTAAATCTCATGCCTCAGGATGACATTAAGACTATCTAACTTAGGCCAAGTTTTATGCTCTTTATGCTACCTTCAATTATCTTTCTAGAATCTACAAGTCACTAAGTAAACTTTTGATAGAAAGCTTTTAATAAAGAAAATAAAATACTAAGCTTGCAAATAAAACTAGGATGGTGTGTCAAGTGGGTATAATCACATATGCTTAAGGCATATAGTTGGCATAGTAACAAGCAAGTAGTAGCTTGCACAAGTATGGTATCTTGCAAGGGTTAGCTTGCAAGGTTGCAAGTATAGGCTTTCTCAGTTAATAGCTTGCCTTGTGCAGAGCAGTGGTTGAAGTTCTCCTCGGCTTCTTCCTCGTAGTATCCTCCTTCCTCCTCGTATTCTTGGTCGGTACTAGCGTCTATAAATAAATACGAGGTACACAATCACCAAACAATACTTAACTATTTCTAATCATCACACAAAGGTTCACACTAGGTGATCTAGCATCATCACTAACATTACAAGATTAAAGCACTTGTCCCATTTATTTTATTGTAGAAAAGTAATTTCTACTCCTTGAAAACTTCTTAAGATTTAATATTCTCCATCTCAAACATGGGATCATGTTGACACATGTCATCACCACATATTTCAGCACATGGGAATGTGATTTAAAGTGGTGTCACAATTTAATAAGGTTTAACCTTTTTATTTTAATTAATTAAAATGACTAGAAATGCCTATGGGGCATTCTTTTATTACTTGAACATTATTTATGTAAGTAAACCTATATATTTTTATTTATTATAAAAGGTATGGTCAAATGTGATTTTTGAGAGTTGGAAGAAACTCAAAAACTCAAAATGACTAGAAATGCCTATGGGGTTGTAGAGGTTCCAATCTTTAATAAGATAGAGCCCCCTGTGTTTACAATGCTAGTCCCTGGATCAATAGCTAGCATCCATAGTTAAGATGTAATATCAAGAAACAAAGGTCATAATATAACCTTATAACTAGGAATAACATAATTTTATTACATCTTTCATAGCTCATTTGGCTATTACATTACATTGCAGCGGAATAACTATAGTCATGGGTCCTTCATCTTCAAAGTGCCACAGGCAGACATGTTGGTTGTAGACTTTGTAATCCTAATCGATCAATCTTCACTAAAATCAATCAAACCTGCAACATTACAAGTTACAGCCACAAGGGTCAATACATTTGAATTGTATTGGCAAGTGATACTATGGTAGTATGGTGGAGTATATCTTCTATATGCATTTGGCTAAGTGGAGTTGAGGCTTGCATTGCTCAAAATAGATTTTCCTTATCATTTTGAAAATACTAAGTTCTTGCTTGGCAAAATCATTTTTCTCAATCAAAGATTTGAAGATCCTTTACCAAGGCATCTCTCCATCAAAGATTGAAGATTTCAATCAACCCTTGTTCAAACCACAAGATTTTAACTTAGAAATTTGAATGATGAGATTGTTGATTGCTTCCATGTCTGGATGCTCAAATTGTCCTTTACCAGGGACATGGCTAAGTACCTAGATTTTACACTCTGCAGAGGTGGTGCACTTTCCCCACAAGACTTGGTTTCCCAAGACAAGATCTTTCAGAAGCCTTCCCTTAGACCAAAATGGAAGCGTTCCAACCTATCAAACACTACCACCCTCTTTACATATGGCTAAGTTCTTGCAACCTATATGATCATGGCAGAGCCCATATTGCCAAGTGATTGCACTTGAAGCATCTCAACATTTGACATCTCAAATCTCTTTGTTCCTTGGTGGCCATCCACAAGTGAGATACACAAGGTAAACCATAAACATGGACCTTGTGAACCACTCAACCAAAACCACCAAGCAATTACCATTCCACCCAGGTGATTCATTAACTTAGTTGTTTTATTAAACAAAACATAAGTCCTCAGACTTAGAGATTTTTCCATAGTGTGAATATATATTCCACCCATGTTTTCTATTAGCTAGGCTAAGCTTGATAGTAATAGGAATCTTAACTTAGGAAAAATCCTACTAAGGATTCATCTACTAGGTTTTCCTATAGCAAGGTTAATACTTAGCAAAATCCATGCAAGTTTTACTTAGCAAAATCACTAATGCATAGTGAAAGTAATGGGACAAAAAGTATGAAGCATCACTTGCCTTTTTGGTAGAGGGTATAGGTTCACTCCTTGTCCTTGCAAAAATCACACTCTTCAAGTCACTACAAATCAATCAAGCAAGGCACAATCTCAATCTACCAATCAAGCAAAACAACACATAAAAATAACAAAGTCAAAGAAATGCATGCAAGCATACCAAGCTTTGTTTTGTTTGAAAAAGTGGTTCTTAATGGGTCATGAACATTTGAAATCACCTAATGGTCATTTTGTAAAGTGGAAAAGTCAATTGCAAAAGGTTTCACTTCAAAAACCATTTTCAAAACAAAGTATCATTTTATGTGGTGTAGAAATATTTTTACTAAGGCATTTATCCATAGGGTTCACAAAATATGTTTTCAACCACAAAACTTGGTGTTTAGGGTCAGAGAGTTTAAAACAAAACATTTTCCAAAGGTTTTCTTCCAAAACCAATTTTAATAAATAAACCACATTTCTATTTGACTAGAAATGGTTTTAAATCAAAGAATCATATTTTTATTTCACCAAATACATTTTTGAGTCCACAAAGTGTTTCCTAATGTTAGTAGGTTCTAATCACACCAATTTCCAAAGGTTTTATGCCAAAAATCATTTTTGAACAATTTTTACATCCTTAGCAAGCATACAAATGTTTCTGCAAAAACCAACAAGCTAACAGATACTATTTGCTAAACCAAGGGCATGGTTGGCTAGGGTTTGTTCCACTGAATCCATTGATATAAAATTTGTAATTTTTGGGCGTGTGGTTTGAAAGTTACAAGGGTTTCAAAATGGTATTTAAATCTGGTTTCAAAATCTGTTTTAATCAGAACCTGGCCACGTGGCTTGCTCCTATTCGCCAGTACCGGTTTGCACGGATCGGTCGCTGTGGAGCGTTGGATTTAAATTAGATCGAGCGGCTCAGGATCTATCTTACCCCTTTGTTTAAGTCATATGTTTCTACGCGTCTGATCTAAATCGAACGGTCCTGATCCAATCAACCACAAAGTGGCGGCGCTGGCGGCGGTGGTTGGCGGCGGAGCGGCCAGTCAATGACGGCGCCGGCGGTACAGGAAGCAAAGGAGGGTGGGGAGATGCTCACAGTGATCGCCGTGGAATGCTGGTGCTCAACGTGGTCGTCTCCGTCGAAGGGGCGCTCGGGGTGGACGGCAATCGCTCGCCGGAGATGAGCTGGGCTTCGGGCGGTTCAGGAGGTCGTCGTGGGCAAGGATAGGGGGCGCCCTAAGACCAGTAGATTGCACCGTTAAGTTCGCCAGAGGGAGGCGAGTATGTGTGCATCACAGGGAGGTGAAGAGGAAGTCTGGTCTCACCTGTAGATGCCGTCGGAGTTGGAGAAGGAGGTGGTGGCCTGCTGGTGCCGTCGGGGGCGATGTCCTGGGGCGTGCGCTAGTGAGCTACCGCCACTGGGAGGTACGCCTGGTGCTGGCGAGCACGCTCGTGTGCTCCCTGGGTAGTGGGGTTGTCGGGTTCCGCTGGAATTCGAGCAGGACCTCTTCGGAGTTGGTGAGGTTGCAGCGACCAATTGGAGTAGCCCTGGGGCGGAGAGGAGCTGGAACCAGAGGGGAAATGGAGAGGAGGGAGAGGCGAGTTAACGAGAGTAAACGTGGGTGTATTTGCTGCAGCGTTTATGACGAATTTACTCGGTGAAAATTCGGCAGAAACGGCGAGGAGAAGAACTGGTCTGCGGGTGGGGGTGAAGGAGACGATGATGTGGCGTGGGGTCGTCTTGTCAGCGTTAGAGGTAGAAAGGGAGTTGGGTCCACCGGTCAGTTCCTGTGTGGGTGCGGTTCTGAGTGGAAAATAAAACGCTTCGGGGAGGGGGAACTGGGTTGGAATGGGCTGTTGGGCCTAGTTGGTTGGGCTGCTCTATTTTTCTGTCTGAAATCTTTTTCTTTTTCCAAATCTATTTTTTGTTTTGAATTTCAATCAATTATTCAAACATTCAAACAAACAATTCAATCAACCAAATAAATTCAAACAAACACCACACTTCACAACTTTTGAACTTGGTTCTGTTTAGTAACAAATACCAAAATTCCAAAATAAAATAATATTTTAATTCATTTTAGGATCCATTCATTAATTAAATAAAATGGACCTTTTATTATTTAATAAAATAGGGTTTGATTTAATTAACAAAATCTCCATTTGAAATCCAAATATTTTCAAACTCAAATCAGTAGGTTTTATTTGGAAATATAAGATACTTGAAATACTTGTTTAAAATAAAATAACATTTTATTTTAGGGTCCAATAACAATTAAATGAATAGACCTTATTCATTTAATTCAAATAGGATTTGTTTTATTAAAAACTTTATTTTGAAATCTAAATAAAACTAAAACACTATAGTAGGTTTTAATTAAGAAAAATAAAATACTTAGAAAACTTATTTAAAATAATTTAATAAGTTTTGATGTTTTAATTAAAATGGTAAAACCTTTTATTTAAATAAAATTTGGTTATTAATTCCTTATTATTTTATTTAAATAAACCTTTACTATTTTTAATCAATACGAAACATTTTATTTTAAATACTTGGCCAAGGTTTAATTTGGCTCTGTAAAATCATCTTTATTTATAAATCCACTTTTTCTTTTGAAAGTCAAAACCTTTTATTTAAAAGATCCAAAATAGTAGTTCCAAAATATTTTATTTTCTTTTATCAAATGTTTACTCTTTTAAATTTCTTTAGGATTTTATTTGATCCAAATAGGTTTTGATTTCCCAATTGGATTCAAAAGTTTCTTCTGGCCCTGAAAATCAACAAAGTTTTATTTTATTCATTTATTTTTTTCACATTACAAGATTTGGAAAATCTTGGGATGTGACAGGCTAACACCCTTAAAATAAATCTCGTCCCGAGATTTGGGGAGGATAGGGTTACAAGTAGGTTCAAAACAACTAGGGTACTACCACCCTTAAAATTTTGCCAACTAGTTTATATATTTGCCTTCTTGGAATCTTGGGGAAACTTCTATGGGCAAACATCTGCATAGTGTCCTTTGTTTTCACACTTGAAACATGTGACAAGGCTGAGATCTTTTATAGTTTGGTTTATCTTGGGCTTCCTCTTTCCTGGACAATTGTTTACATAGTGACCTAGTTCCTTGCATTTGAAACACATCACCTGGTTGATATCTTTCTTTTCCTTTGGTATCATTACCTCTTGTTTGTTTCTTTGGTTCTTCTTCTTTTCTGGGCATTCATTGGCATAGTGTCCCATCTCTTTGCAATTGTAACATTGCACTTGAGTAATGTCCTTCTTGTTAGGGTTGGGGCACTTCTTCTTCTTCTTCTTGGGTCTCTCCAAAGCTAAGAGTTCTTCTAGTTCTTGTTCTTCATAGGTGGGAGATCTTTCTCTCTTCTTGGGACATTGATCTTCATGTTCCTTGGATGCATGATCCTTGTCTCCACAAGTATTGCTAGCTTGGGTTCCTTCTAGAATAACATCTTTGTCATCCTTGTTGTCATTAGCTCTTTGGGAAAAGTTTTCTCTCATGTTGATCAGTAACCAATCCTTGCAAAAATTGGGATTGAAGTTTCAAAATCCTTTGTATGGCTGGGTCTAGTCCATTGTTGTTGGCTAAAAGTTGAGTTGTCTCTTGGCTCAACTGGTTTTGGGTTGCTATAAGTTCTCTCATGTTGTCCTCTTGGTTGTTGTTGGTGTCATCAACCTTGATGTTGGAGTCTCTTGGAGTAGTCATCTGTTTGGGGTGGGTAGGGATTAGAATAGGCAAAAATATTTCTAACGGAAATTTCTAATCACACACATCACAATTCACACAAACAATGTGCATGCAATCACAAGTCAAACATTTCACTCAAACACAAAGTTCAAGCACATACTTAGGCAATTAAATATTTTTGTCACACCACATAAGTTGGTGGGTTTGTCTTAGCTAAAATATGGTGGTCCATCTATATGGTTCACTTGTGGTGTTTCTATCCTTCTTGGTTGATTCTTCTTTGCATGAGATCATGGTTTTCTTGAGAAAAACTCTTGGTCACAATACTTCAAGTGATGTAGGCTCCTTCTAACTTTTGCATTCCCTCAGTCTCTAAATTTTGAGCAAGATTCCCTTGAATTACTTGTAGTCCTTAGTAGTATCCAAGTTGGAATTTCTTGGTGAATATGCTGAAGATGTTGAAGTCATTAGAGTTGAAGATGTTGAAGTCATTAGAGTTGAAGTAGTCCTTTGCACATGGTGTAGTCTTTGGCCATGGGGTTGGTTTTTCCATCAAGTTGAAGTAGAAGAGGTGTAGAGTTGAAACCAAAATGATTGAGGAAAGAGTTTACAAGTTTGTTTGTAAATAAGTTTTTGGAACAAGTACAACTCCTATTTTTCTAAGGGTTTTTGTGCAATCCTAGGTTTACAAATCCTACAGGCAACACAATGCTCTGATACCATCTATAGAGGTTCCAATCTTTAATAAGATAGAGCCCCCTGTGTTTACAATGCTAGTCCCTGGATCAATAGCTAGCATCCACAGTTAAGATGTAATATCAAGAAACAAAGGTCATAATATAACCTTATAACCATGAATAACATAATTTTATTACATCTTTCATAGCTCATTTGGCTATTACATTACATTGCAGCGGAATAACTATAGTCATGGGTCCTTCATCTTCAAAGTGCCACAGGCAGACATTTTGGTTGTAGACTTTGTAATCCTAATCGATCAATCTTCACTAAAATCAATCAAACCTGCAACATTACAAGTTACAGCCACAAGGGTCAATACATTTGAATTGTATTGGCAAGTGATACTATGGTAGTATGGTGGAGTCTATCTTCTATATGCATTTGCCTAAGTGGAGTTGAGGCTTGCATTTCTCAAAATAGATTTTCCTTATCATTTTGAAAATACTAAGTTCTTGCTTGGCAAAATCATTTTTCTCAATCAAAGATTTGAAGATCCTTTACGAAGGCATCTCTCCATCAAAGATTGAAGATTTCAATCAACCCTTGTTCAAACCACAAGATTTTAACTTAGAAATTTGAATGATGAGATTGTTGATTGCTTCCATGTCTGGATGCTCAAATTGTCCTTTACCAGGGACATGGCTAAGTACTTAGATTTTACACTCTGCAGAGGTGGTGCACTTTCCCCACAAGACTTGGTTTCCCAAGACAAGATCTTTCAGAAGCCTTCCCTTAGACCAAAATGGACGCGTTCGAACCTATCAAACACTACCACCCTCTGTCCATATGGCTAAGTTCTTGCAACCTATATGATCATGGCAGAGCCCATATTGCCAAGTGGTTGCACTTGAAGCTTCTCAACATTTGACATCTCAAATCTCTTTGTTCCTGGGTGGCCATCCACAAGTGAGATACACAAGGTAAACCATAAACATGGACCTTGTGAACCACTCAACCAAAACCACCAATCAATTACCATTCCACCCAGGTGATTCATTAACTTAGTTGTTTTATTAAACAAAACATAAGTCCTCAGACTTGGAGATTTTTCCATAGTGTGAATATATATTCCACCCATGTTTTCTATTAGCTAGGCTAAGCTTGATAGTAATAGGAATCTTAACTTAGGAAAAATCCTACTAAGGATTCATCTACTAGGTTTTCCTATAGCAAGGTTAATACTTAGCAAAATCCATGCAAGTTTTACTTAGCAAAATCACTAATGCATAGTGAAAGTAATGGGACAAAAAGTATGAAGCATCACTTGCCTTTTTGGTAGAGGGTATAGGTTCACTCCTTGTCCTTGCAACAATCACACTCTTCAAGTCACTACAAATCAATCAAGCAAGGCACAATCTCAATCTACCAATCAAGCAAAACAACACATAAAAATAACAAAGTCAAAGAAATGCATGCAAGCATGCCAAGCTTTGTTTTGTTTGAAAAAGTGGTTCTTAATGGGTCATGAACATTTGAAAGCACCTAATGGTCATTTTGTAAAGTGGCAAAGTCAATTGCAAAAGGTTTCACTTCAAAAACCATTTTCAAAACAAAGTATCATTTTATGTGGTGTAGAAATATTTTTACTAAGGCATTTATCCATAGGGTTCACAAAATATGTTTTCAACCACAAAACTTGGTGTTTAGGGTCAGAGAGTTTAAAACAAAACATTTTCCAAAGGTTTTCTTCCAAAACCAATTTTAATAAATAAACCACATTTCTATTTGACTAGAAATGGTTTTAAATCAAAGAATCATATTTTTATTTCACCAAATACATTTTTGAGTCCACAAAGTGTTTCCTAATGTTAGTAGGTTCTAATAACACCAATTTCCAAAGGTTTTATGCCAAAAATCATTTTTGAACAATTTTTACATCCTTAGCAAGCATACAAATGTTTCTGCAAAAACCAACAAGCTAACAGATACTATTTGCTAAACCAAGGGCATGGTTGGCTAGGGTTTGTTCCACTGAATCCATTGATATAAAATTTGTAATTTTTGGACGTGTGGTTTGAAAGTTACAAGGGTTTCAAAATGGTATTTAAATCTGGTTTCAAAATCTGTTTTAATCAGAACCTGGCCACGTGGCTTGCTCCTATTCGCCAGTACCGGTTTGCACGGATCGGTCGCTGTGGAGCGTTGGATTTAAATTAGATCGAGCGGCTCAGGATCTATCTTACCCCTTTGTTTAAGTCATATGTTTCTACATGTCTGATCTAAATCGAACGGTCCTGATCCAATCAACCACAAAGTGGCGGCGCTGGCGGCAGTGGTTGGCGGCGGAGCGGCCAGTCGATGACGGCGCCGGCGGTACAGGAAGCAAAGGAGGGTGGGGAGATGCTCACAGTGATCGCCGTGGAATGCTGGTGCTCAACATGGTCGTCTACGTCGAAGGGGCGCTCGGGGTGGACCGCAATCGCTCGCCGGAGATGAGATGGGCTTCGGGCGGTTCAGGAGGTCGTCGTGGGCAAGGATAGGGGGCGCCCTAAGACCAGTAGACTGCACCGTTAAGTTCGCCAGAGGGAGGCGAGTATGTGTGCATCACAGGGAGCTGAAGAGGAAGTCTGGTCTCACCTGTAGATGCCGCCGGAGTTGGAGAAGGAGGTGGTGGCGTGCTGGTGTTGTCGAGGGCGACGTCCTGGGGCGTGCGCTAGTGAGCTACCGCCACTGGGAGGTATGCCTGGTGCTGGCGAGCACGCTCGTGTGCTCCCTGGGTAGTGGGGTTGTCGGGTTCCGCCGGAATTCGAGCAGGACCTCGTCGGAGTTGGTGAGGTTGCTGCGACCAATTGGAGTAGGCCTGGGGCGGAGAGGAGCTGGAACCAGAGGGGAAATGGAGAGGAGGGAGAGGCGAGTTAACGAGAGTAAATGCGGGTGTATTTGCGGCAGCGTTTATGACGAATTTACTCGGTGAAAATTCGGCAGAAACGGCGAGGAGAAGAACTGGTCTGCGGGTGGGGGTGAAGGAGACGATGATGTGGCGTGGGGTCGTATTGTCAGCGTTAGAGGAAGAAAGGGAG
This sequence comes from Avena atlantica, assembly GCA_910589765.1. NCBI lineage: Eukaryota > Viridiplantae > Streptophyta > Magnoliopsida > Poales > Poaceae > Avena > Avena atlantica. The sequence goes on along the minus strand of OU342734.1, from coordinate 84,144,627 downwards.
TTGGGTCCACCGGTCAGTTCCTGTGTGGGTGCGGTTCTGAGTGGAAAAGAAAACGCTTCGGGGAGGGGGAACTGGGTTGGAATGGGCTGTTGGGCCTAGTTGGCTGGGCTGCTCTATTTTTCTGTCTGAAATCTTTTTCTTTTTCAAAATCTATTTTCTGTTTTGAATTTCAATCAATTATTCAAACATTCAAACAAACAATTCAATCAACCAAAGAAATTCAAACAAACACCACACTTCACAACTTTTGAACTTGGTTCTGTTCAGTAACAAATACCAAAATTCCAAAATAAAATAATATTTATTTCATTTTAGGATCCATTCATTAATTAAATAAAATGGACCTTTAGTTATTTAATAAAATAGGGTTTGATTTAATTAACAAAATCTCCATTTGAAATCCAAATATTTTAAAAACCAAATCAGTAGGTTTTATTTGGAAATATAAGATACTTGAAATACTTGTTTAAAATAAAATAACATTTTATTTTAGGGTCCAATAACAATTAAATGAATAGACCTTATTCATTTAATTCAAATAGGATTTGTTTTATTAAAAACTTTATTTTGAAATCTAAATAAAACCAAAACACTACAGTAGGTTTTAATTAAGAAAAATAAAATACTTAGAAAACTTATTTAAAATAATTTAATAAGTTTTGATGTTTTAATTAAAATGGTAAAACCTTTTATTTAAATAAAATTTGGTTATTAATTCCTTATTATTTTTTTTAAATAAACCTTTACTATTTTTAATCAATACAAAACATTTTATTTTAAATACTTGGCCAAGGTTTAATTTGGCTCTGTAAAATAATCTTTATTTATAAATCCACCTTTTTTTTGAAAGCCAAAACCTTTTATTTAAAAGATCCAAAATAGTAGTTCCAAAATATTTTATTTTCTTTATCAAATGTTTACTCTTTTAAATTTCTTTAGGATTTTATTTGATCCAAATAGGTTTTGATTTCCCAATTGGATTCAAAAGTTTCTTCTGGCCCCGAAAATCAACAAAGTTTTATTTTATTCATTTATATTTTCACATTACAAGATTTGGAAAATCTTGGGATGTGACAGGGGCGGTGCTGATCGGTCGGAACACGTCGACGCTCTGGGTGGATCCGACCGTGATTTTAATGGCGCACAGCGTGCGTGGTCCGCGTGGCGGCGAACGGGCATGTCTGCGGGGTTGCTGGGGGGGTGGTGATCACGCACGCAAGCGGCAAGGGCGGCACACGTTCTGTGCGAGCGTGTCGAGCGGGGCGCTCTAGCGCTCTCTCGGCATGGCCGCAGAGAAACTGGGCGAGTGCTTGGCGGGTGGTCCAGGGGCTGGCTGCGCTCGGGGCTGGGACAGGGAGTGGCGATGGACGGTGCTGCGTCTATGAGACAAGGTTGGCGAGGCTAGAGAGGCGTGTAGCTTGCTGTCCACATTGTGGGTGGTAAAGGGGCTCGGCATGGTCACCATTAATGGCTATGCCAATCTCACAGTGGTGCTAAGGCTTGTTAATTTTGCCCGTTCATCTATTGAGTATAGAGTGAGCTAAATAGGGAACAAGTTAGTCCAAAATTACTTCACCCTATAATGTTTTGTGTTTGTTTGTTTGGTGATCACAATGTGTTTGATGAAATGGCCAAAAGAAATTCAAATTTTAATTTTGGATTCAAACTTGGTGGGTTTGCTAGGCACATGCTAGGGAGCATCTGGTTAGTTGGATTAGTCAAGGGGCACTGGTTTGGTTGGGTTTTGAAAAGGTGTGATCTTCACATATGATAAAGATTCAATTTTGAATTGTGATTTGAATGAGGTTGCCAAATGTTTCTGCAAGTTTGAAAGGTGCGCTTTGATTCATTTTTACTTGGTGTAGCAAGGGGGAAAAGAATTGGCAAAGTTTCTGTTTGAAATCTTGGACTAGAAACACTCAAAGTGACCTAGTGAGCAAGATTGGAAAAAATGACCATTTGCCTTAATTGATTTGTTTTTGTTTTTTCTCTTGATTTGTTTCTGTTTGGAAATGTTTTATATGATGTTATTTTCACCCTTAAACCATTTCTTGCTATTTTAGATTAATAACACAAGATCATTCATGCATTTATCAAATCATCACATACACACATGCATTCATATGATTTTAATTACTCAAAGTTTTTGTTAACCCTAATTTTAGTGATTAGAGTTTGGTGATCATTGTTTTATATTTTTGGGATGTTACAGGAAATCGAGCTATTGTGCGGTGAAAACTGCTGGTGAAATGTGAGTCCCTATTTGTTACCCTTTTTATTGCATATTCTTTGGTGCAGTAATGCTATAATTATCTGATGTGCAACATGCTTGAACTTATATGTGAATGTTTATCTTAGTTGTGTAGAGTATCTGAAGAAAATATTCCCTAGAGTCAAATAATAAATGGTTATTATTGTCATATTTTAATAAGTTCGGAATAGTTTCATACTGTACTATAACTGTATCAAGTATAGTTTTGGATAAATAAGTTCAACTTCTGCTAAGTGTGTTTCAAAGTTTATTGACAACAATGAAAGTTAAATTGAACGATCGACTGTCATTGTAAACAATAGGAACAAAGTCTCGCTCTGTTGCCAAATGAATACTTTAACCCATTATGAGATAATGGGGTGAATGTCAAAATTAGGAAGACATTAACGATTGAGAAATGCATACTTATATGGTAAAACAGAACATGGACATGATGTTTCTCATGAGTGTGCATGATCAATAAACGCATATGTGATATGGTTTATGATTAGTAAATGCGAGCTAGATTATTTGTACTCTAGTGCAAGTGTGAGACTGAAGAAAATATGCCTAGAGGCAAATAATAAATGGTTATTATTGTCATATTTCAATAAATTCGTAATAGTATCATATTGTACTATAACTGTATCATGTGGAAATATTGCTACAAGTGTGATATGAAACAAAAGTCCCTAGTAGCCTCTAACCACACTAGTTTGTTGGGAAATTGTTGATCAAGGTTTCCTAATCATGTTGGTGCCTCGGCGCCAGTTGACAAAAAGGTCATACATTGGAGAATGACGTGATGGACATTACCTAAAGATTGCAACACTCTCAAGTCACGAGGTTCATCGTTGCAACAGTCAGAAACATAGTCTCCTTCTCCGTAGACCGTGAGATCATAGTAATCACTGTCACCCAAGGCTGCTTGGACTACATCAAACGTCACTCAATGAAATGGTGATTATAAAGGTGTACGTTGGGTAATCCGGAGGAACAGGTTGAGGCCTATGAATCAAGACCAGGATTTGTTCACCTAATGATGGGTAAGATACTTAAGGCCGACTTGGTGTGATTACATCTATAATGTTGCAACATGTGACTAGGTCACACGGGATGTAATATCACGGTAACAAGTGAAATAGTACTTATCGGTAACAAGATTGAATAAGTTATATGTTACCAAATGATCAGATCTCAGACAAGTTGTATCGAAGAAACAAAGGGAATTGGACTCGGCGTTTACAGTTCAAATGACATTGTCATCGTGGAATGTACAGGGGTCATTATGGGCACCCCGGTCCCGCTATTGATCATTGATGGAGATCATGTCTATTCCATTCCCGAGCCGTGGAGAGATACACTTAAGGGTATGATGAGTTAGATATCATTTAAAAGTTGGAATCATAATAGAGAAAGAGAAAGCCGGAATTGTTTTGGGGGATAGATCCAAAGTTGTTTGGAGAAAGAATGAAAGGAAAGGACCGAAAGGTATTTCAGATAAATGGCAATTTATAAGATGCATTATTATATATTAATTATGAATTAATATGTACTAAGTAAATATTTAAATTGAAATTTATGGGGCAACTTTCTCATTAGGCCAAATCCCCGGAGGGAATTATCCAAGGAGAAATCCACTCGGAAAAGAAACAGTAAAAGGCAGCAAATAAATATCCAAAATGGTTGTGGGGCCACGCCACCACAACCCACAAGGACGAAGGGCAACTAGGCACCGCGGGGGGTGCAGCGGGCAGCCTCCACCGCTCACGGGACACTGCTTCCCGACCCATCTCGAGTGTGAGGGTGCGTGCACTACATAGGGCTAGAGGGACAAGGTGGCCACTAGCCCACCAGGCCACCCAGGAAGAGGCGTTGCGCGAACTGGGCCGCCGCGGAGTGGCCGGACCACCCGGGCACAGCATCGATGGCTGCTACGTTGGGTACTAGCAGGCCGCTCGCGTGCACCGGGCGGCCCACGCGGGCGATGCCTGGCCAGCTGTTGATGGCTGCTGCAGCACTGGGCTGCGGTGGGCACTATGTCCCACTTGGCTAGCCGGTTGTGGCTGCTGGGCTGGGCATTACTGGCCCACCTCGCTGTTTTTTCTTTCTCCTTTATTTTCTTTTGTTCTTTAGTCCCATATGGCTAACCCAAAGGTGAGGGCACACCTCCCTCCGCCTATATAAAGGGGTACCCATAGGTGGGATTAACACACACCAAGAAAAGTCCTTTGGTTGTCTTTCTCTCCTCTCTCTCTCTCCCTTATGACCGTGGTCCCCATGTATGGGTTGTGCGAACAAGGCTTCACCGCGAAGCACCATTGCGCTATGGAGATACCAAGCCGAAGATCTAATTTCGCACTCTCGGCAGAGATTGGGGAGCCAGAGGTCTTGATCGTACCCCTTATGTGTATGAAACCACAAGGTCCACAATTGGGGCACCTTGGATGTCATGAGCCGGACTGCAGCACGATGGAGCAGGAGGTGACTTGCGAGGAGCTCCGCGTCCTTGAGGTAGGCTCCAAGAACGACTACTTCAGCCATCTTCCCCTCAGAATGTTAACCGTTTTGGACTACAAGGGTATGTATCTGAAACCTTCGGCTGTTACTTCATTACTAATAGATGGATCTTGGGCATTAGGTCGTTCCTGCATAGGAATTTTTTTGTTTTCTGCACCAGAACCCAATAGTGGTATCGGAGCCAATCTATGCATAGTGATGTTGTACAGCCAGTACGCACATGATTTGTGCGGGCATTATTGATCCTATAGTTGTTACCCTCTAACATGTACTTGTTTATATTGTGGTATTGTTTGATGAAGCGGCCCCAGACTGACCTTACGTGTATCTATACGCGAGAATGGTTCCAACAGCTCGATATATGGCTTGTTTCGTATAAGTGGCTATCGAGTGTCTATCTCTCATTCAATAGCTGTTATAGCATTTACAACGGAGGGCCTCGAAAGGGATGTAGTAGAGACAACTATTTGGATCCATGTTGTGGTTGGAAAGTTTGTAGATTCGAAATGGTTCTATTGCGAAAGCCCTAAAAACCACGTAAAAATTACAAAAGATAAAGTAGACGTGTATAACTTTATTTTGCAGGAGGGCATGCAATTTGATATGGTCTTGGTCGTTACGAAGGTAAAGTAGTTTACTTTTATGTTACTAAGTTGTGTAGTAATAGTCATTATTCCGACGGATGACCTACTGGTGGAACCGTGGACTTGGCGTCAAACCGGTGGCAAGATGGAGATCATGCCGGAGTGCTCGATGGAGATCAAGGAACGAGAAGGACCATATCATATCACAATATACATGTGATGTTGATACCTGTTTTATATCTTATTGTGTCCTAGTATTAGATACTAAACGATAGCATATTTGATAAGATGATCCCTATTAATACTAATATTGTGTTGTCCCCTAGTGTGCAAACACCAAAAAAGTTCGTCGTTATGAAGCCATCTGTGACGATCAGGGGCTAGACATAACTATGTTTGCATACGGTGTGGGTTACAAGCCATGTATCTGCCACGCAATACACTAAGGTTGAATTGGCGAGCCTAGAATGTGCATACATGGCCTTATAACACAAGATATCGAAAGATCGAGCATGAGTCACATGGATGATGTGATTGACATTGGAGAATGTCTAGCTTTGCAGCTATGTTTCCAGCCATGACGATAGGGGTGGCATAGTGAATTGGGATCATGTGATCACTAAAATTGTCTAGGGGATGACAATTTTAGTGGGATCTCAATTGTGAATTGAACTCATATTATGAACTTAGTCTAGATGTCTATTTGCAAATATCTTAGTACATCATGGCCTATCCTATTGAGGTCCTTTGTGACCATGGGAAATTTCTTGCTTGATATGGAACTTAGCAGAAGGGTCCAACTTCATAGATTAATACCAACCCCTAAGGGATATCCTCATAATAAGATGATCTTCTCTTCTTGATACAATAACAATAAGGAGATAGTCCGATGACTCCACAAATTTGTGTTTTCTCTATAATCATCCAATAAGCCATTCTCCATTTGATGGATAGTTGAATTACAATTTTGTATTCTGCAAAATTAGGCACATAAAGTATGAGCCATTGGATGAGTTTTCCTCCATGATGAATGAAAAAAGAATATTTGGAGAATCACTTAGCAATGTTGCATTAGAGTTAAGAACTCTCAGAAGGGATTGGTTGCAAGTGGAGGTCATGAAAGAAAAGGGTGTATGTTAGCTATACAAAGTTATAAATGTAATTCTTGGAAAACTTGTGGCAGTTTACAAAGTATTGTATACTTGTCCCGTTTTGTGAAAACATGATGGTCTACTTGAGAATTGCTGGAAATGAGGAAATGTGGCTTGATGATGGCAAGCAAACTAGTTGATGGCCAACATCACTCCTTCCCTCAAATTTTATCATTTGGATTAGTGGACTTAAATAGAAATTTGTAATCCTTGTTTGTGTGTCTTGCTTTTGGTGAGACGATTATTCATATGAATAAGTTACAAGCCAGTTGTACTGTTCTTATGAATAATACCTTCATGGTCACATCGCGATTATAAATGATTATTATCATCATTATGTAATGATAATATTTTAAGCATTTATAAAGGATTGGAATGCTAAAATATATCCAAAGTTAATAATGACATGACACTATTGTTTAAGTCATGGTGGTTATTGCATGTTTTTCATTTAGATAAAAATCGGGGTCTTAGATATTTGATCTAGAGACTTTGCAAAACCATGCCTCATTTGGTGAAATGACTAAAACTCTGCATTCTGGTAAAATGGTAATATGCAAATGTTTAATTTTATACATAGTGATGTATTTTATTTTCAACAAATAGTCAAAATAATTATTTCATTGTGGACTTAAGTAAATATGTGTATTTACTTAATGAAACAGAAGTTTGGAATGATTTGAATTGTTCAAATGAGTTCACAACAAAGGGTTATTGAATTAACAAGAATACGAAGCCTTTTCGATTTTATCGAAATGACTAAAGTATTTAAGTTAAGTTTTTTTATAAAAGGACTTGTGAAATATGTTTCACAAATTATGATAATTGGACAAATTCAAGGTCTTGATATGTCTAAATCTCGTAATCATATTGTATTGGATACATATGGTCTGATATTATCTCTTATCAGGGTTATTGTTATCGTTTAGAGTTAGATATTGAAATAAGAAAAAATCATTTGAAATACAAAGGAACATCTAAAGATTCATGGAAACAACAGCATAAGAGTTATGGCACGTTCGAGTTTCTAGAGATTTCGATAATTCGAAATCGTGGCAAATAAACAAGTCTTTGTAGTGTATTCTTAGGCAACTGTGAATACATTTTCCACAAATGGAAAATCTGTTGTTGTCCTAAGTTGATGTGTCTTGATGAAGATACAGGTGGAAAAAGTAAAAGATCAAAACAAGGTGTTTAACCTTACCTCCTAATTGTTGAGTGGTGCAGCAAAATTTGTTTCGTCAAACCGAACTCTACAAATAGAGGAGAAATTAATGATAATGATCATAAAGTTTTAGCGAATACTTTTACTAAAATAAATTAGGATTCAAAAATATATACTGCAAGTTTGCAGAATTATATTATTGATTCACTTGTCATGTTTTTGAACAAGACATACCTATGAACTACAAAGAAACATGATGGAACTAAGTGCGATAAATGAATAGGAGTCATAAAATCCTATATTAAGTTACATTTAAGATTGCAAAGTAAGATGTTACTTGATCTTATTAAGTAAAGGTGTTTACTTGATATTTCTAAATGGCTGCAAAGTCATAAGGAAATGAAACTTAATTTGAGTGGGAGCTAATTATCTCCTAGCTGGAATTCTCAATTTGATGATGATCAAAGAATTTTGGGATGTCCAAGATTATTGAGAGAACCTTCATTTTGAGTGGGACCTAAGTAGCTTGGCTAAATATTGATATGTAAGAGACATATTTTGAGAGGGAGCTAAGTGAAATCCCTAGATCTCGTATATGGATGCCATATTTGAGTGGGAGCATGTCATCATTCTAAAATATGTGGATGACATATATGAATGATGTGACTGGTATTAATAATATTTAAGTTAGTAAATATGGATGAAGTTGAACAAGTTATTAAACAATAAAATCTATTGAGATAGATTGGTAAGTTTAATAAACATTAAAGTTGAATGCTTCATGTACTTCATTCTGAAGATGTTCTGAATGCCCTAGATAGGATTTTGAAGCAGTTCAAAATGGAACAAGGTAAACAAAGTAGTTCTTTCTTGTATGAAGAATTGAGTTAGTCTCAGTATTATAACTATGGTTAAAAGAAAGAAAGAGATGTGTTGTATCTCCTATGCCCCAGTCATAGGTTCTTCCATACAACCATGTTGTATACTCGACATAATGTGACCCAAGGATCTGGTTGGAAGAACATGTCTTGAGGTGATTCCTGAGTTGATCACTGAACCAGAGTTAAGTTTGTCCTTGAATGGCAAGAAGCAAAGTTAGGCACAGTGTTGCATTTTATGCATTAGGATATACATATTTATATAAGTATATTTTTGGCTAAAAAAATCAACTTCTGCTAAGTGTGTTTCAAAGGTTTATATGACAACAATGAAAATTAAATTGGCTGATCGACCGTCATTGTAAACAATAGAAATAAAATATCACTCTGTTGCCAAACGAATACTTCAACCAATTATTAGATAATGGAGTGAATGTCAAAATTAGGAAGACATTAATGATTTGCAAAAGACATATTGATCTGGTAAAATAGAACAGGGACATGACGTTTCTCATGAGCGTGCATGATCAATAAACACAAATGTGATATGGTTTATGATTAGTAAATCCGAACTAGATTATTTGTACTCTAGTGCAAGTGGGAGACTGATGGAAATATGCCCTAGAGGCAGGCAATTAATAAATGGTTATTATTATCATATTTCAATAAGTTCGTAATAGTTTCATATTGTACTATAACTGTATCAAGTGGAAACATTACTATAGGTGTGATATGAAACAGAAGTCCCTAGTAGCCTCTATTCATACTAGTTTGTTCGGAAATTGATGATCAAGCGTTCCTGATCAGGTTGGTGCCTCGGCGCCAGTTGACAACAAGGTCATATCATTGGATAATGATGTGATGGACATTACCCAAAGATTGCAACACGATCAAGTCATGAATTTTATCGTTGCAATAGTCATAAACATAGTCTCCTTCTACTTAGACCGTGAGATCATCGTAATCACTGTCTCCTGAGGATGCTTGGACTGCATCAAACGTCACTCAGTTTAAATGTTGATTATACAGGTGTATGTTGGGTATTCCGGAGGAAAAGGTTGAGGCCTAAGAATCAAGACCAGGATTTGTTCACCCAGTGACGGGTAAGATACTTAAGGCCGACTTGGTGAGATTACATCTATAATGTTGAAACATGTGACTAGGTCACCAGGATGTAATATCACGGTAACAAGTGAAATAGTACTTGTCGGTAACGAGATTAAACAAGGTTTGTGATACCAAACGATCGGATCTCGGACAAGTCGTAACGAAGAAAAAAGGAATTAGACTCGACGTTTACAGTTCAATTGACATCGTCATTGTGGAATGTACATGGGTCATTATGGGCATCCTGATCCTGCTATTGATCATTGATGGAGATCATGTTTGTGGCATTCCCAAGCCATGGGGAGATACACTTAAGGGTACAATGAGCTAGAGATAATCTGTAAGTTGGAATCACAGTGGAGGAAGATAAAGCCAGAATTGTTCCGGGGGGAGATCCGAAGTTGTTCGGAGAAAGAATGAAAGGAAAGGATCGAAAGGTGTTTCGGATAATTGGCAATTTATAATATACATTTATTATTTATGAATTATGAATTTATATGTACTAAATAAATATTAAAATTAAAATTTATGGGGCAACTTTCTCATTAGGCCAAAACCCTAAAGGGAATTAGCTAGGAGAAAGTCACCTGAAAAAGATACAACAAAAGGCAGCAAATAAAGAGCGAAAATGGTTGTTGGGATGCGCCACCACAGCCCACAAGGGAGAACGACACCTAGGCACCACGGGGGTGCAGCGGGCAGCCCCCACCGCTCATGGGACGTAGCTGCTCGGCCCAGCTCGGGCGCGTGCGCCGCGCGGGGCTGGCGGGTCGGCCACTCGGGAAGAGGCGTTGGGTGCCACGCGAATCATGCCGCCGCGGAGCGGCCGACCCACCTGGGCACAACGTCACTGGGCGCCAGCAGGCCACGTGCGTGCGCTGGGGGGGCCTACCCGGGTGGGGCCTGGCCAGCTGCCGCTGGCTGCTGCAGCGCTGAGCCACGGTGGGTGCTGCGACCCACCCGGCTAGCCGGCTGTGGCTGCTGGGGTGGGCATTGCTGGCCCACTCGATTGTTTATTCTTTATCCTTTAGTTTCTTTTGTTCTTTAGTCCCATATGGCTAACTGAAAGGTGATGGCACACCTCCCTCCGCCTATATGAAGGGATGCCCATAGGTAGGATTAACACACACCAAGAGAAGTCCATTGGTTGCCTTTTTCTCCTCTCTCTCCCTTGTGATCGTGGCTCCCATGTATGGGTTGTGCGAACAAGCCTTCACCATGGAGTGTCGTTGGACTGCGGAGATTCCAAGCCGGAGATCTACTTAAGCACTCCCAGCAAGGATCGAGAAGTCAGAGGTCTTCATCATACACCATATGTGTATGAAACCACGAGGGGATACACTTGGGGCACCTTGGATGTCATGAGTCCGACTACTGCATGATGGAGCAGGAGGTGACTTGCAAGGAGCTTCGCGACCTTGAGTTCGGCTACGAGCACAACTACTTCAACAACATTCCCCTCGAAATGTTTACCGCTTTCAGACTACAAGGGTATATATCCAAAACCTTCGGCCGTTACTGCATTACTAATAGATAGATCTTGGGCATTAGGGCGTTCCTACATAGGATTTTTTTTGTTTTCTGCACCGAAACACCAACAATATTATACTACTATTCTCATGAATCTACTTGGGGTTTGTGTATGCGGGTGATTGATTGGTTTATATGGTTGTTTAATCTGGTATCATTGATATTTTGAGATGTTAATCATGCCTTCTTATGGTTGTGTTGGCAACATTTAAGAACATCAAATATTGCTTATCTTGGTAGAGATTGATTTTTAATATCCAAGAGAATAAGTATGTGTCCCTTTTATTTCCTACATTTCTAAATAAAAAGAATTAGAAGATGCAGAATGGATTACCCTTGTTTTGAATTTATAAAATTCGATATGTAAATAAAACATTGAGACTTTATCTCCTTAGATTGTTAATTTGACCATTGCAAGTTGTGAATCTGTCCCCTTGTGTTTTTTGTCAGCTAGTTGCATTTCTAGTTGTTAATTTTTATGTTATTCATGTATATATGTTTCATGATTTACTCCATAGTTTCCCTGTGTATTTGTTTTTATTTTGTTGCTAACTCTTTTATTTTATTTTTAGGTGTCTTTGTTCGACATCTATGGACCTAGCCAGAAGTTGTGTTTCCTCTATTTACAAGAGCCGCTGCATGGAAGCGTGAAGATGACATAAGCCCCACTCAACAAAGAGCTAGCTAGATCTATGTTGTCATAGCATCTAGGAGAAAACTATGTAAAGATTGTACCGTTAGCTAGATTTGGCATGTGGATTGATAATATTCATTTGTTTTCTATTGTGACTGCAACATTGTTTATTTGCTGACAACATGTGTATGTATTATTTGCTGGATGGTGGTTAATGAGAACATGATAGGTATATGGGCTCTAAAAAGGCCATGGCCCAAATAATATTGACATGAACATTTAATAAAAAATAGAACGAAAAGGCTTAAAAATTATGGATTATTTAAAGGCTATGGTCTAACAAAATATGCTGCTTAAAGGCCTAAAAGTCCCAAAGAGAAATAGAATGTAAAAGGACAAATCCCAAAATAATTGTACTGTAAATAGGGTCTGGCCTAGAAAATTAAAAAGGACAAAATTTTGGGGTAGGCCCATTTAACTAGATGAACTGGACCGGGCTGAATTTGCTGCCACATTGGATTTCATGTCGGATTGGCTTATGTGGATAGGCTAGATTATCGTGACCGAAATTTTGGTCATGGGCACTATGACCATCTATTTTGATCATAGGAGTCCATGGACAATTCAAAAAATGGTCGTGAGTTGTCTATAATGACGCTTGATATGTGACCTATTGATTTTGATTATAGAAAGGTCATACATGGACAACTATGAACTTTCTATGACCATTATTTGCGGTCACCAGTTAGCACATCCTTATAGTGTATATGCTAAAGACTCATAGGTTGGTTGAGTAAAATTAACCAATTCAAAATAAAATGCTTGATGGGAGTCACCCATCTTTGAATAAAGGTAGCATATTTATTTTTATGACTTAGTTTAGTTGTTCTAATAAAACTCTTGTAGCCAAAGATTTTTAGAGAAAATAGGTTGATATGAAGTTATGGTTCAAGTTTGCAGAAAGGAATTGAAAAAAAGGAAGCCTTCAGAGCTTCTAATGAGCATCGGTATAACTGGAAGACATCGTACAACGTCCCATACCAAAGATCCAGAGAAACATAATTTTTCTGCTGAGGCAGAAACTTTAACGAGGAGATGTATGGTTGGACAACCCCATAGCGCCCGCCCGAAGTAAGCAATATATTCTTCTAGGCTACTGAACGAATAACGATCAGCAGTACAACCGGAAGGCACCGTACCGTCAGTTCGTACCAAGGCTCAGGTTCGATCTCAAACCCAAACCGACGTATCCAATGGTGACAACCACTAGTAAGGGTGGGACGCGCCCGTACCGTCCGGCCGTACTGAGTGCATCGCCAATTAAAAATGATGGCGGCTGGATGGGCAGCCTAACCAGCCATCTTCTTCCTCTCTTTTTCTCTATCTTTCTCTCTCAAACTCAAAACCTAACATCCTAGAATCCTTGACTCTTCACCTACTTCATTCGTTTGATTTGGGAAATCTTCACATTCGTAATTTCTCACCCGATCCATGCTTTATTTTCTAAAAGCCATGGTTGAATTCCTCACATTGGCTATCTACATGATTTCTTATTATTTTTAGATTCTTGTCGATTCCTCACGTTAGGATTCAAATTTTTTACATGTAACCCTTTGTTTATATGTAACATCCCAGGATTAGCACCTAGAATTATAGAGGACGCAGGTGTGTGCATTGCATTCATGCATCAGAAAATCCGGGGAATTTTCGCGCAAAACAAAATAAGCTATAGAGGAATCGAGGTCTCTCTTGTTTTGATGGAAACATTAGTACAGGTGCGATGGATTTTGACATGACCTCTACTGTACTTTTGTGTTTGAGGAGAAAACCATTTAAATTTGAATACAAAAAGGATTTGAAATAAAATAGTAAATGGAAATTGAGTTGTAATAGGAAATAAGAGATGAACTCTTATTTATGAATAAGATACAATAATTATAGTTATTCAGATAGAAAAGATGATTGAAATAAAAAACAAAAGGAAAAAGAACTATAATAATAAATAAGAATGGAATTAGTAGTAAGATATAAATATTTATAAGTTCCAATTTACAATAGTAGAGGAAACATTTACTTTATTATTATACAAATAATATTACAATATCTTTACAATTTCCAGGAATAAACATAAAAGAATAACTTTAAAACAATAATACAAATTATATTGTTCTTTACAAATGTTAAAAAGGGAAAACGTAAATTACAAGAGTATGAATATAAAATTACAGGAGAACAAATGAAATCCTATACTAAACTTTAAGGAGATTTCTTCATCTTCCTGATATTTTCTCCTTTATTGGATCCCTACAAATGAGACAAGCAAACAAAAAAAGCTAGTAGAAAATAAAAGCCAAAGGAAAGAATGTTGGGGAAATAAACTCTCAGTTTAGGCAGAGAAGTGCTACTGCCAATATCATCATAGAGTAATTAAAAAGGGGCAAAGTAGTAATCTGTTCTTATCATAAGAATGGACCTCAGAGCACCATCATGGGCCTTATGGGGAAAGTTTCACCAAAACCAGACAAGAAGGTAAAGAGGTAAAACATAAGAAAATATCAAGATTTTACTTGATCTGATCCTCAAATCACAACAGTCAAGCAGACAACTTACTCACCAGCATTCATTAGTGTGCTGTCAACACTACAAGGAAACAACAAGTAGAGAAATAGCACCAGCCGTTGCAGAGCTGCTACCATATCCTCTCTCTCTCCACACACACACACATAACCAAACCATCAGATTATCATTAGCCCAAGAACACCACCAAGGACATCGTTGTTCTTATCATATCTCTCCCAAGAACACATAAACCACAGGAAACCAACTTGCCACCAAATAAGAACGTCCATGTTCTTATCTGTCTGTCATTACACCACGATGATCCCAACAACCAGCATACATAATAGCTTCCACAAAACAGTGGAAGAATATGTGGGAACGGGAAGATGAAGGAGAGAGGAAGCCTACCAACAGCAAGAGGAACTGGACAACACTAGCACAAGGGGAAAGGCCAGCAGCAAGGAAAGCAGGCCACCAATAACATTAGGAGGACAGAGTAACAATAAGAGGATCCAGTAGTAACACCACAAGACAGCTCCAATCTAACCTCACACTCCAGTTTGAGGTTAATCAATTTTCTCTTTGACATTTGTTCTCATCATTGATAAGAAAAAAAGAGTTGTGAGAGTAAAGTAATTTCAGATTTGCATACAAGTGGTATGCAAAATCATCACCAAGTATTTGGGAAGCAAAAAACATCTGTTCTTATCAAACTAGCCAATTAACAACATATCATGTCACTATGGAGCATACCCTTGTGCACACTCTAATGAGGCACCACAGTAGAGTATCCACAAACAATAGAAGCCATTATAGGGTGCAATGATAACCATTAATGTTATCAAGATTAAGTTCCTCAGCCTTTGCATCATTGGCTGGGTCAAGAACTTCCTCCACAAAAATCAACCATAGCAACTGATCTTAATCAGGTAAATAACATCCATGCATTATTCAGCTTCAGACCAACATCATTAGCTTATTATCTAGTTTTATTAGATAAACATATACCATAGCTGCTAGGCTACAGGGCACATTCCTAGAGGGTAGCACCTCTGTACCTAGCAGATTCAGAGTTTCTTGAGTACAATCTCAAGTCTATTTTCTTAAACCCACAAATCATTTTCCTAAAAAAAATTAGGAATCATTTATATTGTTACTATCATATTGACAGAGCACTCCTTTTGGCCATCCATTTACACTTACTAATATTACCCAAATAATGTTTATCATCTTCCTAGCACTAATTCTAGGAATCATATCTACTCCTTATCTCACTGTCAGATTTGATAGAGAATAAATCATTCTCATAGAAGATAGTTCTAGCAAATAATTCAAACCATCACTGAACCAAATGTACAGATCACCAAGTGTGCCTCATATATGATCATAGCATATTCAGGTAACAGCAGAAGTAACCACATTAATGCCACACACAGATAAGTGAGGAGCAAGCTAAGACAGAGTATCAGTATCAGCCCTAAAGCTTAGAGATGTTTTAGTATAGAAGATAAAACATGGCCAACCTCCACACCTGAAAACCACAACCTCGAGCTCACAATTAGGATATTTCCATTCACATAGTTCCACACCTAAGAAAATTCATCGGCTCAAAGGCCGGTCACATAAGCATTACCTGTTTGGAGACATGGTTGCTACAGCAGGCAAGAAGGCCGACGCCGGGTTGCAGAAGTCTGTCGTCCCGCCGGTGTTGGAGAAGAAGCAATACCACCGCAACCACCCGTGGCGAGTCGTGGCTCACCAAAGAGAAAGCAGAGATGGCACCCTTAGGAGAAGTGGACAGCAACGTCATGGGGAGGTGACACGGGGATCACCATAGTGCTCGACCCACGTTGAGACACACCGCAGCATCCAGCACATCACCGGTGAACGGCGGCGCCGCGGGCATCAAAACCCTAGCACCAGAGAGGGTTAGATATGACATGGTAGAAGCCATATTCCCAAATCGAGTTAGAGGGTCAGGTCAGTATAGGGGAGGCACAGCTCCGGCAACCAACAGAGGCAATTGCAACAGCCTGCCTCGCCGGAATCGAGCCGGAGGTGTCGGCGCCTCGCTGCGTCGCGAGAGGGGAATCAGGTCACGGTCGCGTGGGTGCCAGGTGCGTGGAGGAAGAGAGGGTTCAGGGTGAGATGTGTTGACCAAAGCCGAACTGGGCCGGCCTGTTGGGCCAAACCAACTCAGTCCATTGGACCAGAACCATTTACACACAATTGGGCCACAGCCCAATTACTTGCCACCATCAAATCATTTTTCTATTAAATAAACTCTATAAAATAATACCAAAGCATATGAAATTATATCAAATCCTAAAAAATACTTATAACATATAAAATTGTTATACATATTTTTATATAAAATTATCCAATCAAGAAAATATTAATTATATATTTTAGCATAATAAAACTTAAATTCAATATTTTCGTGTAAAAGATAATTTAAGGAATTTTCTAAAAATAGGAATAAGACATAAAATAAATAAAAATCATTTAAAAAATATATATATAATACTTTTGAAATAAAAATAATAGCTGGTATTTTAATCTAATAAGATAAAACATATATTTAAAAAAAACACTTATAACTTTATGGAATTTTAAGAAAATAACGAAAGGCCCTAAAAGTGTGAAAAAATCAATTTTGTATATAAAAATAACTCTACTATTTTATAAAAATACTAACTTAGAGTTTTACAAATAAAAACATAAAGCAAATATTTAAAGACACTTAATTATTTGCAGAATTTTATAAAAATAAAGATAATACTTAAAAATAAGTAAAATTCATTTTTAAGATCTTTAATAGGTATATTTTACTAGAAAAATACTATGTATATTATTCAAATACATTTTAATAACATTAAATAAGAAAACTCATTTACTTATTTTAGTAAAATAAAATAACCACTTTGTTAATTCTTTAAATTTATTTACTAAAAAATAAATAATCACATTTCTTAATAAAACAATAAAACCTTTAAAATTAATTACTAAGTATAAATCCATAATCATAATAAAACTTAAGTATAACTATTAACTTTTAAATACTCTTATTAAATCTTAAAATTTAAATAAAACTCCTTTTAAATAAATATTATCTATCACTCATGTATAAAATGGCGAATAATCTTCATCTCTCAACCACTCTTAAAATGATTCTAGACTCTAACAAATTTATAAGATCATCTAATCATGCTCCCATTAATAAGTTGCATGTTATTAAATTCATCTTTCACTTAAATTAAAAGGGATCATCCATAATCACATTTGTCAAAAACCTAAAACTAGATGATATTCTAAATCTCATTACATCTTAAGATTCATCTCTATTTTTTATAGTTAACTTTGGTCTAAACAATCATAAACATCTCATTTGAAGTTTATACATGTTTTATAGTTAACTTTGGTCACTTGTACCATCAACTAAAATAGGATAACTCAACATCATTCATAATCAACTCAAACCCAAATGTAAAACTTAATAAACCTCAAGATTGATTAACCTTAACTAAACACTAGTTTCTTTAAATGTTATTCTTTTTGACACTTCACACAAACAAGTCTATACTAGTTCCTTCAGCTCTTAACAACTCAACCCAAGGACTTTATATCATAGTCACCAGATAACAATTAATCATAATCGCATTACTCTATCTGTACATGTATATTTTGGATTGCTAACACTTAAGTTCCTTATCAATACCATTGCTTATGAAATAAACTTAAGAATAAACCCAATCTTAAAGAAGATACCTAAGATCAACTTATTTATAATGCTAAGGGTTTCACTTTAGGAATTATAAAATTGCATAGCATCATTTATGCATAATGGCATATCGCTTCTTTCAACATTAGTACTTACCGGACCAATGATGCTGATTTTAGATATTGGATCTTATATTGTCTTGAAGACCGTGAGTGCATAATCTTGCAATCACAAAAGGCAAGGTCACACTTGCTCATGTCCTTTGATTATTTTCTGTAAAGTATTTTGCAAATCCAGTGTTGTTATCACATGCATTTGAAAAAGGCCAGAAAACACTACCTTTCATAATAATATGATTATAGGTTGTTTACCATGAGGTAATAACCTACTATGAAAGTTCCGGTGGTAAAGGAACATATTATCTAGGACTTAACAACCAATGTCGCCAGTGATTCTTGCGCCGTATATAACGCGTTAACCATGAGATTTGGAATAGGACGGAGAAGTCAGTTGTATCCTTTTCCTCTCGTATAGAGGCAAGACGACCTTAACGTGACGTTGTGATTCCTTGTGCGGATCCAACATATGGGTGGGCACCATTATGCCCCACACTTTTGGTGTCTAGATTATCTATGAATGTTTTTAGTGGTATAGTCCATTTATTATGGAACATACCAGGGCATCACCAGGTCATAGAGTCTTCGGGAACTCATCAGGGTTTTAACCTGCCCTAAAGGGGTCTTAACGGAGGTGAGCCGGCCCCGAAGGATCGTGCAGACATATGGGGTCACGGAGAGGGCAGTGGTTGGCTTGAATCTTAGTCTGGGCCCCACACCAAGGAAGTGTGGACGAGAATGCAACTCGGATGTGCAACAAAGCTAAGATCTCTCATGGGTAAAGTAATGCACCTCTGCAGAGTGTAAGAACTATATCTTGTTACTCCCTGTTCCAGGAAGGAGCTGCGAACGCGGCAGGAAAGGAACTCCATGAAAGTTCTGGTAAACCCGTGAAGGCTGACGGACATAGCTTTTTAGAATAAAAGCAACCTTTGAAGAAATTTTTACGAAAACCTGCATTGCCTACGACCTATGGTCTCTGGCTGTAGATATAGTGCATTAAACACTCCTTTCTAGTGAACTTGCTGAGTACACTCGTACTCAACGTATCTTCTTAACCCTTGCTAGATTCTAAAGCCATTAAGACGATATCTACATCAAGTTATGCTCCAGGAATCATCATCAAAAGCTAAAGCTCTTCAACAAAGTCAAGAAAGTCAACATATACATCAACTCAAGTGAAGACGAAGTTACTGATTAGATAGGAATATAATCTCTAGCCATAGAACCTATTTCTGTAGTGTATTGCAATAGCAGCAATGCCAAACCATTAGTTAAAATACTAGTCTTAATAGTATGACAATTTTTGAGTTGTTTATTTCTGATTCTTCTTTGTAAGAAGTTTCTTTCTCTCTCTTTAACCTAGAGTGTTCTCTGGATCTTGTGTAAAGAGTTGAGTTGTAACCTATAGTCATGTCTTGGACCTGCTGTGTTTCTGTTGTACCACTCTGAGGGATGTAATACTAATGAATGGTGTTTCATTGGTGTTATATCAATGACTATAGTATACTACATCATGCGGTGGTATGCTGGGTCACCACATTATATGATAGAAACCTCATGACTATAGTTTTGTTTTGAAATTTATCAGTGCAATGAATATTGGAAGACTTTTCCGCACCGAAGGGAGCTCGGGAGGCTCGGGGCCCTCTGGAAGATCCACCGCACCGGCTCTAAGAAGAGGCGCCGTTAAAGGGATGCTCTGAAGTCCGCCATGAAAAAGGACTACGCGAGAGTGAGCGAACGCAAAGTGCTGCCCACCAAGTGGGTATGCAACGACTTCCTCTCTCTCCATGGTTTTAAGGAGGACTTTGACACGATTGATGAAGTCCTCAAAGAGGCAATGTTTGCTTGGGAGAAAATTTCCGTTCACATGGATATTGATATTATGCGGAAGAAGATCTCCTCAAATCACTCAATTGGCTTTTCTAACATCCCAGCATTAGAGCTTAGAAATAAGCTGAACCCAGATGTGTGCATTGCATTCATGCATAGAAAATCCGAATAATTTTCACGCTTTTAAACAAAACTTGTCAAAGTGATTGAAGCTTCTCTCAACTTGATGGAATTGAAGTTGATCATCAAGTTGACTGTGATAAGTTTCAATATAACCTTTGCTAAAACCTTATTTGGGTAAACATGAGTTGATCTAAGGGTAGATCAGATATAATAAAATGTTACTCATAATAAATTTCTTAAATAAAAAATATATGATCCTTAACGGATCATACCATAATATTCAGCAAAACAACTCATAAGTGCCAAGTTAAGATTACAATTAAAGTAATAAAAATGTAATGACCAATCCTGACTTACCTTATTCTTATCTATTCTTACTATGGGTATCATGGTAATGCCTAACCTTAACTCTTTAGTGAGATTGGGAAGGGAAGAAACTAAGTCTAGATCATTCACCATATATCTTTCTTTCTATATAAATCCTTATCATCTCTATTGAGTTATATTCCATTATGTGTTGTTCATCAATGTTGAGAAATCAACTATTGATTCATCAGATCTCAATCTATCAACTCTTGACCATATCATAGTTCACACTTAAGTGTATATAAAGAAACAACTAAGTAGAGGTAAATACTAATGCTAGTCTTAGATATTATCTATAGGATGGGAGTGATTGAAGAATAATAAAATCAATGTGATAATTGAAGGAGTTAAACTCACTCCTGATTGGATAGAAGAGTTATTTGAAATGAGTCATAGGTGGTAGTAAAGAAGATTACTAGGATGAACCCTGAAGATAGTTACCAGTAGTAATTCTATTAGACCAAGTGGGTGTAGTCCATGAATAACAGCCTTAATCCAATTAGAGATATTGAGACAATAATTTCAATACAAATGTAAGGTTGTATTAATGAAGTCTTGATTAGCCAATTGGAAACCTAAGCTATAAATGATTAAAGGATTATAATGATCATACTTGCTCACCAAGATTGGATACTTATATGAAGTATTGTAGGGTTCGCAGCATAGAAAACAAAAAAATTCCTACGATGTGAACTATGTACCAAGATCTATCTATTAGATACAAACAACGGGCAAATGTATATCCCTAGAGAAAATACCCTTGAAGACCGAAAAAGCTTAACGAGTTCAACTCGTGGTTGATGTAGACGATCTCTTGCCGTTCTCAAGATCGAGAGGAAGTCCTAGCGCCGCAAATCAGCAGCGCATCCGTGCTCGCACACACGTTCGAGGCACCAAGAAACCTCCGCCTCCTCACTCCAGCGATGCAGCGGAAGCACAACTCTTTCTTGCCGAATAGCCACCGGGAACATGTATCTCGCTAGTCCGAGACCATGGGGAATAAATTCTAGAGGCGGAGAGAGATCCTTCACGAGGAGGTGTGAGTGAGAAGTGAGAAGAGGGGTGCCTTTTATAGGAGGAGGGGGACCCAAGGGGGTGTCCGCCGGCCATGGGGGCTGCCCCCTCCCTTCCTTCATTCATGTGGGTGGACACTCCACTCACAAAAATCCATTCATATCCCTCCACTCAAAATCCCACTCAAACATGCCATTAAATTTCCACCAAATTTAATGCAAACTCTCATTAAATAAAACTCTTTTATTTATTCAGAATTTTGTCAATTACTTTAATGACAAACATTCACAAATAACCCCTTGCTAGAATTCTATTTCACATGCATAACCACTTTATGCAATTTCACCCGAAAACCTGTTTCGGTATCTAGTGAAATAAATTCATGCGCTTGTTCATTCTTTCGGCATGAAACTTTTGCTCCAATTGGATGTCGGTGTCTATTAAGTGTGTCACCCTACGGTTCGTGAATAATGCGGACATGGTCGAGTCCCCTCTCGGATCAATAATCAGAAGCGGGATCTGGAGACCCATACTGACTCCCACACATTCAACGATGACTTTCTTGTGATCGTCGAAACCTTTTACGCTAGTATCTTAATCCCTTTGTTTCACGATATATTACATGTCCGGGATTCGATCATCGGTATCTCCATAGATAGTTTGATCTCGTTACTGACATGCACTTTTTTCTTGTTCCCGTGATATAACATTCTAGTGATCAAATCACTTGATTGCAAGCTAATCAATGTGATATCACCGAGAGGGCCCAGAGTATATCTATCCGTCATTGGGATGAACAAATTCCACTCTCGATCCATGAGCCTCAACATAACACTTTATTAGTTCTGAATCCATCTTTATAATCACCCTGTTACGGTTTGACGTTTGATGTTATCAAGAAACTCTTCCGGTGTTAGTGATTGACATGATCTCATGGTCTAAGGATTAGGATCACTTCGTAAGTTGTTATAGCAATATAAACTCAATGACTTTGATCGTAATGCTATACTTTGGATGAATGTTCATCACACCATTACACTAATGTTGTGATCCCGTTATTAACAACATCCAATGTCCATGATCAGGAAACCTTGATCATCTTGTTAATCAACGAGCTAGTTTATGAGAGAGGCATAACTAGGAACTTTCTGTTTGCTTATTAAACACACATGTATTAATGTTTCCGTATTAATACAATTATAGCATGAAAAATAAACATCTATCATATACTTGGAATACACATAATAAACACTTTATTATTGCCTCTCAGGGCATATTCCCTTCAGTCTTCCACTTGCACTAGAGACAATAATCTAGTTACATAGTGATAAATCTAACACCCATCAAGTTCTGGTGTTGATCATGTTTTGCTCTAGGGAGAGTTTTAGTCAACGGATCTGCTACATTGAGATCTGTACGTACTTTACAAATCTTTATATCTCCATCCTTGACATGCTCGCGGATGGAGTGAAACTGGTGCTTAATATGCTTGGAATGCTTGTGAGACCTTGGCTCTTTGGAATTGGCAATGGCACCATTGTTGTCACAATAGATCACCATTGGGTCCAACGCGTTTGCAACCACTCCTAGTTCGGATATGAACTCCTTCATCCAAACTGCTTCCTGAGCCGCTTCTGAAGCAGCAACATATTCGGCCTCCATTGTTGATCCCGCCACCATAGGTTGTTTGGATCTCCTCCAACTAACCGCTCCGCCATTCATGAGAAATATGTATCCGGATTGAGACTTAGAGTCATCTGGATCGGTGTCAAAGCTAGCATCAACATAACACTTAGCGACGAGCTCTTATTCACCTCCGTATACAAGAAACATATCCTTAGTTCTTCGTAAGTACTTAAGGATATTCTTGACCTCTATCCAGTGTTCCGAACCTGGATCCGATTGGTACCTACTAGTCAAACTAATAGCATGTGCCACATCCGGTCTTGTACATAGCATGGTGTACATTATAGAGCCTATGGCTGAAGCATAGGGGACCTTGTCCATTATCTCTCTTTCTTCCGCCGAAGCCGGACTTTGAGTCTTACTCAATGTCTTGCCTTGCAACATAGGTAAGAACCCCTTCTTACTTCCGTCCATTTTAAACTTCTTTAAAATCTTATCAAGGTATGTACTTTGCGATAGCCCTATTAGGCGTCTAGATCTATCTCTATAGATCTTTATTCCTAATATGTATGACGCTTCACCTAGGTCCTTCATTGAAAATTTGCTGTTTAGATAACTTTTAACACTGTTTAAAAGATCTATATCATTTCCGATCAATAATATGTCATCCACATATAATATCAGAAAATTGCTCCCACTCACTTTCTTGTAAATACAAGCTTCTCCATAAGTTTGGACAAATCCAAACTCTTTGATCACCTCATCAAAGCGAAGATTCCAACTTCGTGATGCTTGCTTCAATCCATAGATGGATCGCTGAAGCTTGCACACCTTGTTAGCATCCTTAGGATCGACAAAACCCTTTGGTTGTATCATATACAACTCTTCTTCAATATTACCATTGAGAAACGCGGTTTTGACATCCATCTGCCATATCTCATAATCGAAATATGCAGCAATTGCTAACATAATCCTAACTGACTTTAGCATCACTACAGGAGAGAATGTCTCATCATAGTTAACTCCTTGAATTTGTCGAAACCCCTTTGCGACAAGTCGAGCTTTATAGACGGTCACATTACCATCAACATCAGTTTTTCTTTTGAAAATCCATTTGTTCTCCACGGCCTTTCGGTCGTGAGGTAATTCCACCAAGTTCCAAACTTGATTTTCATACATGGATTCCATCTCGGATTTCATGGCTTCTAACCATTTGTTGGAATCCGGGCTCATCATCGCTTCTTCATACGTCGCAGGGTCATCATTTTCATCAACCATGAAATTCATGACAGGATTTCCGTTTAGCTCGGGAGCTGCACGCATCCTGCTAGACCTGCGAGGTTCGGTAGTGTTCTCTTTTGGAGTTTCATGATCATTATCATTAGTTCCCTCTTCAACTGGTGGAGCCAACTCCGGAACGACTTCCGGCTCTGCGCTACTCACCAAACTTTGAAGAGAAGGTTCAATAACCTCTTCGAGTTCTACCTTCCGACTACTCACAACTTTCGCGAGAAACTCTTTCTCTAGAAAGGATCCATTCTTGGCAACAAAAACCTTGCCCTCGGATCTGTGATAGAAGGAATACCCAATAGTTTCCTTAGGGTATCCTATGAAGACGCATTTTTCCGCATTGGGTTCGAGTTTATCCGGTTGAAGTTTCTTCACATAAACATCGCATCCCCAAACTTTAAGAAATGATAGCTTAGGTTTGTTTCCAAACCACAATTCATACGGTGTCTTTTCAACGGATTTAGATGGTGCCCAATTTAAAGTGAATGCAACAGTTTCTAGTGCATAACCCCAAAATGACAACGGCAAGTCCGTCAGAGACATCATAGATCGAACCACATCTAATAAAGTACGATTACGACGTTCCGACACACCATTTTGCTGTGGTGTTCCGGCAGGTGTGAGTTGTGAAACAATTCCACACTCTTTCATGTGAGTGCTAAACTCGTAACTTAGATACTCACCTCCACGATCGGACCGTAGAAATTTTATCTTTCTATTACGATGATTTTCCACTTCATTCTGAAATTCCTTGAACTTTTCAAAGGTTTCAGACTTGTGTATCATCAAGTAGATATAACCGTATCTACTCAAATCATCCATGAAAGTAACAAAATAACGATATCCACCTCGCGCCGACACACTCATTGGACCACATACATCAGAATGTATGATTTCCAATAAATCTATCGCCCGTTCCATTGAACCGGAAAGCGGCGTTCTAGTCATCTTGCCCATAAGGCATGGCTCACATGTATCAAATGATTCAAAATCAATTGATTCCAAAAGTCCATCCGAATGGAGATTCTTCATGCGTTTAACGCCAATATGACCTAGACGGCAGCGCCACATATATGCGGATATATCATCATTAAGTTTAATCCTTTTAGCATCAACATTATGAATATGTGTAACATTATCATCGAGATCTAATAGAAATAAACCATTCATCATCGGTGCATGACCATAAAAGATTTCATTCATATAAATAGAAAAACCATTGTTCTCGGATTTAAATGAATAACCACTTCGCATCAAACACGATCCAGATACAATGTTCATGCTCAGTGCAGGCACCAGATAACAATTATTCAAGTTTATAACTAATCTCGATGGCAAATGGAGAGGCAGCGTTCCGACGGCGATCACATCAACGCTTGATCCATTACCGACACGCATCTTGACCTCACCCCTTGCTAGCGGTCGCTTGTTCCGCATCCCCTAATTAGAGTTACAAATATTAGCAACTGAACTGGTATCAAATACCCAGGTGCTACTACGAGCACTAGTCAAGTACACATCAATAACATGTATATCATATATACCTTTGATTTCCTTGCCGGCCTTCTTGTCTGCCAAATACTTGGGGTAGTTGCGCTTCCAGTGTCCAGTCCCCTTACAATAGTAGCACTCGGTATCAGACTTAGGTCCAACTCGGGGTTTCTTTTCAGGCACAGCAACCGGCTTGCTGCCCTTACTTCCCTTCCGTTTTCCCTTCTTGTCTTTCTTGAAACCAGTGTTCCTATTGATCATCAACACTTGATGTTCCTTTTTGATCTCCAATTCTGCAGTTTTAAGCATTGACGGAAGCTCGGGGAGAGACTTCTTCATGCCTTGCATATTATAGTTCATCACAAAGCTCTTATAGCTAGGTGGCAGAGACTGCAGAACACGATGGATGCCTAAGTCAATGGGAATCGTTATTCCCAAGGACACAAGCTTATAGGTGTAACCCGACATCTTGAGTACATGCTCACTAACGGAGCTGTGCTCTTCCATCATGCAGCTAAAGAACTTTTCTGAAGCGTTGTAGCTCTCTACAACAGCATGTGTGTCGAAAATCATTTTCAACTCACCCATTGTATCAAAAGCATTGTCGTTTTCGAAACGCTTTCGAAGTTCCGGCTCTAGCCCATACAATATGCCACAATGAACTAAGTTGTGGTCCTCCTGACGAGTCTGATAGACATTCTTCTCCTCGTCAGGGGCATCCTCAAAAGGTGGGGGGCCTAGTGGCGCTTCTAGCACATATTGCTTTTGTGCAGCAGAGAGGAGAATCCTCAAATTCATGGCCCTTTCGGTAAAGTTGCTACAGTTCGTTGCAAGTTTCTCTTTCTCCATGAACACATTGAAATTAAAAGCAGGTGGTGCCATCTACAACAGAATTTGTAAAGTTTAGACTAAGTTTATGACAGATTGAGTTCAACTAATCTATATTACGAATGAACTCCCACTCAAAAACGACATCCCTCATGCCCTTTTGGTGATTACATGAACCAAATCCACTACACCAAGTCCAATCATCACGTGAGTTGGTGTAGCTTCAAAGGCGAGCATCAAATGGGCATCATATCAACTATATGACTCATGCTTAACCTTTCGGTCCGTGTTCCGAGGCCATGTCTGTACATGATAGGCTCGCCAAGTTAGAACCTTAGTATTCGCGTGTGTAACTGTTTTACACCCGAAATATGGTCGTGGATCCAAGAACACCCGATCATCACATGATGTCTTGGAGCGACGAAAACATAATCGGTGCATACTAAAGGAAGAACACATTCTTATCTTGATATTTAAATGAGGGATCATCTTATTATGCTTAACAAAGCGCTAAACAAGCAATATAAGATGCTATCAAACATCACATGTTTATTAGTGAAATGATATGGTTCCCGCATATGATCTCTATCATGTGCATCGTGGTATGATCACTATCATACCTTTATGTGTAAATCCAAGGTCTATGGAGTTCACACGCTATGTGTGTTGTAAGAGTATCATCTCATACTTATACTTACAACATCACCATATCATAACACTAGCCCAGCAACAATCAAAACTAGACGCCTCTAATTTATCAATTGCAAGTTTTACGTGGTTTAGGTCTTTCGATATAGAACCGTTCTTACCTACGAACATGAACCACAACGAGGATAACCAAATTGTTGACAACTCGTTGCAAAATAGATATTGACTATAGTAGGAGAGACAAACACCCTCTAGCCACTTATGCAAACTAGTTGCATGTCAAGCGTGGAACAGGTCTCATGTGCGAGGACATGTAAAGTTTGTCCGGGCCGCTTCATCCCACTATGCCACCAATATCCAAAATTACAACTAAGGAGCAACAACATGATCATCATCGCCCACATACTCATATGTGTACTACCCGTGTAAAGCATCTACGCATAGATCCGGCTCTGATACCACTATAGGGTTCGCAGCATAGAAAACAAAAAAATTCCTACGATGTGAACTATGTACCAAGATCTATCTATTAAATACAAACAACGGGCGAATGTATATCCGTAGAGAACATACCCTTGAAGACCGACAAAGCTTAACGAGTTCAACTCGTGGTTGATGTAGACAATCTCTTGCCGATCTCAAGATCGAGAGGAAGTCCTAGCGCCGAAAATCAGCAGCGCATCCATGCTCGCACACACGTTCAAGGCACCGAGCAACCTCCGCCTCCTTGCTCCAGCGATGCAGCGGAAGCACAACTCTTTCTTGCCGAATAGCCACCGGGAACATGTATCTCTCTAGTCCGAGACCATGGGGAATAAATTCTAGAGGGGGAGAGAGATCCTTCACGAGGAGGTGTGAGTGAGAAGTGAGGAGAGGGGTGCCTTTTATAGGAGGAGGGGGGACCCAAGGGGGTGGCCGCCGGCCATTGGGGCTGCCCCCTCCCCTCCTTCATTCATGTGGGTGGACACTCCACTCACAAAAATCCATTCATATCCCTCCACTCAAAATCCCACTCAAACATGCCATTAAATTTCCACCAAATTTAATGCAAACTCTCATTAAATAAAACTCTTTTATTTTATTCAGAATTTTGTCAATTACTTTAATGAAAAACATTCACAAATAACCCTTGCTAGAATTCTATTTCACATGCATAACCACTTTATGCAATTTCACCCAAAGACCTGTTTTGGTATCTAGTGAAATAAATTCCTGTGCTTGTTCATTCTTTCGGCATGAAACTTTTGCTCCAATTGGATGTCGGTGTCTCTTAAGTGTGTCACCCTACGGTTCGTGAATAATGCGGACATGATCGAGATCCCTCTCGGATCAATAATCAGAAGCGGGATCTGGAGACCCATACTAACTCCCACACATTCAACGATGACTTTCTTGTGATCGTCGGAACCTTTTACGCTAGTATCTTAATCCCTTTGTTTCACGATATATTACATGTCCGAGATTCGATCATAGGTATCTCCATACCTAGTTTGATCTCGTTACTGACATGCACTCTTTTCTCGTTCCCGTGATATAACATTCTAGTGATCAAGTCACTTGCTTGCAAGCTAATCAATGTGATATCACCGAGAGAGCCCAAAGTATATCTATCAGTCATTGGGATGAACAAATTCCACTCTCGATCCATGAGCCTCAACATAACACTTTATTAGTTCTGAATCCATCTTTATAATCACCCTGTTACGGTGTGACGTTTGATGTTATCAAGAAAATCTTCCGGTGTTAGTGATTGACATGATCTCATGGTCTAAGGATTAGGATCACTTCGTAAGTTGTTATAGCAATATAAACTCAATGACTTTAATCGTAATGCTATACTTCGGATGAATGTTCATCACACCATTACACTAATGTTGTGATCCCGTTATTAACAACATCCAATGTCCATGATCAGGAAACCTTGATCATCTTGTTAACCAACGAGCTAGTTTATGAGAGAGGCATAACTAGGAACTTTCTGTTTGTTTATTAAACACACATGTATTAATGTTTCCGTATTAATACAATTATAGCATGCAAAATAAACATCTATCATATACTTGGAATACACATAATAAACACTTTATTATTGCCTCTCAGGGCATATTCCCTTCAAGTATAAGTGATATTGGTGGGTAGAACATGATTAAAACCCTAGTATAGATAAGTTATCCTAGAGTAGTCATTACAAGACACATTAATATAATGTGAGGTTAGAGTGTAAGTTATTAGAGTAAAGTAAATGTAAGATAGTATGATTCAATTAAAGCTATTATAGCATGGAGTTATGGAAGTAGTGTTATTCATCTTAAAGGATAGTAAGCGTTAGAGAAAGGTAGTTGGATGCATACATATAGTAGAGATATATTAGTGATGGATGATTAAGGAAGATTATGAGTGGAGTTTGAAGGAACTACTTGTTGGATGGAAGGTTATCAACAGTAGAGTAGTGGATATAACCAAGTATGGATATGAGGAAACTATAAAAGCTTCAATGTCAAGCTCATTGGATTTATCAATGAGTTTAGAAGAATAATAGGTGAATAAGAATATTTTTTGTGAAGTAAATCTCATCATGTTAACCATGATGATAGATAGGAAGAAGTAGTATATCTAGGAAAGGAATTCCTTATTTAGAAGTCTAGAAATATGAACTATGGAAGGTAGTAATTCTTGGTAAAAAATCAACTTTAAGTCATAAACCAAGTATAATATCTATTTCATATTATGAATTCCTCATCTTATATCTATATCACTTAATAGGAATATTTTCTTATAGCAAATTACATAAGCACATCTCTGACAATTCCAATTATCATAATTATATGTGCTTAACAGTATCTTTATCAATTCTTCTCAATAAAACATTTTAGATGTAACTTTCTATTTTAAAAAGGTGTTATCATTAAAGATCACAAATAGAAGACAATATGCTTAGGTATTAAACCTTTACTCACATCAATAAGGGAATATAAGTAAATTAAGAATCCTAAACTCTAGGGTAAGCACTTCCAATTCAAACCCTAACTTCTATATTAATTATAATAAAATATATATCCATTGATTATTTCATAAATTCATGGGAACAATATTAATCATATTAATTCCCTAGAAATTCTACTTATCAAATAAAAATAAAGGATCACTATATAAAAATCTACTAAATATTATGATTTAATGAGAATCAAATCTCATGAGTTAATAATAATGCATCCTATAATAATTTTATGGATATTAGCTCAATTAAATGCATATTAAAAGCCTTACAAATAATAATAGGAAAAGTATATACATAAAGAAAATAAAGAAACATAAACTTATATAATAAAAGTTCACAAATGATACTAAATACATTTTAGTATTACTACAATTATCCAGCAAATTAATTCTACAAAGAAAAGTTCAAATTAAAGATTATATACAAATCTGAAAAGGAAAACAGATAATAGAAAAAGGGAAAACAAATAAAAACAAAACCTGGTTGTGGCCCAACTCCTCTTTCCTTATCTGACGCCCATGTGCAGCCCACAAAAGCCCAACAACCAGCCCAGCTCTTTTTCATCTGTGACTGGCAAGTGGGACCAAAGAAGCACTGCGGGTTGAGCTGAAAGATTCACTAGGGGGTTTTCCGCAAATGTGATGTCATCGTCATCCTCACGCACACAGGAAGCTCGTTGGAGGACCTCGCCGCCGCCTGATGTCGTCGTTGTAGTCAGCCGTGCGTCAAGATGCTCGTCTTCATTCCAGAGGGGGATAAGAAGGCCACCGCTATGCCCCTGCCTCAATCCCTATCCATAATCCATCCTTATCCTCTCTGATTCGAATGAGGCCGAAACCCTAGCTCACCGGAGCCACACCTCGCCGTCGAGCCGCACCTCCCCACTCTCTTCCAAGTAGCCATGGAGAAGCCCCGTGCTCCGTAGATCATCTGGGTAGAATCTTGCATCAAGGGCAGCATTAGAGAGGGCTAATTTTTTCGTTCTCTTTGCGACAGTTCATCGGAATCCTCGTCGGAGAGCTTGCCTTCCACGGCTGTCCTTGCCAACCTCTCTATTGTCATCAGGGTGAGTTCCTGAACACTCCAGTATCCCTTAATCGTCGTATCTCGTTGTTAAACGCCGTCGCACCTTCTGTCACCGTCGGCCACCGTCGGAGCTCATCGGAGCCGAGGCTCCGATGACCATTTCCGAGAGGTGCTGCCACTTTAGGGTTCAGCACGTTGCGCTGATTCGAACTAGGTTAGTTTCGCTTGCTACGGCGTCGTGGATCGTCGCCGGCGACCAACCACTGACGGTGGTGGTGGTGCTTACACCATAGCTATGTCACGCCGACGCCACCCTGGACCCAGTCCCCTGTTTGATCTGGTCTTTGTCTCACGTGGCAAGTTACTTGGCCTAGGGCCCATCTATCATTGTGTGGGGTAGTAATTGGGTCGGTAACAAATGTCTTTATTTTCACTTGAGCGCTGATGTGGCCTCTAGCCCACTAGTCAGTGACTAGGGCTAGGTTTGTGTGCGGTGTAAAAATTTATTTCCTGTTTAAGAAAGAATAAAATATATAAATCCAAATATACATATTCCAGAAATTAAAAAAAGTGATTAAAACTTGTTAAAACTATAACTTTTGATTTATAGTTCAGAAAAATATGTATGATATATGAAAATGTTTAGAAAAATAAAATCTATAACTTAAAACTATTATTAAACATTATTATGTTAACTATTTAAATAATTATTATTTAATAAAGATTTTAAAGATAATAAAACTTTGATAATTCCTATTTTAATAATGGTAAGTGTTAAGAATATAAATAAATACCAAAAATCTTAGAAAAATAAAAACAATATTTTAAAAAACTATAATCATGTATTATTATTTCACTTAATTAAATATTTTTATTTATTAACTAATTATAAAGTAATAAGAATTGTCAAAATCATATCTCGTTATTTATATATCACAAAAATAAATGTGATATACCAAAATGATCACAAAAATAATATCTACATGTTAAAAATATAATATTCCACTTTTGAGTTAAATAAAAATTCAAATACTTTAAGAACTCAAATTTAAACTTATTTATTTAATTGATAATTAATATAAAGGTAAATAAAAAATTGCTAATATTTCTAAAATTGCCCAATTGAGTCTAATAAATAGTATTAGTCTTCAACATTAAAAATAAGAAGTCAAAATAGTTCAACACATTTTAACTACAATTTTATTGAATTATCCTTCAACCAAATGAGTAATTATTTTCCAATAAAAGGTCCTAAACAATTATACAACCCCAAAAATAATTGTAACTAAATCCAACCTTTTCCACATACTTCAACCACCAGATTACAAAACTATCACCACACTATAGTAAGTCCATAAGTAGTTAAGTAATAATACTTCTTTGTTTATAAACTATAACCACTCATTTATAAAAAAGTAAATGATACTATTCCATTATAAAATCAAGAAACCACTACACCAAGTAACAACCAGACCATTCTTAAGTAGTCTTAAGGAAACATCACCAGGTATACAAGGTACAAATATCGGAAGCACTACATTTCCAAATCAAAAAAAATTAAAGTTAACTTTAGTCTCAAAGCTTATAAACATTATGTCTAATAAACTACATATGTTTTTATAGTTAACTTTCGTCTATCCCAATTAAGAGATAAAGCATCTCAAGTCCAAACCATTCAAGTAAGCACAAACAACCTTGATCACATTGCTCAACCACAAAGATTGTTTAGACCTTAGAAAAGGAACATTTTATTAAAATGTTATTCTTTTTGCCATTTCAAAACAACAATTCTTATATAAGCAATCTTAAGTAGCATTTCACAATTATGTGTATCTCATTATTTTATGATATCGTAACTATATATTGTTTCACACACACTCACAAGCCCTAATAAGAAGCACAAGTGTACAACTCATCTAAAAGTACAACACATTTCAAAGACATCATTTCTACTATCCAAACCTAGAACAACGTTATCCCCGTGATTCGCATTTATAAAAGTGCATCACATTACTTGTGCATCAGAGCATATTGCTATTTAAACATTAGTCCTTATCAGACCAATGATGCTGATTTCAGATATTGGATCTTATATTATCTTGAAGATCGTGAGTGCATAATCTTGCAATCACAAAAGGCAAGTTCACAGTTGCTCATGTCCTTTGGTTATTTTCTGTAAAGTATTTTACAAATCCAATGTGGACATCACCTGCATTTGAAAAAGGTCCGAAAACACTATTTTCATAATAATGTGATTATAGGTTATTACCATGAGGTAATAACTTACTATAAAAGTTCCGGTGGTAAAGGAACATATTACCTAAGAACTGTAACTTGTTACTCCCTGTTCCGGGAAGGAGCTGCGAACGCGGCAGAAAAGTAACTCCATGCAAGTTCTGGTAAACCCGTGAAGGCTGACGGACATAGTCTTTCAAAATAAAAACAACCTTTGAAGAAATGTTTATTAAAACTTGCATTGCATACGACCTTTGGTCTGTGGCTGTAGTTATGGTGCATCAAACACTCCTTTTCTAGTGAACTTGCTGAGTACGCTCGTACTCAATGTATCTTCTTAACCCTTGCTAGATTCTGAAGCCGGTACAGACAACATCTGCATCAAGTTATGCTCTAGGAATCATCATCCAAAGCTAAAGATCTTCAATGCAGACAAGGAAGTCAACAAATACCTCAACTCAAGTGAAGACGAAGTTACTGATTAAATAGGAATATACTCTCTAACCAAAGAACCTATTTCTGTAGTGCATTGCAGTAACAGCAATTTCAGCCCTTTAGTTAAGATACCATTCTTAGTAGCATATTAGTTCTTGTGTTGTTCATCTTTGATCCTTCTTTGTAAGAAGTTCTTTCTCTCTCTCTCTTTAACCAAGAGTGTTCTCTGGATCTTGTGTAAAGAGTGAGTTGTAACCTTTAGCCATGTATTGGACCCGCTGTGTTTTTCTTGTGCCATTCTAAGGGATGTAATACTAGTGAACGGTGTTTCATTGGTGTTATGTCAATGACTATAGTATACTACATCATGCAGTGGTATGCTAGGTCATCGCAGTTGGTATCAGAGCATATGCTTTGACCTTAGGTTGGAAACCTAGTAAATGGGTAGAACATGTAGGACCTATACTTGCAAGAATAAAGAGTTCACTAGTGATATGAGGGATATTCACTTGAGAATAATCCTGTCATGTTGCTAGTGCGATAATTCTTTAGTATGATTGCAAATCCAATCATTACCCAAGAGTTTATCCTCTGTGTGACTAATGATAATTTCTTATCCACAGTTCCACATGGCACCTCGATATCCACCCCGGAATGTTCAAGTGATGAACAGGACACTGAATGACTATGGAGGGGATTGGACAGATAATCTCCGACAACTTCTATGGAGTTTGGATTGTGAATCAAGACTTTTGGTCAAGATTTACAGTTACTATGATGGGCAGGTATTAGCTAAATACTGTGTCATGATCATGTTACCCAAGAAGTTAGTACATAAGTAAGAAATGCCATCAGGAGAGGGAAGGTGTATGGCATCTGCATATTAGATTGTCGTAGAAGCAGCCATAACCATGATCCGAGAACAAAAATCCCAAGCTCTAGAAGGTAGTACTCATACCATTATACCACATGAAGCCTCAAACCCAGGGCATGAGTTAGATCACTCTACTTTAGTTCAAGAAGAACCTACTCTAGCTGTAGAGTATATGGATCGTTATCGGTCTTTGCTAAACACTTATCATAACACTCACCAATTCTTAGTTCAGGAACTGGATACGGTTATTGAGGATTTTACTGATCCTAATAAAGCAATGGCACGTAGGAAGAAGTTAGATAAAGAAGCTAGGCATCCCAAATACATACCTTCAGGAGAAGTGTATGAGGAAACTGAGTTTGATGACCCAAACTCGGAAAATTATGCCTACTACCAAAATAAATTCAAGCCACCAGAAGACCTATGGACCAAGTACAACTCCGAACAATAGGAATGGAATAGAGTTATTCCAAATAACCCTGAGCCAAACAAGTATGATGGGAAGTAGAATCTCAAGGTGGAACCGTAGGAAATCCTATACCTTGTGATACAGGTATTGAAGAAGAGACCAACTATAACCATAGAGAGCCTTATGGACCATATGGGGGTGATACCAATCCAATCGACTTAGAAGAGTATTCTGATAGATACTATACCAATATGTACGACGGGATCCAAGAAAAATCTAAGGAGCCAACTTACTATGAGGAAGTGCTGCCGGAAAACCAGGAATATTCTATAGAGGATTACGCCAACTCTAGTCATTTTTCAATGACTAATCTCAGTCTCGGTACTTCTAATAAATAATACTCACCTCCTAGATGCTCTTATGCTCCAGAAGGCAGCCGTAGGACTTCACGTCATCATGGACGGAACTCCGGGAAGCACTAGAGGAAGATGAATGTTAGAAAGGAACGACTTCCCAAGGGATGAGAGCTTGAATAAGGTACATAGAAGGTAATGCGTATTGTAGTTTGAAAGGTTTACCGAAATAAGTGAGTATATACTCACAAGAACAAGAATTTCTTATAAGATAGTTGTGTAAATAGGTGTGGAGCAAACCGTTGGGACATCTAGTACATTTGTAAATTATTTAAAACCTATGTATAATTCATGGTATATGTTTTATTTTTTATCGACTTTTGGATCTTCTTGAATCTTCTTGATTGACTAGATCTATAAATAAGGTTAATTAGGTGTGCAAATACATGATCTAACACCCAGTTATGACTTGATGTTATAGATCTAGATAGGAACAGGAATTCGTGTAAGGGAGTGACAAGTTTCAAAGATCAAAAGGAAGACTTACTTGAAGGATGAAGCAAGATATAAGGAGTATTAACACCATTTGGAGGATAGATAAAACATAGACTATTCTTAGTCAGATTCAACAAAGAAGTTTAGTGTAAAAGATGTATGGAGCAACAAGATGTAATAAACTTAAATATCATTCAAAGTAGGTAAGATGCTAAGAAGTTAATAAAATAGTTGTACCAAGTTCATGAAAGTATCATGAATAAGTACAAAGAAGACGCCTTGGAACCAAAATGGTATTCAAGCTCTGACAATTCAGAGAGAATGCCAGTAGTAAGTCAGAAACTGTAAGGTAATACCTACCACCTAGAATGATCCGCCGTTGGTACTTAATCCATAGTCGGCATTTCGATCCACAGTTGGTATCTTGTTTGCAGCCGGTGTGGTTGACATAGTTAACCAGATCATCTTAATGTTGCATAAAGAGCATAAAATTTGGCCTAAAGTTAAATAAGACCTAAGGAAGTATAAACATTTAAGGAGATCGTGTTTCAAGATGCTTCGCAAAGTCACACTTATCCCAGCGAAAATGCCCAATATTAATTACATCACGTAATGCTGAAAGATCTGCTTCGGAGATCCACCACTATGTGGATACACCGTACAATCTTTCATCAAACCCTAATTAGGTGAAGTATAAACTGAACAGAAACCAACATTCTAGTTATAAAGCCAATAAATGCTATATATACAATTTAAAGACTATTAGTAAACCCTAAGGGGGAGAGTAGACATTATGAATGAAAGTTGAAGAAGTAATATAGGTAATAATGAAAGATTATATAAAAACTTAATAAAGTAAAAGCTTGAAGGTGATAAGTTTAATCCTAACCGACTAATTCTAGAAGAAACAACTCTTAAGTAACCCTTAAGAAGTAATAGAGAACACCCAATTGGACAAGTATTGAGAATAAGAAATTCCAATGGGTATGAACGAATTGAGTTCAAATCCAACTTGGAAGGAGTGCCAGTATCAACTATACTATGACAAGAATAGAAATATAGTCTTCTAACCACAAACACGGGCATATAGAAACTTAAAACTTGTTTTAGTGAGACTCTCTAGATTGTATTTAACATAATAATAAAGTTTGATAATAAAATAAAAAGAATTGGATTAGGATATCTAATCAAGTTATAAAATACTACAAATAATTACATTTAAGGTTATCATGGAGTGGAGAAATGTTGCAACCACTACAAGTCAATTCCTTACTCCAAAATGTGAGAGTTTGCGAACTTCGAGGACGAAGTTTATTTTAAGGGGGAGAGTCTGTAACATCCCAGCATTAGAGCTTAGAAATAAGCTGAACCTAGATGTGTGCATTGCATTCATGCATAGAAAATCCGAATAACTTTCGCGCTTTTAAACAAAACTTGTCAAAGTGATTGAAGCTTCTCTCAACTTGATGGAATTGAAGTTGATCATCAAGTTGACAGTGATAAGTTTCAATATAACCTTTGCTAAAACCTTATTGGGGTAAACATGAGTTGATCTAAGGGTAGATCAGATATAATAAAATGTTACTCATAATACATTTCTTAAATAAAAAATATATGATCCTTAACGGATCATACCATAATATTCAGCAAAACAACTCATAAGTGCCAAGTTAAGATTACAACTAAAGTAATAAAAATGTAATGACCAATCATGACTTACCTTATTCTTATCTATTCTTACTATGGGTATCATGGTAATGCCTAACCTTAACTCTTTAGTGAGATTGGGAAGGGAAGAAACTAAGTCTAGATCATTCACCATATATCTTTCTTTCTATATAAATCCTTATCATCTCTATTGAGTTATATTCCATTATGTGTTGTTCATCAATGTTGAGAAATCAACTATTGATTCATCAGATCTCAATCTATCAACTCTTGACCATATCATAGTTCACACTTAAGTGCCTATAAAGAAACAACTAAGTAGAGGTAAATAGTAATGCTAGTCTTAGATATTATCTATAGGATGGGAGTGATTGAAGAAGAATAAAATCAATGCGATAATTGAAGGAGTTAAACTCACTCCTGGTTGGATAGAAGAGTTATTTGAAATGAGTTATAGGTGGTAGTAAAGAAGATTACTAGGATGAACCCTGAAGATAGTTACCAGTAGTAATTCTATTAGACCAAGAGGGCATAGTCCATGAATAACAACCTTAATCCAATTAGAGATATTGAGAAAATAATTTCAATACAAATGTAAGGTTATATTAATGAAGTCTTGATTAGCCAATTGGAAACCTAAGCTATAAATGATTAAAGGATTATAATGATCATACTTGCTCACCAAGATTGGATACTTATATGAAGTATAAGTGATATTGGTGGGTAGAACATGATTAAAACCCTAGTATAGATAAGTTATCCTAGAGTAGTCATTACAAGCCACATTAATATAATGTTAGGTTGGAGTGTAAGTTATTAGAGTAAAGTAAATGTAAGATAGTATGATTCAGTTAAAGCTAGTATAGCATGGAGTTATGGAAGTAGTGTTATTCATCTTAAAGGATAGTAAGCTTTAGAGAAAGGTAGTTGGATGCATACATCTATTAGAGATATATTAGTGATGGATGATTAAGGAAGATTATGAGTGGAGCTTGAAGGAACTACTTGTTGGATGGAAGGTTATCAACGGTAGAGTAGTGGATATAACCAAGTATGGATATGAGGAAACTATAAAAGCATCAATGTCAAGCTCATTGGATTTATCAATGAGTTTAGAAGAATAATAGGTGAATAAGAATATTTTTTGTGAAGTAAAGCTCATCATGTTAACCATGATGATAGATAGGAAGAAGTAGTATATCTAGGAAAGGAATTCCTTATTTAGAAGTCTAGAAATATGAACTATGGAAGGTAGTAATTCTTGGTAAACAATCAACTTTAAGTCTTAAACCAAGTATAATATCCATTTCATATTATGAATTCATCATCTTATATCTATATCACTTAATAGGAATATTTTCTTATAGCAAATTACATAAGCACATCTCTGACAATTCCAATTATCATAATTATATGTGCTTAAGAGTATCTTTATCAATTCTTCTCCATAAAACATTTTAGATGTAAATTTCTATTTTAAAAAGGTGTTATCATTAAAGATCACAAACTGAATACAATATGCTTAGGTATTAAACCTTTACTCACATCAATAAGGGAATATAAGTAAATTAAGAATCCTAAACTCTAGGGTAAGCACTTCCAATTCAAACCCTAACTTCTATATTAATTATAATAAAATATATATCCATTGATTATTTCCTAAATTCATGGGAATAATATTAATAATATTAATTCCCTAGAAATTCTACTTATCAAATAAAAATAAAGGATCACTATATAAAAATCTACTAAATATTATGAGTTAATGAGAATCAAATCTCATGAGTTAATAATAATGCATCCTATAATAAGTTTATGGATATTAGCTCAATTAAATGCATATTAAAAGCCTTACAAATAATAATGGGAAAAGTATATACATAAAGAAAATAAAGAAACATAACCTTATACAATAAAAGTTCACAAATGATACTAAATACATTTTAGTATTACTACAATTATCCAGCAAATTAATTATACAAAGAAAAGTTCAAATTAAATATTATATACAAATCTGAAAAGGAAAACAGATAATAGAGAAAGGGAAAACAAATAAAAAATAAAACCTGGTCGTGGCCCAACTCCTCTTTCCTTATCTGACGCCCATGTGCAGCCCACAAAAGCCCAACAACCAGCCCAGCTCTTTCTCATCTGTGACTGACAAGTGGGACCAAAGAAGGACTGTGGGTTGAGCTGAAAGATTCACCAGGGGGTTTTCCACAAAAGTGACGTCATCGTCATCTTCACACACACAGGAAGCTCGCCGCCGCCCGATGTCGTCGTCGTCAGCCTTGCGTCAAGATGCCCGTCGTCGTTCCAAAGGGGGATACGAAGGCCACCGCAACGCCCTGCCTCAATCCCTATCCACAATCCGTCCTTATCCTCTCTGATTCGAATGGGGCCAAAACCCTAGCTCACCGGAGCCACACCTCGTCGTCGAGCCGCACCTCCCCACTCTCTTCCAAGTAGACATGGAGAAGCCCCGTGCTCCGTAGATCATCTGGGTAGAATCTTGCATCAAGGGCAGCACTGGAGAGGGCAAATTTTGTCGTTCCTCTTTGCAGCAGTTCGTCAGAATCCTCGTCGGAGAGCTCACCTCCGACCACGCATGTCCTTGCCAACCTCTCTATCGTCACCAGGGTGAGTTCCTGAACACTCCAGTATCCCTAAATCGCAGTATCTCGTTTTTCAACGCCGTCGCACCTTCTGTCATCGTCGGCCATCGTCGGAGCTTGTCGGAGCCGAGGCTCCGATGACCATTTCCGAGCGGCGCTACCACTTTAGGGTTCAGCGCGTTGCGCTGATTCGAACTAGGTTAGTTTCGCTTGCTACGGCGCTGTGGATCGTCGCCGGCGACCAACCACTGATGGTGGTGTTGGTGCTGACACCATAGATATGTCACGCCGATGCCACCCTGGACCCAGTCCCCTGTTTGACCTAGTCTTTGTCCCACGTGGCAAGTGACATGGCTTAGGGTTCATCTGTCATTGTCTGGGGGTAGTAATTGGGTTGGTAATAAAGGTTTTTATTTTAACTTGAGCGCTGATGTGGCCTCTGGCCAATTGTCAGTGACTAGGGCTAGGTTTGGGTGCGGTGTAAAAAGTTATTTCCTGTTTAAGAAATAATAAAAGATATAAATCCAAATATACATATTCTAAAAATTAAATAAAGTGATTAAAACTTGTTAAAACTATAACTTTTGATCTATAGTTCAGAAAAATATGTATGATATATGAAAATGTTTAGAAAAATAAAATCTATAACTTAAAACTATTATTAAACATTATTATGCTAACAATTTAAATAATTATTATTTAATAAATATTTTAAAGGTAATAAAACTT
This sequence comes from Avena atlantica, assembly GCA_910589765.1. NCBI lineage: Eukaryota > Viridiplantae > Streptophyta > Magnoliopsida > Poales > Poaceae > Avena > Avena atlantica. The sequence continues at coordinate 84,103,352 of OU342734.1, read as the reverse complement.
TGATAATTCCTATTTTAATAATGGTAAATGTTAAAAATATAAATAAATACCAAAATTCTTAGAAAAATAAAAACAATATTTTAAAAACTATAATCATGTATTATTATTTCACTTAATTAAATATTTATTATTTATTAAGTAATTATAAAGTAATAAGAATTGTCAAAATCATATCTCATTATTTATATATCACAAAAATAAATGTGATATACCAAAATGATCACAAAAATAATATCTACATGTTAAAAATATAATATTCCACTTTTGAGTTAAATAAAAATACAAATACTTTAAGAACTCAAATTTAAACTTATTTATTTAATTGATAATTCATATAAAGGTAAATAAAAAATTGCTAATATTTGTAAAATTACCCAATTGAGTCTAATAAATAGTATTACTCTTCAACATTAAAAAATAAGAAGTCAAAATAGTTTAACACAATTTAACTACAATTTTATTGAATTATCCTTCAACCAAATGAGTAATTATTTTCCAATAAAAGGTCCTAAACAATTATACAACCCCAAAAATAATTGTAACTAAATCCAACCTTTTCCATATACTTCAACCACCAGATTACAAAACTATCACCACACTATAGTAAGTCCATAAGTAGTTAGTAATAATACTTCTTTGTTTATAAACTATAACCACTCATTTATAAAAAAAAGTAAATGATACTATTCCATTATAAAATCAAGAAACCACTACACCAAGTAACAACCAGACCATTCTTAATTAATCTTAAGGAAACATCACCAGGTATACAAGGTACAAATATCGGAAGCACTACATTCCAAATCAATTTCTTTAAAAGTTAACTTTAGTCTCAAAGCTTATAAACATTATGTCTAATAAACTACATATGTTTTTATAGTTAACTTTCGTCTATCCCAATTAAGAGATAAAGCATCTCAAGTCCAAACCATTCAAGTAAGCACAAACAACCTTGATCACATTGCTCAACCACAAAGATTGTTTAGACCTTAGAAAAGGAACCTTTTCTTCAAATTTTATTCTTTTTGCCACTTCAAAACAACAATTCTTATATAAGCAATCTTAAGTAGAATTTCACAATTATGTGTATCTCATTATTTTATGATATCGTAACTACATATTGTTTCACACACACTCACAAGCCCTAATAAGAAGCACAAGTGTACAACTCATCTAAAAGTACAACATATTTCAAAGACATCATTTCTAGTATCCAAACCGAGAACAACGTTATCCCCGTGATTCGCATTTATGAAAGTGCATCACATTACTAAGGCATAAGATCATATTGCTTCTTTAAACATTAGTCCTTATCGGACCAATGATGCTGATTTCAGATATTGGATCTTATATTATCTTGAAGACCGTGAGTGCATAATCTTGCAATCACAAAAGGCAAGTTCACACTTGCTCATGTCCTTTGGTTATTTTCTGTAAAGTATTTTACAAATCCAATGTGGACATCACCTGCATTTTAAAAAGTCCAAAAACACTATTTTCATAATAATGCGATTATACGTTATTAGCATGAGGTGATAACTTACTATAAAAGTCCCGGTGGTAAAGGAACATATTACCTAAGAACTGTAACTTGTTACTCCCTGTTCCGAAAGGAGCTGCGAAAGCGGTGGGAAAGGAACTCCATGCAAGTTCTAGTAAACCCATGAAGGCTGGCAGACATAGTCTTTCAGAATAAAAGCAACCTTTGAAGAAATGTTTATTAAAACTTGCATTGCCTACGACCTATGGTCTGTGGTTGTAGTTATCGTGTATCAAACACTCCTTTTCTAGTGAACTTGCTGAGTACGCTCGTACTCAATGTATCTTCTTAACCCTTTCTAGATTCTGAAGCCGGTACAGACAACATCTGCATCAAGTTATGCTCCAGGAATCATCATCCAAAGCTAAAGATCTTCAATGCAGACAAGGAAGTCAACAAATGCCTCAACTCAAGTAAAGACGAAGTTACTGATTAAATAGGAATATACTCTCTAACCAAAGAACCTATTTCTGTAGTGCATTGTAGTAACAGCAATGTCATCCCTTTAGTTAAGATACCATTCTTAGTAGCATATTAGTTCTTGTGTTGTTCATCTTTGATCCTTCTTTGTAAGAAGTTCTTTCTCTCTCTTTAAGCTAGAGTGTTCTTTGGATCTTGTGTAAAGAGTGAGTTGTAACCTTTAGCCATGTATTGGACCCGCTATGTTTTTGTTGTGCCATTCTGAGGGATGTAATACTAGTAAACGGTATTTCATTGGTGTTATGTCAACGACTATAGTATACTACATCATGCAGTGGTATGCTGGGTCACCGTAGCTTTTGCCTTTTCTATCTCCTCTCCTCTTTCTCCATCATGTGTGGTTTCACAATTGGAATGTGCATACTGGTTTAGAGGTTTCTCAACCATACGCATGTCGTCGTGTTGCTGGACTATCGGTCCAGATCAATACTCTTTCGATGCTTCGCTAGATTGGAGCCCAAGGGATGTCCTCTACATTGTATGTGTGTAGAACTTCGGAGGTGCTGCTAGTTGTGGAACTCATCCCTTGTATGTTTGTACGACCTTGAGGTCAGCGTCGCCGTACAACTACATCATCAACGTTCGTTGGAACACAACGCTTTTCGGTCTTCAAGGATATGAACACCGAATTTGCATATAATAGATATTGACTATATCGTTATCTTTGCAAGGGATTTTTTCTATTTCCTGCTGCAGAACCCTTCAAATATGTGTCTTTTGTACTCTCGTTTGGTAAGCCGGATGGTGGTTTTGGATATGTTTTGCTTATGTTATCTATATATGTTGGTTATTGTTGGGCCCTCTCTCGTCTTTATCTGGTTAGACATTTGTTATAGTGTGTATGTATGGAACCGTTATAGATGTTTATATTTCTCTGCAATTGCGTTAAACCCAAGTTATCCCTTTTGTTGCATAAAGACTTGTTGAGTACCTTAGGGTCTCACATCCGGAATTTATCAGATTGTTAGGCTTATCCCTATGGAGGTTACATTGTTGACGAAGCTTATGATGAAGGCACTGACCCCCTCGTTTAGATATTCCAGGGCTTGTGATCTTGAGATCCGTGGAGGGCGATTTGCTTTGTTCTAGGCATCTTATGCCATATTTGTATCTTAATCCGCCTACTTGGATTTATGCTATTCCACTTCCGCTTGATGATTGATGTATCTGCACAAGTGTCTTGTGTTATGATATGATATGTATTTTGGATCTTGCATCGGCGTTGCAGTATATTTCTATTTTCTTATAGATGATTGTGTTCTGATGTACTGTTGTATGGTCGTAACTCGTACATGCCCACATGTGTACGAGGGACGCATACCTACAGGGTATGTTAGCTTCCCGCGCCGCTACATCTCCGTGGTGGGGCGAACCACCATCGAGACATAGCAACATGTGTCTCTAACATACCGGATGGGGTTTACATCCACTAGGACGAATAAGATAGCTCATAGTTAAACATGTTTTTGTTTTGAATAAAAAATTATTGTAACTAAGTGATGTAACTGTTATTTGGTATATATAATAAAGTTGTCATGGTGACCTGAGGACCTCGTAAAACATTGCGATGTCGTAGACTATTCAGACTCTAGATTATATTATAGGATTTGGTGAATGGAAGATCCCATAACTTTTTTTCTAGATCTAGTTGTTAGATTTGCACCATCCGTTTAGAGATCCATGTCCACCATAGATTCAACTTCGAGCATACATTTCATCACATCCCTTGAGTTGTAACTTTTTATGACCCTTAAGGCCTAACATTTGTATCGACATTATGTGACTCTTGAGCTGTAACAATATGTGAACTATATTTAAAATGAAATAAAAGATCATACACATCTATTGATGCAGAGGCCAAGGTTTTTCCCTTTTAAAAAAAACTAATGAACACAACTCTTGAGCAATTTACACATGTCGGTGGAGGATGGATTAATCAATTGAAGTTTCATCAATCGATATGGTGTCATGTGGAATCCCACCAAAACCCACTTCTAGTTCATTTGTTAAAATTTAGTGTAATTTTTTATTTAAAATTTAAATTAAATCTTGGCAAATGAATTAAAGGTGAAATTTGATGGGATCCCACTTGACACCTCAACCGGTGAAATTGAGGAAGAACTCGTTGAGACGAACTATCCAAAGTGAAGAGCGGCGTATTTGTAAATACATATCGGAGGGCAAAAGTATCATGCTGCTAGACGTGTACGTATAACACATGCAAATGGCAGCAAATATAGCTAGTTCTTTCTCACAAAAAGATGTAGCTAGTACTGGCCCGGCCAGAGGAAGGCTCCCATGGCAAACCTCCTCTTGCTGTCGACGTCGTCGCCGGCGGCGGCGACCAGCAGCCCGGATTCCTGGAGAAGGCAGTCGAGGCGCCACTCCGGCATGGCCTCGTAGTCTGCCTTCTTGTACCGCGGGTAGTGCGCCGGGATCTGGAAACCTCCATTGCCGCCGCCGCACCGCTCCTGCTGCTCCTGGCCACCTGCTGCAGCAAGAGGCTTGGTAGCAGCTACCTTGATCTTCAGCCTCGCACCGCTAGGACTCATGCTACTATGCTAGGCTAGGTTGCTCTGCACAATTCCTGGTGTTTCTTGTTGATGGTTGCGAGGGGTTGCTCACGGTGCTCAGGGTATTTATAGGGGCGGCCGGGCGTGGTTAGGTTTAGCAGAGTTTGACCGAATGCGCCGTCTATTTAGGATTACACGGCTGTCACGCGTGATGGCATAGTTGGGGACGCGTGCATCGATCCCCAGATATCGGGGGCGCGTCGGGCCATACTTGGTGTGCACGATTGGCCGGATTATTGATTGTGGGATTAGCTTCCGGGAGAAGTGACAGGGAATTAATCAGCGCTGGTCTCTGTGATTGCAAGGCGACAGCAAATACCTCCTCCTTCTCCTGCCGAGATTCAGACTGGCCACGGCCCACGGGCTATCAAACAGAATCCGTTTCTTTTTTTAACGTAACAGACTATATATATTTAGTAGGGGCACACGCAAGTTTTTATGTGATTCCGATAATCCGATGGTCTTTCTCAGACGAAATCCTAGACCTGGGGCTCCGGATCGTCTGTCTCTATAGCTATCTCCGTACGAGGGTAGCCCGGTGGACCTTTTTATTTTGTTTTGTTTTGGTTTGTTTAGGACATATGTACATCGAAAGCAAATGTTGGGCCAACTTTGCCACATTCTAGGCACCGGTTGTCTCGCGGCGGGAGTTTTCACATACAGATTCAGGATTTTACTAACGCATGTCCAGGAAGGGGTCACACCTGGGGCCTACACATGGCACCTACCAACCTTGCACCACTCTCACACACTAATCCTAGTGGCACATGCAAGTTTTCATGTGATTCCAACGATCCGGTGGTCTTCTTTCGGCGAAACCCTACACCTGGGGCCCCGGATCGTCTACCCCTATAGTTGTCTCCATACGAGGGTAGCCCGGTGGACCTTTCTATTTGTTTTAGTTTGTTTAGGACATATGTACATGGAGAGCAAAGGTTTGACCAACTTT